>VCCN01006321.1:565704-579736 GCA_006491835.1 Architeuthis dux | reverse complement strand
CGCAGTCTCTCAGCAGGGCTGGTCCAAGCAGTACGGCGTCAGGCAATCGATCCAGTGGCAACTAGTTTTCTCTCTGCTGAACCCTAAAAACTAATACTATTAGTACCCTCACTAAATTCCCTAAATGTAGATATTATTAAATTGAAATGAGTTCTTTCTTAGATTTAAATCTATGCTATCAATAATGAACTATTCGTTACATCGTGGATGTAGTATGTCGGGATGTTGTTGAATCCAATATGAGATGACCTGGTTACCTGGCTCATGAGATATGTTACTGTATATACTAGTAGCATCACATGTTGTCAAAGATGTTTCAGGATCAGTTTGGTTGGGTGTGAAGTTTCAAAATTGTATGTCGTCACTTTTTACTTTTTCAAGGAATAATTGTAGGAGTCTGTCAGTTAGGTTACTTAATCTACTTGTCGGACAGACTGGGCCTTCTATTATTGGTCTAGATTTAAGGTCTTTAGGGTTTGGGATTTCGATGTATTTCGCTTTTTGTGTCTTAATTGCATTTTTAATTTCTCATGACATATGGATTTTTGGTAGACCGTACACGTTGCTGTTTCTTTAATCAATAATTTTTTTTTTTTTGTTAGTTTTTTATCATATTGTTGCAGAATTTGTTAATTTGATATAGTATTTTTAAAAATCTATGTTTCCATCTATTGGTTGATAGTTATATTATCGTTTAGCATTTCTTGGATTTTATTTCGATAATACTCTCTGTCCGTGATGACAACCGCACTCCCTTTATCGGTGAACTTCATGTTGTTATTCTTATTATTGTGAATATCTTCCAAGGTTTGTGTCTGTTTGGATTATTACCTACATTTGAATTTTCTTGTACCCCTAGATTCCATAGTTTTTCGAATTAGGTGTCTAGGTCTTTATTTCTTCCCTTGTGAGGACAGAATTTAGATTTGTTTTTTACTAGGGAGTCGTCCCTGTTATCGGAGTCGAACAACATTTCTCTTAATCTAAATGTACGTTCAAATTCTTTAAGGTTTCTTTTAATTCAGTTAAATTACTTTTTGGGGTTGGACAGCATTTAAGACCCAATTTAAGTATATTTATTTGAGTATTAGTTAATTTGTATGATGACAGGATAATTACTTTAGGTTTTTGATCACTTAGATTAATTCTCTTACCTGATCTGTGTTCTCTAAAAAATAGTCCTTTTTTCTACTACATTTTGTTGTCTAATGAATTTTCTGTTGCGGAACCGGTGGCCGAATGTATAGTGTAATGGGTCGTATCTCCAGACTATTGTTTGTCATTGTACGTTCATGTTTTGTATTTTCGGTTCTGATTTGTATGTGTTGTGTTTTTGTTCGCAGCATCCTTGTATGAATTGGGATAGTTGTGTTTACCTTGTCGTCTAGTATTCTGTTGATTTTCACGGTCGTCGTTTTTATGTCTGTCATTTCTATATTGCGTGTGTCCCTCCACGGATTTGTTTGTGTTGTTCAAGTGATGGTTGATTTGATGGCGATTGATTAGTTGATGGTTGATCCGTGGGTAGTTAATCTGTCTATCACCTGACTGTGAGGATTTATTCTCTCTGGTGCGTTGTCTCTGCTCTCGTTTGAGTTGTTTTTGCCAGTCCCTCTTTCATGTTCGGGAAGATTTGTCCACCATTGTTTTTTTCTTTTCTAAGATTAGTGTGGATGTTCTTCTTCCTTTTTGTATTAGAATGTCCATAGCTCTGAAAGGAATGGTTGAATTTCTTCGGAACACAGTATTTCCCATTTCCCATATGCATAGATGTTGAATAATGTATAATTTGGCAGCAATTATTCTTTCAATTAAGTTTCATTAAACACGACGGATAGTTTTTGTCGATTCAACTGTTTTGTTAATTTCTCTTGTTTGCAAATAAGTTGTTGAACAATTTTGGACAGTTCCTTCAATTTTGTAACATTGCGAACAAACATCCTACTCGCAAATGACACACAACAATACCTTCACTTCAAAAGCCACCACCCCAAAAACTATATCAAATCTATCCCCTATTCCTTAGTAGGTAGAATCCGTACCATTGTGCCTGACAAAACTCTACAACAAATCCGCTTGGAAGAATTACGCCAAACCCTCAACAACGGAGGTTACGCTATATCCCTAATAAACAAGAGAATATAACTAGCTGAACAAATTCCACTAACGGAATTAAGAACCCTCCCAAATAGCAAAGACCAACCACTAACATATGTATCCACCTACAACAACCACAATCCGGTACTATTCCTAGAAATACACAACAACCTTAACCAACTCGAAAAAATGATAAGCTTAACAAACTATTAACTGAAGCGAAACTAATTAAAAGTAAACGCCAACCTAACAACCTAAAACAAATTCCGACATCACCATACTTTGGAAATGATATTGTACAAGGTGTCACAAAATGTAACAACAGATGTGGCGTGTGCAATATACTCATTGAAGTAAAATACTTTTCATTCAAGAATTCTACTATACCCTTCGAAATCTTACATGCAACTCAAAAAATAGTATATATGTGATAAAATGCTGTATCATAATAACTATATTGGTTGTACCCAGACATTGAACAACAGAACATCACTACATAAAAGTAACATAAAATTGCAGAAAACAAACCTTTTTATATCAAAACATATTTGGCTAAGAAACTTGATACTCTAACCACTCCAGGTTCACAGGTCACAAACACCTTCCAAAAACTGGAAATTTACCCCTTTTAAGCTCAAATGAAGGATTGTAGAATGCCTACATTCATCATCTCATTAGTACCTTGACTACTAACTTAAAATGAAGATGGACTGTATAACAAGCACTCATAAGAATTTACAAAGTTAAAAAATACTGGCATATTCTTTCTTTAACCCCCCCACACACACACACAAAAATTGAAACAGCTGAAATACGTGTTGTTCTTATTACATTTGCGGAATTCCCCCTTTTTTTAAATAGCCACCTTCTTCTCGTTGGATCTACCTGACGTTTTACTATATATATATATGTATTTACATAAGTATATATTGATATTTATTAAGCTTAGCTTAGTACCACACATGGTCAAATGCGAGTACGAAGATGGCATTGCGCCAATCCTACCATTGAGGGCCTGTCTCCCATGAAAATCAGCATCCGAGTTCCTGAATTTTACTGGTTTCAACAACTGGCGTCAGCAAAAAGTACGCAACCATCTAAAAATGAGGCAATACCTGAATTATTTAATTTAGCTTCGTTAGGCCACACCCACAACTGTAAGGCACCCAGTGGGAATATGACTCACCTATCTATCGTCGGTGGTCAGGAATTAAGACAATGTACTAGCAGCACCCCGTGAAAATTCCACCGTTTAAAAAATATTAAATTCGATAAGAAAGTTAATTCAATACTTTTATTGTCCTTAACATTCGACACAGAATAAAAAACATCCTTCCTATTCCACCCAATGTTAACAAGTATGGTTTGTTATTTATAGCTAAGACAATGGCCCAAATCAGCTACATTTGTCCATTTCCAGCTAACCTATCAAAGAAAATAACTATATACGAAGACTCCAAAACAAACTATTAATACAAATTGTGCATCAACGTTTATTACAATTATCGGATTTAAACGCCTATCGTAGATTCTTATTGGCTAAATTGAAAGAAATCGGCCAGATCTAGTCAAAAATCGTTTATTCGGCAACTCATATCCCACAATTTCTTTCGTCTTCGATTTGCAACCTGCAGGCACTTCTTTCTTTTGCACCCCTCATATTAAGGTACCTTACCAACGAGAGTAGCGGTTACGCACTACAATTATTGCGGGAATAATGATAATATAAAATATAAATCTGTACTAAATGCCTACCGCAATAAGTTAAGGAAAAGAATATTCAATAAAAATATTTCTTTGAATGAATTGTCCTTAATCCTTTTTTATGAAGCTTTCCTAAAAACTGATAACGCAACGTTGCGATGCGATTTAGGAAGCATTAAGACTTAATAACCTCAGAGAGATCTTATAATCCTTTGCCAGATTTCGTAGAAGGAAATGATTATGCAAAACTAATTGCTATTGACCAAGAATAAATAGATGACACCTGAGTTAAGTCGAGATTTCCCACAGCCGGCTAAAAGCAAAAGTTACTATTGAAAATAAACTCCATTTGGAGCATATGGAAACTAGATTATTGTTAGGGTTGAGCTGAGTGTCAGAAATAATTTCTCAAGCGGGACACATATAACAAAGAAGTGGACCGATAAACTTAACTCTACCAGAAAGTATTGTAAAATGACCAATCTCTCCAATTTGCCACTCAGAGTGGTATTCCCTGAAAAGAAAGTGGACTTCCAAAAACATTTTTTGGTCTGAACCGTAAAAGAACGTTGTTTGGCAGTGCTGAAGCCCAGCAAGTCGCATCTGATTTCGAACGCCGTCTTTTATTTGCAATAGGGAATAGTTTTGAACGACAATCGTCTAGATTTAGTTATCTGGTCGGTATATTAACAGGTCTGGTTAGTCACTCAATAAAAACTGTCACTTGACGAATGCATTTTGGCGGCATGCCGTGTTGGGGGTGATCTATTAAAAAAATTGGAAATGGTGTGATCAATGAATAACTTAATTCTTCCGACTTTTGTTGGGAGGTGATAACTAAAAAAAAAGTCCGAATTAAAAAAAACAAAAAAAACAAAAAAAACAAAAACAAACGTGAACACTGCCGGACGCAAACTAAGAGAGCAATTTCGCATGAATTTACATTGTAAATTGAACCCAACACTAGAAATCATTTTGGAGGGTATTAAAAAAAAATTTTTTAAAAGTATTTTCTAGACATAATAAGGAGTACATGTTTAAATTGTCAGCCCTCTCGATCCATTGGTACGGCCTGTGCGCGCGACACATAGATAGCCAGCTAGCCAAAGCCACTTAATAACTAACGAAACCTATGTTGGTGTTGACAGTTTTGGTTGAAGGTTTCCAATAACATTGCCTATATGCGCTGGCAATTCTTTTCGAAGCAAATATCGAGTGGGTCAAGAGTGAAAGTTGGAAACATACGAAGATCTAAATTACCAATGGGAAAAAAAAAGTTTAATATATTTCGACTGTAGTGGTTGTGTAGCTACTTCAAAGCCCAAAAGATCTGATGTTTTTAAGAATCACTAAATCATATATATGTAAATATAGAACACAATCGCTGGAACCGGTTTGAGACTCTACTTGGCGAGGTGTGACAAGCATATCATAAGCAACACGACTGGTATTTTTCAACCGACAAAGTCTCTGGTGATACTGTGCGATACTGCTGGGGAGCCCTTTGTTATGTGGTAATTCTGTTCCTATTCCCAAATCATGTCTCATTCCAGGGCCATCCTCTAATTAAGACTTTGTTTGGAGTGCTATACAGATGCATTTTAGCAGTATATATGGATATACGGTAGCATCAGTTAGTTTAGGGATACGATTATATTATTGGATAAATTACGTTTTCGCTCTTTTAATTGATATGCATTTCAACGTGGATAAATGAGGTAAAGGGAATTGAAGGTAATTTTTCAAGAATACCACAATCAAATATGTGTTTTGTTAGATAATATGCACAAACACATCAGAGGAGACAATGGAAAAAGAAACACAAATAGTAGGCTAAGCGATGTTTTTAATACAGTCCCATCTATGGAACATCGATACTATTAGATTCCTTATATCTTCCAATGGGATTTCTTTCCAAACTTCTATTATGGAACCGCCAAACAAAGCTGTCACCATCGGTTTCTTCAGTTTTCAAGTGATTCTGGTCGGCTGGCTGTGTATGTATGTATCACACTTACAGACCGCACCAATAGAACTAGAGGGCTAATAATTTAGCAAAAAGGTTTTTTAGTGGGAGGTTCAATTTACAATGTAAGTTTATGCTAATTTGGTTCCTTAGTCTGTGTCCGGCAATGTTCACACTTGTTTTTAAAAGTCTTTTGGGGGATACAACAAATGGCGAAAGAAGTAACTCATCGATCCCCCCCTTTTCCCAAATTCTTAATTGATCACTCCTAGCACGACCTGCTGCCAAAAGACTTTGGTCACGTGACGGTTTCTATTGAGTGTCTAAAGAGACCTGCTATTGTAGAGATCACTCCTGTTTGAGAGCATATTGTATTGGATGGTAGTTTCGACCCTTTGCCATAAGTTCTCGATTGGAGTGAAGTCTGGTGATTGGGGTTGCAATCCCAATAACCAATGTTCTTGTCTTCATGCTAAAGAAAAACACGACCGACGTATACAATTTGGAGCGTATGGTAGCATGACTTTACCCGAGAAGTTTAAATGAAAATTACTCTCCATTAATTCGATACAACGGACCGGCACCGTTTCTAGATATACAACCCCAAACCACGACTCTCCTCCTCGTTTAACCGATGATCTAATGTAGTTTGGATGGTACTAACCTTCTTCTAATGTAATTCTGACCATGATATATTAAATTTAGATTCGTCACTCCATATTACTTGAGACCACCGTTGTAAAATCCAATATTTATGCTCTTTGAGAAATTGGATACATTCTCGCTTATCCGTTAAGGAAACGGGTAGTGTTTTGGTGGTCCCACTTCCCATGACTCTAAATTGCTTTCAACGAATTTTATAATAGTTACACCTAATTTCATGTCATCTTTTCGGCTTATCATCATCATTGCTGGACAAAGGCCTTTCTCATCACCTTCCATGACGACCTCGATTGTGCTAATATCTGCCACGTCTTACCGGCAAATGTTTCTATCTCATCCTTCTGATCTTTTCCTACTGCGTTTACTTTCGGCTTATATTGATGACAGTCATTTTCCCATTGACTGACTGATCATTGCCACTCGATATTAGTATGGTGGCTCCTAAGAGAGCACACTGTCATGTGTCCTCCATGGTGCAGCGTGTGCTTGAGGAAGTGGCCGGGTGAACAGTCCGGCTCTACCTTGACAAGATGTTACATTAATCGGCGGCAGATGATAATAGGCTGATATGGCCTCAGAACAATCCTGTTGCTGCATATGGCTTCTGGTATAGAAGGTTAATTTTCTTCTAAACCAAATATAGCAGGATTTTATTATTTCTAGTGAAACATTGCACAATAACAACATATATTATCTATGACGAAAATCTACAGCATTGAACCTCTCTTGACAAAAATATGAATATATCTCCATCCAAAAATGAGTACACCCCTACGAAACAAGTTTATTTAAAATCAATACTTTTGTCATAAGTAATACATGATAATATCCGTTTTGATTGTGTTGTAGAAATAATAAAAGCCTGCTATGTTTGGTTTAGAAGAAAATTAACTTTCTATAAAAGAAATGTCGGTGAATGTACCTGACCAATGTATGCTGTTTTCTTTCTCTCTCGGTTGTCCGGATCTGTGCCTATCCAAATAGTGAATAATTGTAATGTAGATCTTTATAGCATTGCAAGCAGAGCTTTTGAATACCCAACTATAGAAGTTCTGTCCAGCATCTTGAGCTTATGCAGTTGCACCATCATCGTCCTAGATTCTGGTGACAAGCTACATTTATTGCTAATCGCAACTCCTTCACTTCTAATATAAATGACTTAGTTTACCTTATTATAGGCGAATCCAGTGGGAAAGTCAATTTCATGTGACGTCCTTAAACTCAGTGACGATAATATTTGACATTATAATATTTAAATAGATGCAATACAATATAATCAATGTATAATACCAGTTATGGCGTGCGCTGTGAAACCTGGAAACTTACAAAACCACCCGAAAACAAAATCAGAATTGCACAGTGTGATGGCAAGAGCAATGTTAAGAATACATCTTAGCGATAGAAAAAGATCAACATGGATCCGAGAGGGGACCAGGGTGAAGGATATCCTACAAGTAATTAAGCAACAAAAATGGAGATGGACAGGCAACATAGCGAGAAGAAAGGACAACAGTTGGAGCAAAAGGCTAACCGATTGGTGCCCGTGGGACAGTAAACGCAGTAGGAAAAAAAACAAACCCAAGATGGAGAGACGAGATAGAAATGTTTGCCGGTAAGACATGCCAAAGATTATGGCAATCACGCTCGTCATGGAAGGAGATAGGAAAGGCCTTCGTCCAGCAGTGGACTTGTTACGTTATGGGGTGTTGTCGATGATGTTGATCTCACCGGAACTGAGTTGTGTCTTTGGAATTGGTATGATGTGCTGAAAGGAATACTCACTGGGTCTTCAAGAGAAGAGAAAACAAAATTTATCAACGATAACATCTCATTTTTATTTTCGGATTCATACAGCGCTGTCGGGTAATTTTGTATTTAAGCCGATAGAGAGGGTTGGGCAGTCTCTAAAACGTGAGACTAATTACGAGATTGGTTAGTTACGGTGACAATCGGCGTTCTCCTGTCCCCGGATCAGAAACTCGTCTCAAATCCTGGACGTTCTGATACCCATACTAGAGTCCTGACTCCTTTTATAATGAATATCTCTTTGTTCCTTTTTTTGGCTTCAGAATTCCTATCTATATAAATTATTATTTGTTTGGTTTAACCCTTAATTTTATTTCACTTTTCTTTACCAATCCTACATAAACATTTTAATTATCTTTTTCCGTGTCCGGAAATCCTAATCGTAAATTAAAACGTTTGATTATGTCGTCAAACCTTTTATTAACCTTTCGTAAAAGAATGTATTCACACCTATACCGACAATAAATGCAGTAGACCAGACGCAAGATGGAGAAACGAGATAGAAAAGTTTGCCGGTAAGACATGACAGAGAATAGAGCAAACACGCTCGTCATAGAAGGAGATGGCAAAGGCTTTCGTCCAGCAGTGGCCTTATAACAGCTGATGTTGATGATGGATAACATATTGAAATTATGTTGCATTTAACAATTAAACATTTTAAATGGCTTTTTGGTAGAAGCGGACAATATAATGAAACCTGGATTGATTATCCTGGCATTGCACCTGGAAAAGAACACGGTCACTTGCATCGGCGGGCAATACCCAAATAACTCAACCGCTAAGCAGGCCCCAGTCACAACGGTTTTATAGGCAGCATCCAATCTTGCTTTTGAAGGAGCAACCAATCAGAAAAAGATCAAAACACAAAAAGAATCAAACCGAACAGTCAAACAAGTTGCGTGATTTCTGATTGGTCAATCACAGCTTCTCTTGTATTAAAAGCTGATTTGGTGGGCGAAATAATGGCTACTTCCGAACACTTGGAAGAAATGGCCAAACAGAAAAGGCTCTTAAGAACGGAAATGCCTTCGATCGTTTTGCTGGAACGAGCAAATGGAAAACTATTTTCTTTTTAAAGTGAAAAAATAATCGTGGCAACAAGAAAAAGTTAAAAGCAAACAAACAAAAAAAAAGAATAAGGCAAAGGGAAATAAAAAGAAAAACTAAAATGTGAAATGGGCAAAAATAAATATAAAGAAAAAAGCATAATGAACTGATGATGGGTGAGGGGAAGGAGAAAAAAATAATTTAAAACAGGTCTGCTTAGTCCCTCAATAGGAACCGTCATGCGACCAACGTCTTTTGGCAGCATGACGTGTTTGCGGTGATCAATTGAAACAATTGGAAAAATGGGGGTGATCAATAAATGAACTTACTTCTCTGGCCTTCTGTTGAGCCAATGGTCACTATGAAGTCCAAATCTTCAACAAAAAACACAAAACAAGCATCAATGTTGCCGGACACTAACTAAGGGACTAGTTTTGCATTAACTTACATTGCAAATTAAACCCCGACTAAAAACATATTTCCAGGGGTGAATTTAAAAAAAAAACAACAAAACAACGTTTTTTTTTTATCTAGGCATAATAAACTCCATTGGTTCGGCATCTACGCGTTATACGTACATACATAGCCAGCCAGACAGACACACTTGAAAACTGAAGAAACCGATGTTGACAATTTTGGCGACAGTTTTGGTTGACAGTTTCTAATATAACGATGAGAGACGTGGAGAAAAGAAGGGGGAAAAGACACAAAAAATAGGAGGGAAAACGATACCACGTGACAAAATTATATTTCGAAAGCTAAAAAACGAATATGGCTTTTAAATGCAAGAGAAAAGATATGGAAACAAGAAAGAAAGAAAGAAAGAATTAAAGAAAAAGAGAGAAAGGGAGAAAGAAAGAATTGAAAAAAGAAAGAAACAATGAAGTAGAGAGAATTAAAGAAAGAAAGAAAGGTAAATATTTACGTGACGTGAGTAACAAATTCTTCTAGAATGTTTTTTCTTTCTTTCAATTTTAGGTGTTTTCTATCCATTAGACTCTAAAACCATCCGGAAATTTGTTAGCTTTCAGAAAAAAATATTTTTTTCGGATTTTACCAGGAGGGTTCTATTTAAATTGTAAATATGCTGATATAGTGGGCACTTACTTCCACCATCTTATCTGGAGGACGGAAAGGGAGATTAATAAAAATATGAAGACGATATAATACAGAAATAAGTAACCATAACTCTAACTACTATACGATATATTGGCCCTAAAGTAGGTGCTATGTTTACAAATGTTTCGTTTTTGAGAAAATAAATGAAAACATGAAATAGAAAAACGCAACAAGACCTTGTAGAAAAGTTAGATTGTTTGAAAGAATTTCAACTAGCAGCCGACACACTGTGTTGAAACCATGATGTTAACACGGATATTGTTGTCATTACCTACTATAGGATGGTGGAAAGTTTGTCTCACCAATTGCATTATTACGTTACGTTGTATATAAAGAAAACCACGTAAAATCTGAAAGAAATCTTTTCTAAAAACTAACAAATTTCCGTATGGTTCTACGGTCTAATCGATTGAAAATACCTTCAAAACTAGGATAATTCGTTTGTCACCTCTCGTAAATCTTAACCGAAAAAGATATACATTGAAAGTGGTGTGGGCATTGAAAATGAAAGCAAAAATTGAATCCAAGAGCAGACGACACATTCGAAATATATGAAAGAAAAAAGAAAGAATAAAACGTACAAAAAAGAAAAGAAATGAAAAGACAAGTAGACAGCAGATTACAAGTAGAGAAAAGGGAAAGCAAGAAAGGCAAGCCTGCTTGCAGCAGGGTCAAACCTTACTCCTACTTCCATTCCGACTGAAGATAATTACTACAACTTTTGTATTGTATATATAATAAAGAAAATTATTTTAAAAACTTATTTTTAGTATACATGTATTCATTGATTAGAATGAAATAAGCCCTTGCGTATCTATAAGTTACATTTCGTAGATTTGTAAGACGTGGCAATTTAGCCCAGTCGTTAAAAGACCAGCCTACCAATCAGTTGTTCGTGATTTCAAACCGTGGTAAGGTAATGTTAATTTTTACTCCCCTAAATTTGCTGAGGATTGTCCTTGATCTTGTTGTTCTTGTTACGGTAGAAAAACAAACTCAACTCGAACCTTCGACTAGGACTGGAATTTGACAAAAAAAATGAAGCAGTAAAGACGTACAGAAAGAAATAAGATAAAGGAGATAAACACGGAATAGAAGAAAGGGAAGAAATACGAAGAGATGAGAGACAGAGAAGAAGATGTAAAGGTAATACAAATAAAGGAAAGAAAAAGAAGGAAGGGAATAGGAGAAGAAAAAAGAGGATGTATGAGTAATTTAAGGAAAGAAGGAATAGAGGAAAAAGAAGAGAAAAAAGGTAAGCATCAAACGACTATAGAAAGAAAGAAAGAAAGGAAAAAAACAAAACGAGGGGAAAGATAAAAAGGAATCAGAAACGGAAGGAACACATGAAAAAGAAAAAAGAAAGACAGATAAGTAAACAAAGACTAAACAATTAAATGAAAAGAAAAACAAAAAAGGAAGAAAAGAAGGAGGAAAGAAAGAAATCCCTGGAATGTATAGACAAAACAAGAACAGACTCTGTGTCAGTTTATTGACAAAATTGCAGAATTTTATTAAAATCTCAATATTTCATCAAAAATACAATTGCATTTCTATAACAAAATTATTTCTAATCCATGTTATATTTAAAACGTCCTATTCTGTCAGCAACACATGCTTTAATTCCTGACCAGTGATAAACCCATCCTTCCGAAATTTCAATTCATTTTTATAGTAAAATCATTAGCAATGCATTCACGTTATAATATTCTCACCGCTTTTGACCCTTAAAATGGGAAACAATGTTTCCTTCAGCTTTAACCAACATCGGAATACGAAGCCGGGTAAAAAAAAGCGATTTGAATAAAAAGTGTGATCAGAAAATGAGTCCAGGTACAAAAAATAACAAACAAGTGTGATCAGAATAGGTTCTCTCGTGATATCACGACGTTCTATTACAACGACCTGAAAAATAGGTTAGACAAGTTAAATATTGTAAATCTCTGCCTCTCTTGCCGCCCATCTTTCTCTGTTGATGCTTCCAACCGTTTTCAATTCTGGTCTGAATGAAAGTGAATTCGGCTCTCATAGACCTTTCATTAGGAAACCTGAAGACTTGCTTGTAAAAATATCTGGACATTTCTTTATTTCATAGTATACACAGCATACACTTCGTCGGCCGGTGGATGAAGAGTGGGAGAGAGATGATGGGTGCCGAGAGACCGTTCCTAACAGGGGAACTTGGTCTTATGTCTTCCCAGCCCTAGGCGGTCTGCCTCCTGGTTGCTTGGGTCTCTGAGTTTTTTGTCCGCCGTTCGGGTCTGCGTTATAGGCTTCACGAACGCCTACGCAGGTGTCATTCACATCCTGTTTGTTGGACACCTACGCATATACCTATTTCCTAAGGTGAGCGGGTAACTTACATTTCCGCACAGGTGTTTGACCCCGGAATAACCTTTTCATGGCAGCATTTCATAACACGAAGAAATGAATGATTTAGGAAGAACTGAGGGAAAGAAAATTATAATAAAAATAATATATAATAAAAATGAAAGAAATCTAGCATTCCAAGGGAAATTATGAATTATCGACACCAATATATGCTGTGTTGTGAGTGATCAATTAAACAGTTGGGAAAAGGGGTGATCAATGAGTAAGTTACTTCTCTCCCATTTTGTTTGGCTGTGATCCCTAAAAAAAGGTCTGCATTTTCAAAAAACAAACTGGCAAACTAGTGATCAATTTAGCATAAACTTACATTGCATATTGAAACCACCCCCAAAAACGTATTTAGGGGTGGGGGGTTAACAAGACACAATGAGGAGAATGCAAAATTCCAAGTTTCTACTATAAACGTTTATGGCTGGGCAAAGTCCGGATACATACATAGATACATGTGATACTCATAATGAAATTCATTCTTTGAGAACCTATATTTGCCCGGCGCCGGTGTGAGCGACTGCTAAACAAGCAATGTGAATAAAGAAACAAACTCCGTGCGGAGATCGAACCCGAGCAATATAGGTTCTCAACTAATAAATGTCATTAGAATTATCATATTCTGTCGGATATAAAAGTATCCATCATTTGATTTCAAATAGATACATATAAATGTCAGAACACATGAATAACCTAGACCTAGCAATAAACCAGTGTTGTGGGTAGCGGTGATTAACAAGTCATAATAAAATCATAATAAATCGTCATAATAAAAAAGAAGAAAGAGGATCTTGTTTTTAAATAGAATCTAAAATAAATACATTAAATAATTGACCTGAGAAAATTCAGAAAAGCCAGCAGGATTTTTAAAGAATCAAAAATAGGGAGGACGCATCCATTTTCCCCAGTTACATTTTTCTTTTCTCATAATTAAACGTTTTCGAGCTGGATGAGCATCAGAAATAAATGTTCAATGCGTTGACAAAATAAAGAATTAAAAAAAAAGAAGAAATATTGGGAGCAGGTGCGTGCTATGCTTTCATAAACAAGCCTTGCAATAATTAAAACCGGGTTACTTCCCTTGGTGATATTCACGCAACCATGAAAAGAAGGACAAATTATTCCCTTTTTTTCTAAATACTCTCCCGCATGTGGCCTTAAATATTGCTGCAAAACAAACATAATTAAAACAAATTTTGAAAAATATATTAAAAAACCTGTTCCATTAACAGCCGCGGATAATGATGATGA
>VCCN01006321.1:496902-509518 GCA_006491835.1 Architeuthis dux | reverse complement strand
GAGAGAGAGAGGGTGGACGGACAGAAGAAAGAGAGCGCGGCAAAAGAAAGACAGAGATAGATAGATAGAGAGAGAGACACACAGAGACACAGACAGACACACACAGACGGGCGGACGGACAGAAGAAAGAGAGAGCGGCAAAAGAAAGACAGATAGATAGAGAGATATATATATAGAGAGAGACACACACACACATACAGACAGACAGACACAGACAGACACACACACGGACGGACAGAAGAAAGAGAGAGTGGCAAAAGAAAGACAGACATAACACAGAGAGACAGGGGGAGAGAGAGAGAGAGAGAGAGGGGAAGAGATACAAAAGAAAGAGAATCCCGGATGAAAGAGAGATAAAGGAAAAAGAAAGACATACAATTGAAAGAGAGAGGGTGAGAGAGAACAGAGAAATACAAACAAAAGAAAGAAATAATGAGAAAGAGACTTACAGATAAGAGAGAGAGAGAGAGAGAGAGAGAGAGAGAGAGAGAGAGAGAGAGAGAGAGAAAGAAAACAGAGAGATACACGGACAGTTGAGAGAGAGAGAGAGAGAGGCCAGTCAGAAGGTTCGAAGGGGGGGGCAATGGAGGGTGCTCTTGGTTTGCGTCACTGAGCGTAGTGTAGAGATCGGTCTCCATCCTAGGAGGATTAATGGGATCACCACGGGAGGCTCTCTGAAAATGAAAGAAAAAAAGGTTACAAAAGAAAAGAAAAAGAAGACTAGCATTCCAAGAGAAATTATGAATCACCGCCACCCATATATGCCGCGTTGGGGGTGATCAATTAAAAAGTTAGAAAAAAGAGTGGTCAATGAATAAGTTACTTCTCTCGCTTTTTTGTTCGGCTGTGATCACTAAAAAAGGTCTGAATCTTCCAAAAAACAAGCGGGCACAAACAAGTGACCAATTTAGCATAAACTTACATTGCATATTAAACCTCCCTAAAACACCTATTACGGGGGGATTTTCAAAAAAGGAGAGGAGTATGTGTGCAAAATTTCAAGTTTCTACAATGAACAGCTAGGTTTGGGCGAATTCAGGAAACATATATAGATACATATATATATATAAATGCCAGAACACATGAATAAGCTAAACCCAGCAATACACCAGTGTTGTGGGTAGCGGTGATTAAAAAGGGAAAAAAGAAAATAGGATAATTGGGAGGGAAAGAAGAAAGCAAAATGGAATAATAACAGAAAAAAAGTCTGGTTAGTCACTCAATAGAAACCGTCACGTGACCAAGGTGTTTTGGCAGCATGCTCTGTTGGGGGATGATCAAATAATACATTGTAAAGACGGGTGATCAATGAATGAATCACTTCTGTCACATTTTATTGGCTGATGACAACTAAAAAAAGTCCGAACTTTGAAAAAGAAAACAAAAAAAAAACAAGCGTGAACACTGCTAGACACAAACTAACGGACCGATTCAGCACGAACTTACATTGTAAATTGAAGCCCCCACCAAAAAACTATTTGGAGGGATTTTTAAAAAAAGCAAAGGAGCCGTTTTTTCCTTGACATAAGTAATCAATGTTTAAATTTTCAGTCCTTTAGCTCCATTGGTTCGGCCTGTACACGCGACACATACATAGACAGTCAGCCAGCCAGACTAGCTTGAACATTGAAGAAACTTATGTTGACAGATTTGGTGGACAGTCTCTAAACTAAACGGACGATTGTAAAAGAATAAAAGTTTGGCATCAGTTGTGAAAGTGAATCAGCAAATTAGAGTTCCCTGTCACCTAACTTGACAAGTGAAATAGTTGAATGGGTCAAATTTGCCACTACACAATGTATATTATTCAGTTATTGGCACTTAATAATAACCTAATCACGTAATTATACGTTTTCGTAGTTGATGGCATCAGGACACATTTCAATAAACTATCGTTGTAACGGCACTCGTCCTAACGGCACTATTTAACGACACACGCGTTCTAACGGCAAGTGTATTGCTTATATTCTCTTAAGACTATTTAAAATGGAACTCTTTCGTGAATTGAATTAAAGAATTCTTTTTTAATTACCAAAAAGTACAAGGGCAGTAACTTTAATCGGAGTTTACTCCCCTTGATTTAACTTTTAAATTTCCTAAATTGAATTTAAGAGTTAAGTTAGTACATTGACATGAAAGCGTCTGTAACCAGAGTTGGTCGACAAAATCAGGGTCCAGTTGCTTGTGAGTCTTTCGTAGGGAGCATATCAAAATACAATAAACTCTCATTGTAACGGCACTCGTTCTAACAACACTGTTTAATGACACACGCGTTCTAACGGCACTTAGCGGTTGGCGACAAACGTTCAACAACCGTTAGTTGGTTTCGTCACTTCTTGTTGTGGACGGTGTCAGGGCGCACGATGTGTCCGGACTTCGAGAAGACGGAGGTTGGTTCCTGGAAAGAATTGGTCTGGAACGTAACGAAGGATCGCGACGGAGATGATTTCTCTCCGTTAAAGAATATACTGTTTATTCGTAATTCTACAGAGGTTCTTGTCACACACAGATATTCCAATACAACAGAGAGAGAGAGAGCGAGAGAGAGAGAGAGCGAGAGAGAGAGAGAGAGAGAGAGAGAGAGAGGGAGAGGGAGAGAGTGTGTGTGTGAGTGCGACTGTTGAGGCAACTTCGTCCGTATCTGGGGGACACTCTTGTCTTGTCTTCGTTCTGTCAGTCTTATTTATACTGTGTTTGTTTATGGTTTGTAAAGGTTAAATTCCTACATCTTGCCTAGTCTATATATTTTGAACTTTGGCTATTTTGAATTCCCCCGTGCCGTTTACCAATCAGATCCCTATTTTTAGATATTTTCCGTCGATGTTTTGACTCGTGCTTCCCTTTCTCCTGAGTCACCCTTTGATATTATGCAAAGTACCACTCTTGTTTATCAAAAGTGTCCAGTCGATTGTTTTAGTTAATTTCAATCTGTATATTTTGAACTTCCGATTTCTCTCTTTTCGTTTATCTATCTTCCTATCTATCTATTTTCATGTATGCACATTTTTGCTATGGTACACTATTGCCGGAGTTTAATTTGAAGCCAAATCATATGGAGATTTCTGTGCATTATTTAAAAAAAACTCAAATTAATAAAGCCTTAAAACATTTGAGATCCAGAGTGTCCACTCCATTCAAACGTGAATAAGGGGTCTGATAGTCGTGGCTGTGCCGGCAAATTTATTTGTGGTCGGCCAGGGTGAAGATAAAAAAGGGGAACATTTGAAAAAGAAATACCAAGACCTCCCCCGGGAACTGAGAGAAAGAGGAACATGAAGGCAAGAGTCACGCCTATAATGGTTGACGCACTTGAAACCGTATCAAAGACCAGCGCTGGCCCCAGGGTTCCTGGCGCCCCGGGAGCTCTTTCATGTATAGCATTATCTTATTTATTTATGTTTTATAGTGAGAAAAATAAATAGGAATAAAAAACGTTTATTACCTGAAAGATCTGACATCACATCAGTTAAATTTCTTATTTTAACTGTTTTTGATATTCTATTTAATTTTTTCATTTTCCCTTGTTTCTATGTTTATTTGTATTATATATGGCGCCCGTGTTGCTGGTAGCTAGGGTCGGCCCTGCCAAAGACACTATAATCATGATTAGAAAGATCGAGGCTGTCCAAACTAAAGAGTTGTTTCAGTCTATGAGAAATGTGCTCTGAATTTGAGAAGACTCACTGTCACCCCAGTGATAACCACCACACATCTGGTGTGAATATAATCATACATGATATATAATTAATAATAACATTTGCTATTTGCAGGGCTTTCCAAGTTTTCTCACCAGGAAACTTCTATTTTTACGCTCAGTATTCAGGATACCAAAGGAAGAGTAAACGCCCTATTATCGCTGACAGGAGTAATTACACGCGCAACCTTTAATTAGAGGATTATGAGCCACTATGATAACACATTCATACGTCTTCATAATCTGTCACCTGAAACCTTAAATTTGTTTTCACTTTCGTCTTCATTTGAAGCTACACTAAATCAGCAAAAATGACTACAGCAATACCTTAAATAGCCCGGGTTTCGATTAGTGGGGGTTTAGGTATTGCCATACAGATTAATGTAACTAGGTATAAGCTGAAAAAGAAAAACACATTAAATTATCATTAGACCTTGAACAGTGTGTTTTTCAACGGGTTTTGATGTAGTACCGTTATGGTATTGCTGTACAAATTAATGTAACTAGGTATACGCTGAAAAAGAAAAAAACACATTAAATTATGATTAGACCTTGAACAGTGCGTTTTTAAACGGGTTTTGATGTAGTACGGTTAAGGTATTGCCGTACAAATTAATGTAACTAGGTATAAAACGGAAAAAGAAAGACACATTAAATTATGATTAGACCTTGAACAGCGTGTTTTTCAACAGTGCGGATACTCTTGGAACGAATTAACTGCACTAATCAAGGTAGAGCTGTATTACCTGCAATCAGAATCGTGAGAAGAAAGGAAGAGACATTTTTGGTAAAGCTAGGTTGGTTTCAGGCGCTGTGAGGCAGTAGAAAGAGGGACACCTATATAATCAGACCCTCTTTGGGAAGAGAATGCAAAACTGGTCTCATTGTTACGTATCATTTATCTGTCAATTTAGTACGTGGCACATCCTAGATAGTCTGAAGAACCGCCGTTTTGGTTCCGTTTTGGAAACCGTTACGCAGTCTGATTTTACGGTCGGCACACACGGTCCTTTCATTATTTCTCTCTTTTAGTTTTTTTAGTTAAGATCACAGATATACAGGTTTTCCCGTTATCCGAAAGTAGGGCGGTCCTATAATCAGTGCAGTAGACGTCATTTTTGGATTTGGGGGTCACATTTCCATTTTCTCCTAAAGGATTTGACAGCGTTACTCAGTGCTCCTTTTTGATTTTACTCACCCTAACAGGCTTGCAAAGTGCACAACTGGAATGTTTCCACATACAAACTTATGCATTCAAAGGCACCGAAGGCTATAGTTAGTGCAAAGGGACCCCGATCTCATGCCTTGTCCTAAAAATGGATTCTAGATGGCTGGACAATGTCTTTTCCGCTTTAAAAATAAATATATGCACAAAACTACCTAGTTGCGCGCCTGCAAAAAAGAAAGTCCTTTAATATTATATAAAATACCAAATCCAGTGTTGAACTGCTCACAGCTGCACTAAAACAGTGAGTTGTATTATGCTTGGGAAAGTAGGGGAGCACGTGTCCCCCTCGGCCCCCCAGTGTCTACGACCCTGATAATGTAGCAACATTAGCCCGATAGATAGATAGATAGATAGATAGATAGCATGAGTTTAAATGCGTATATACAAAATTGTGCAGTGTATATAAAATGCGATTGTTAGGTCAGAAAGTATGATAAGGGCTGTATTGACAAATGGTAAACAAAATGAATTGTTTTATTTGGCTGAATTGAAAGTAAGGAATGTTATTAAAATGAGGGTTTTGTTTTGTTAAAACAACAAACAAAAACATTACATATTGACTCCTGATTATGGAATGCTTGTACAAGAATTTAGAATAACAAAACAATATCGGTTGATCCGTCTAAAGAATTTACAGATGCACACACACAAATTTAAATGTTTTAACGCCAAGAAAAGACCACATTTTAAAAATGGGCATACCGATAAATAGTGGTGAAAACTCAAAGAGTACAAAAGCAGGAGGGAGAGAGATCAGGACTAGCTGTCCAAGGCTAAGACTTGTCTCAGCGCCCCCCCCCCCACGGGAGCATGGTCACTAGAACTCGGTATTTCTACAGCTGCACAGCTGTTTGACGTGAAGTGTAGAATATGAGATACATGTAACTTACAGAGTTTAAAAGAGAAAATAGCCGCTATACTTCAACAATATTCATGTTGAGGATGTTAACCTACAAACAGACTTGACAGTAGAATTTGAGGTAACACGTTTCTTACAGTGCAGACACACAGAGCGTCGCTACGAGAAAGGTTGAATAAAAATGAACAAGAACGGAGAATAAACGTCAAACGATATCCGACATTTCCAACTATACACAACCAGCGCCGAAAGCAAACGAGGAGTTCATACCTCAGTTATACACACAAGTCGTTTGCGTATATGGGGAATCTCCCCATTCCCAACAACCCGTTATACAACACCGACGCAGTTCCAGAGAGATCAACAACATCGTCAACTACCCATGACATAACAATAAAAGCCTTTCCTAAGCCGAAATGGCGTAAAGCGAAAAAGCAATTACTATCAATTTATACAGTAGCAGGATTTTATTATTTCTAGTGGAACATTACACAATCAAAACGGATAGTATCACGTATTATTTAGACCAAACCCTACAGCATTGAAACTGAAAATATCTTTTCGTAGTGGCGTACTCATCTTTGGACGGCAACATATTCATAGTTTTGGCAACAGCGTTTCAATGCTGTAGAGTTTGGTCTAAATAATACCTGATAATATTCGTTTTTATTGTGTAATGGCTCACTAGAAATAATAAAACCCTGCTATGTTTTGTTTAGAAGAAAATTAAGTTTCTATAACATAGTGGTTGGGGTGTACCTATTTATGGGCGATACTGTATGGGAAAAGTCGTTGGGCGTCCCAAAACCCCAACAATGATTAGGATTGCATGACATGCTTAGTCATTGGAGGTCATGGTGTTGAGAGGAGACTGGAGTGCAGAGGACCAAGAAAGAGGGTGTGCGCTGCCTCTCACTGCAAACACACAAGCTGAACACTTTCACTTTTCGCCTTTTTCGAAAAGGTGAAAAAATGGGTAAAGAGAACTTTAAAAAAAAGAAGGGACTACCTGTGTAGTATAGTCGTCTTGTACATGTTCTGCCGACATGAGGCGTCTCGTCGCAGGGTTGTACATCTACGGGAAAGAAAGGTCTGTGGAGGGAAAACAAAACATGTGGCCATACCGGAGAAAGGCTCTCCCATGTGGCCGGAGACAAAGAAATTCATAAATCTCAAGGAAAATATGGGTTCCTTTTATTTTTGTTGACAGCTTCGAAGCAGGGCTGGTTCGCGGATCAATCGGGGTATTGAATTATGTTCTACTGAAAATCTAGCGAATTGGTTAAATTCTGTTCCTAGTTTCCTTAATGAAAGAGTGACCAGTAGGTTGATGATAGAAGTTCAAATCAGGCCGCATTGGTTTCTTCTTGCTACCCCCTAGCTCACCCTGTAAGGGGACAGGTACCTAGATGTCGACCTGTTGCTGCTGTCTGCCGAACTGACTAACTGCCGCCCGATTCAAAATCAGGGCGCAACCTTAAAAATACTCTGATTGGTCGAACGCATTCTCTTTGTCAGCCTTGATCAGCCGTTTGACCTATTTTCTGATAGCCTCCAGCTAAGCGCAAAACATAATACTATCCCCCAAAACGTGATTCTTCTCTACCTTCCTTCCCTCTCAGCAAGCGAACACGCGAACACACGACTCGAGTGTATTTTATTACACCTGCATTTGAATTCTTTTAGATGTTTTTTTTTTTTTAGAAAAGTAACATTGCAGGAGTCCATTATTTAAAATAGTGGGTAGGAGATATTTATATCAGTGAACATATTACCTTAAAGTGGAAGAGTCCATGGTTATGGACAAAGAACCAAGAAAATCGCACTGTTCATTACATGAGTAGATTCATTACTTTCAACGGAGACACTTCGCAGTTCTCAGTATCCATTTGAATCACGATATCTAAAAACGTTGACTTTATTTTCAGAAATTCGGAAAGAAGACGTGCATGTTTTTTTTAACGTTACGTTACATCTGGATACACGTTTCACTTTTTCTGCTTTATTCAAATTTCACAAAGAAAAATGAAAGTAGAAACCCTCATACTGAGTCATTATTTTGTTACTAAAATGGTCTTTATTCAATGATCTTTTTGACTATCATCATGTTTGTCAATGTATTTATGGGTAAATCAATTTAAACAAGACTGGCTGCTTCAGGGTCAAACTCAAATCTGACTACATCTTAAATGAATTAGCTTATATATTTTGAAAATATTTCAACTTTTGGAAAAAAACAGTGTTTGTTTAAACTGAAAAAGATCTTCAAATTTGCCCATGGAACGGGATTTAATAAAATAGTATCTGGAGTTTTTTTTTAATTAAATGGCTTTGAAATCTAGATAATTCTAGATATAATTTGAGGCAATTCTAGATATAAACTGAAAATAAGAAACGTAACCTCTGTTTCTTTATACATCTTCTAGTTGGGTTGAAATAAAGATGCATGCCAAACTTCAGCCACCTCAGAAGCCTTGAAGGGTTCTAAATTTGGTGAGTTCATTGTTGTTGTCATTGTCGTTGTCATTGTTGTTTCCAGGGGAAAATAAAGTCAAACTGCAGAGTAGGGGTTTTCTAAATACTAAGAGAATAATTGAATACTAATTATAAGAGCTCAGCTCAAAACCTCCGATAACAATTCATTAGGTGACTCATCTTCGAATTCCCGTGAGATGTCTGGACTAATCTGCATTTAATGATAAAGACAATCTGTTCTCTTTTCATACATCGTTTATGCAAGTTAATGGTGCATAAAAATCTTGCATCAAAAAGCTTTTGTAATGAAACGATTTTTTGTGCCATTTGCAAATTGTTTTTTTTAAAAATAATTAATTAAGATAACTGAAAGTTAACTTTTAAGAGTGTGTACAATCACAGGTACTTCAATTAGTCCGCAGCCTAATGAAGAAGAGAAAGAAGAAATTTACTTTACACAGTAAATATTGATTTTTCGACATAATCACCTTCCGTGTCAATCCACTTAATTCTGTAGTGAATATTAATCACCTAGATCGAAAAGTATACATTGGAAATCTACGTGACTGGTAACGGGATTATTTGTCCACCGTCGGGCAAAGAGGAGAATAATAGCTGTGTGCTTAGCTTATTAGCTGGGAAGAAATAAGATAACGGAAGGTTCTGAGTTTACTTAGCTTCTCATATTGAATATTATAAACTGGTAATGATGCAAGTAGTCCTCTATGGGAAGAGGGGCAACGTCTTTGGGCAGCATGCCGTGTTGGGGGTGATCAATTAAAAAATTGGAAAAACGTGTGATTAATGAATACGTTACTCCTCTCGACTTTTCTTGGGCCGGGATCACTAAAAAACTTACATTGCAAATTTATATTTGATGAATCACCCACTAAAACCCTATTTTACGGGGGTGTTTTCAACACGACGTTTCGGTCGATCCATTATTCGGCCTTCTTCAGACCCAAACCCGATAAGACAAGGATAAACACCAGAATCCTACGTGATAAGAGTTACCTTCATTGAAATTAAAAACACTACTGTTTACCCCATCACATTCGGATATTACACCTGAAGAAGGCCGAAGAATGGATCGGCCGAAACGTCGTGCTAACAACACAAACAGCAAGGAGTTGTTTAATCGTCCGAAGAACTATTTGAAAATCAATATTATTAGTTTTATCGACATTACAAAATAGAATTCACAATGTACGGGGGACTGTTTTCACATTGTTCTGTAACTAGGTGTTTATTTTCCCCAATTTAATTAGCTGTAGAATTTTATTGGCTAACATTTAGGCTCTGTGTAAATATCTAACTGTAATAATACGCCGTGTGTATTTATTTATTTCTCCACTGTCACGCTCATCTATATTATCATTAAGTAATTTACCACATGATGACGTAGTAAAAATAGAATTTCATATTCAATATAATTAATTACACCGGCATTGCAATATAGATTTCACATTGTTATGTAACTAGGTGTTTACTTTCCCCTAATTAATTAGCTGTAGAATTTGATTGGCTAACATTTGGATTGTGTGTAAATATCTAACTGTAATAATATGCTGTGTGTATTTATTTATTTATTTATTTGTCCACTGTCACGCTAAGGGACGCAATTCATCTATATCATCATTAAGTAATTTACCACATCAGTACGTAAAAAAATAGAATTTCATGTTCTGATGATGTAGTAAAAATAGCATTTCATGTTTTGATGACAGAGTAAAAATGCTGAATTTAGAAAAGAATACAAATATAAAGAAGTAATAAAAATAAATGCCAAAAAATAATATAAATCCGTTCGCGGTCAACAGAACGCTCTTCTCCAAGCTCACTGCAATGCAAAAATTATCCATGTACATAAAATGCAGTGTGCATCCATATATTTCATATATGCTATAATCTTTGACGGCACGGGTAAACTAGTTGAATTATAAATCGATACCCCCATACAAATAATGTTTTTGTTTAAGTTCCACGAATTTAAGGTAAATACGAGTGACCAAAAATGTACAAAGAAGAAATTGTCTGGAATCAAGAAGGAGACTGTGTTTTTCCAAGCGTCTAATATCATCAACTTAGATATCAAAGAAACACCTCGTCGGAGATAGATGATCACTTTGATTTTCAATAATTATAGACCTTTTGTCGTGTTCTACTGACTAACACGACTGATTCAATCTCGAAACCTTTTGATCGACTGGCAAAGATTATTTGATCTTTGATCAGAAGTCGTCAAAACAAAATTTGTCACATCTCTACGCATCTCCTAACTTTCAGTCTTTGATTCATGCAATTACAATTAGAAACCGTCAACCAAAAACCGACAACGTAGTTCAACTCATGTTTCTTCAGTTTTTAAGTGATTCTGGCTATGCATGTGTCACGCGTACAGGCCGCAGTAATGGAGCTAGGGGGTTTGACATTTAAACATTTACTCTTTATTATGTTTAGAAATAACGTTTTTGTTTTTTGAAAATGGCCGTAATTTCCGGCATATAAGACGTACGTCAATTTTTGCAGGCATATTCTCGAAAATTTTAATTTTAATTTTAATGCTCTTATCTATTCAAATCTATATTAACCCCCTCACGGTGGCTGGCTGTTTACATTATTTGCATAGCGCAGTAACGTTAGTAAACAACTGATAAAGCGTTCGCTTCCAGAGACAGAAAGCGCGTGTTATATGCCGGAAAATACGGTACCTCCTAAAATGGTTTTTATTTGGCAGTAAATTTACAATGTAATTTTATGCTGAATTGGTCCCTTAGTTTATGCCTGGCAGCGTTCATGCTTGTTTTTGGGATAATTCAACAAAAGTCGAGAGAAATAACTTATTCATTGATTTCCATTTTTCCAATTTCTTAATTGATCACCCCCAACACACACAGTATACTGTCAAAAATGTTACTCCCTTGACGGTTTTTGTTGGTTGACTAACCAGGCTTGTTGTTTTTAGTTTTTGCTCTCAAGTTTTATTGGCTAAAAAGGAAAATCCGACTCGACGCCGTTCCAAATCGACATCACAATCTGAAATTAATAACAGATATTTGCTGCGTTGAAGACGGGAAGAACTCCGATAACAAACAACATTAGTGAAACTTTCATTTTCTCATCCTTTGCAGATGGACTCATTGTCTGGTCTCGTCTGGAAGAGGGGGAAACTTTTCTTGTTCATTCTGTCATACCATAGATTGTTCGCCGCTTTCAACCAAGACAGATCTTTATAACGAACAAGTCTGGTTAGTCACTCAATGGACACTATCACGGGACCAACTTCTTTTGGCAGCATGCCGTGTTGGGGATGACCAATTAAGAAATTGGGGTAAAGGGGTGATCAATCAATAAGTTACTTTTTTCGCCTTTTGTTGGTGATCACTAAATAAGTCCGATTTTTTTACAAAAAGCAAGCGTGAATACTACCGGACACAAACTGGGGGTCCAATTTAGCAAACTAAAAAAAAAGAAGTTTTTTTCCTAGACATAACAAGTACTATAAGTAAATGTTTAAATGTTCAGCCTTTTAGCTGCATTGGTGCGGCCTGTGCACGCAACACATATATAGATAACCATGTGCAAATGTTCCCGTTGTCCCATTGGAAATAAGTAGATTTCAAATTGTCACTGGCCTGATCACAAAAGCAAAGTTCGAAGGGAATACTTGACATTGTCTATACTTTCTAGACATAATCAATCAGAAAATAACACTTATTAATCAGGAAAGAAACAAAAGTAAAAGTACGTTGCGCAGTGTTACAAGTGAGCAATGACTTTGATCCTTACTGGATGCTCTATACCTCAGGCATTGTGCCAAATCTAATCTACGCTTAGTAAATAATAACTAGTCTCGTATATTGTTAATCACCGTTACCCACAACACTGGTTTAAATACTGTTGCTGGGTTTAGGCTATTCATGTGTTCTGACTTGTATATGTATCTATCTATACACAGTGTAATCAATGCATCAATTTGAACACCGAGTTTTCACAATGGATCATAACCGCATAGTCAACTTCTGCAACAAACCAACAACTCAATTTAGTATCCACTCGCTTAGAGGCCGCTTTCTAGATATTTGCTAGTATATTTTTCACAACGATTATTTGGGTTTACAACAAAAGTTTCCATCATGTTTTAAACAAATCTTTCTACGCCTAAATTCATAGTTTCTTATTCAGCTATCAAATGGATTTTGAATTAAATGAATTTACGCCACATTTCAGTTAAATTGTGTATTCTATCATAAAAGAACGATTCCGGCCTGGATTCGATGAATCATTCGAGGAATCATTCGAGGAATCTTTCGATATTTTGAATTTGTTGGAACCGCTGACAAAAAGCCTATTTGGGGGG
>VCCN01006321.1:355334-370839 GCA_006491835.1 Architeuthis dux | reverse complement strand
AAATGCCATTGTGCTTCACATGGAAAGGATTTTAGAAAACGATAAACTGAAATAACTGCTTGAAATATTTCAAAATGTAAATGGTTTTGTTATATTTTCTGCACTAACCAAAACAGATAATCAAAAACTCATACAAGAACCCCGAGTTGCTACCCCTGCATCACAATATGTTATGCTTTGCACCTGCATGCAATGGAGCAATAAGTTCGTCTGTTTACCTCTGCCAACGAAGATGGCGGTAGCGGAGAGCGGGGATAGTTGTATATAGAAGCGAATTGATACACTGTCATTAAATAAGTGATGGCAGATGGCGGTCAGTTTCTCGCCGTGGTTAGGGGTCAACATCAACCATATTGTGAGAGGATGGGTGCCACGTAGGACAACGAATTTCAAAGCTAAAAGAAGAAAAAATGTTTTGGACACCTTGAGTAAGTAATATGGCCTCTACGAAAGTTTTATAGACACCGCAGCTCGATAAAACTCGCTTCATTATCTGAAACGGCTGTCCTTATGTTTGATTTGTGTGCAGAATCTGTTTTCCAAGAATTCGATTTCATGACCTAAATTACTACGGGAAATAAAATGGTTTGGTCGGGGCTAGTTGTTACACCTTGTAAAAAATGACTTGACAAAAAGCAACAGGCGTTATCAAAACCCTTGAGGCATTGCGACCGTTTAGAAAGGCTAGTCCAAGAAAACGCAACGTGGTACTAATAAAAAAACGCCACGCATGTATACTAACTGAGACACTTGAGAAAATGAAATTACAAGACCCCTAGAAAAAAAAGGCAAAACGTACCAATGGAACCTAGACATTAAACAGTTTCAGAGGTTTGCTGGAACCGGCTACAAGGGCTACAAAAGAATGTTGGTGTCTTGCATGCGGTGAGAACTGATCGAACTCTTCCCCAGGGGAAATATGGGTGCAGTTTATTAACTGTAAATATTGGTCCATGAATGTACGAACGAAAGAGAGCACTTTTGATTTTTTTTTGTTCAATGCTTATGACAAACACTATAAACCTTTAACAGAAAAAAATTGTTTTTAAGTTATTTTCTGAAGCTTCTGAATGGGTGGCAAAAATAGTGAACTTGTAAGTAGCCCTAGGTATGTACTCTCCTAAGGAATTCGATTTCTTTCTTTTTCGCTCTCCCCCATATATATTTGGTCGTGTCTTTCCGCCTTCCCATCTTTCTGTCAACCTGTCCGCATCAGATCTCCGAGAGTACTGAAAGGATTTCAATTATTTTTTGATCGAGCGATATTTTTCCTTTTTTCTTTTCTTCATATATTTATGTATACGCTCATGTCTGTTCACACGATATCTCCAAAAGTTCTCGATGCTTGAATTGAGGCGTGGATCCATGCACACTTACCTCCTCTACGTCGTAGTTATACGTCCACCACGTAATGTTGCCAACATTTCATGTCTATCTACACGATATCTCCAAAGGTTATTGGGGGTGATCAATTAAAAACAATAGAAAAAGGGGTGATCAATCAATACGTTACTTCTCTCGACTTTTGTTGGGCGATGGTCACTAATAATGTCCGAATTGAAAAATCCAAAACATGAGTGAATGCTGCCGGACACAAACAAACGGACCAATTTAGCATACATTTACATTGCAAATTGAACTCCCACTAAAAACCTATTCAGGGTGTATTTTCAAAAAAACAAAAACAAGCTGTTTTCTTTCTAGACATAATGAGTAAATGTTTAAATTGTCAGCCTTCTACCTCCATTAGTGCGACACATACTAATATAGCAGACAGACTAGCTTAAAGACTGAAGAAACCTATGTTGACAGTTTTGGTTTACGGTTTCCAATTCCTATCTTTTTTTAATTTCTGATTTACCAAATGTTCTCCTTTTCAAAAAAACTTACACCAGGCTACTGTTGGCTCCAAAGATTAATATGTTTAGCGACTTGCCTGAGCTAATTGAAGTCATATAAACACTAATTCAGTACTACATCCCTGACTTACAGATCCATCATCGCTTATTAGAGTCGAAGGGATTTTCAACTTCCGTATCTATTTTAGATAGATGTAGGTGTTCTTACAATACACCAGTGGTAGACAACCTACGGGCCGCTGGCCAGATTCGGTTCGCGAAGAAGTTCTGACCGGTCCACGATAACATATTGAGAAGCGATGCTTACTTTTTACGTTTTAAAGATTATTTATGTCTTTTTAATATGCCTTGATTGAAATTAACTGCGACTAAATTGAGTTCTTTGATTACTGATTGGAATCCTTTTTTTAAGCACAAATAATTCTCTGGCTTGCATTATTCAATGATTCGAGGCAACATGTAACTATATATATTTAAATGGATAATTGCCATTTCTCAAGCTTTTTATGGCAGGTATCTGGTCCACCGTTCACTTATTTATACGAAATCCGGCACACAGAGACAAAACGGTTGCCGACCCCTATTTTAAACCATGACTGGCGGTTGAATAACTTTTGAAAAACTTGTGAAACGGGATAAGATAACAATTAGGAGTTCTCCAGCAACATCTTTTAGAGAGATAATTTGCTTAATCCGTTGCTGGAACTTTGATCGTGCGCTTATATCCAGGGTGCCTAAGAGGGGCGTGCAGCGGGTGCAGCGGGTGCAGCGGGACTCTGGAGGGTTAAATGGGGACCGATATTTTAAGTCGATCCGATGTGTCCATTAATAAAACAAGTTGACTCTATCGCTTAGAACGTTAATATAATATGGTGTGCTAAAAGATTTATAGCAGATGAAAACAGGATGGCTAAAAGACGAGGGTGTTTGTGCAGTGTCTGTAGGGGGCAGCTTTACACCGCCGTATGCAATTGATCTGTGAGGTCCTACTTGTATCAGAAACAGTTTTGAGCCACGTATGGCGCCTGGTGTAGTTGCATAATTCTAACCGGCAACAGTGGACGGTGTTCGAGCCCAGGTTTAAAAAACAATGTTTCAAATCCAGATTTTCAAGTTAGATAACAACTTAGCATAGGGGAGTCTCCCTAATCCTGCGTTGCTCTCACCAACAATATTTGCCCTTTGCTTAAAGAAGGTAAATATTGTAAATACCAACTCAGAAACAACTGGGAGACGGGACTAATTGAACGAAAAGCCTGCAAAGAAGAGACCAATGTTTTCTTTTTAAAGAGCTCGTTTTGTTCTTTGCTGAGGAACAGAACAGATGGTCAGCAAAGTGTTGATATCCCCTGATAAGTAGTTCTTTTTGTTTCTGTCTTTTATTCTTTGATTCATCGGAGTAGAGCGAACAAAAGTAAAATGTCTTTTCTTTTGTTCTCACTCGTCCGTGTGCAAAAAGAAAGCAACATTACCTTTGTCCGCTCTCGTCCGATGCAAAAAGAAAACAACATTGCGAATAATTGCACAATTATCGATGGCTCTTAGGTTATTTGGAGCAGTATTATCCCATTGCTGATGGATCATTGATGGATCGTTGATGGATTATTGTTAATGTTTCGATAAAGAACACAGCAGGTTACAGACAATACATGTTAATTGCATATTGATCGCTGCAAATATTACTTTCTATTAAAGACAGCTACGTTCACTTGACAGTGCGAATTTGGTAACTTCTATAGATCGTACTAGGCAACTTTTAATGTTGTTTTGTTTCTAACTAATAATAACTATTTTCTGTCTAAAAGGTATAGAAAATGTCAAGTATTCCCTTAAAACTTTCATTTGAGTCCATGAGAATGATAATTTAAAATATACTTATTTCTAATTAGACAATGAGCGAGTTTGCACATTTTTAATCACATGAAGTAAGAAAAAGCATCTGAATATCATTACCCTGGTCACAAAAGCAAAGTTTGAAGACCATGTTATATACGTTTTACACATAAGCAATCAGAAAATAACACTCACTACCCAGGAACAAGAATTACGTTGCACGGTGTAATCTTAATGAATATTCATTAAGCTTAACTTCATTTACTAACCATTGTCTCGTCTGACACAAGGCCGCAGGCTGCTTACAGTACCTACTGTTCCTAAGAGGTCAGCAAAGTACGGATCGAGCTTAGGTTCAGTAATCAGACGAAAACCGGTGTCTCGGTATCACTTGGCCACAAGTCTAGCAGGTATTTACTAATCTGAGCTAGGTACAGAATGCGATCACGTTTGTTGGACACGCAGTTTGGATCGAACTCACTACACAACAGTAATAGTCTTCAAGACCAGTGTTCACGCAAAGGGGCCGACTCGTCACTGCAGGACCAGGGAATGACTTCAACAAGGGGTCACAGCAGGAACAGGGAATTACTTCAACACAGAATCCTAGCCAATTATGAGACATACGGGTCACCATACGCAAAAAGTCACGCCAGCATATTCTGGTCTTTTGCCGACGACACGCAAAACTGCCTTGCCTTTCGCGTGCTTCAATGGGAGGCGACCGATGCATATTCATGACTGAGAAGCTGTTAACACGGCTTCCTGCGCGCGCATGCGCTTCTCGGACATTGCAAATGGACACGCACGCAAGATACAGACGTAGTCTCTTTAGACGAGGTAAATTCCTTTCGAATTCATCACAACCAGCTTACTATCCTGTACACTTCACGAAAAAACCCTATTTATAAACTAAGATTAGCTTATTCTGGCACAAAGTCACTATAGTGTGCTACCCTGTGATGATCGAACTCATTAGTTTTCAAGTGGATCTGGCTGGCTGGCTGGCTATATGTCGCGCGTACAGGGCGCACCAATGGAGCTAGAGGGCTGCAAATGTCAACATTTACTCCTTATTATGTCTAGAAGAAACGTTTTTTAACAACCCCACCCAATAGGTTTTTAGTGCTCTGTTCAAGTTACAATGTAAATATATGCTAAATCGGTCCCCTAGTTTGTGTCCTGCAGTGTTCACGCTTGTTTCTTTTTTTAATAAGTGAGACCTTTTAGTGATCACTACCCCAACAAAAGCGAGAGAAGTGACTTATTCATTGATCACGCGTTTTTGCAATCTTTTTTTTATTGCTCACCCCCATCAGGGCTCGCTGCCAAAAGACGCTGTTCACGTGACGGTTTCTATTGAGTAACTAACCAGACCTGTTACAAATAAGTCGTTTTGCTTTTCAAGTGTTTAAACAATGGGGATTGAATCTGAAAGCATTGAGATGAATAGTGCATTATAGCCGAGGTCCGAGCGGGGCGAGTGGGTGGGTCGATTATGCTGATGACAACCGCTGAAGGGTCACTGCACTTGTCAAAACCATAATACCTAGGGATGATGGTTATAACCAAGTTAGGGACATGTCAAGATTTTGTTGACGTGTAGAGGCTGTTACCGGGAAAATATACTCCCACGGGACGAGAATACATTCTTCTAGGCGTCACACACAGAAGAATGTATTCGCGTTCTATACCACAGATTTCTTTTCACTGTCCCGAGAAGAAGGCTAACATGGGGTAATAAGATGCTGAGTCTATTTTTAGAAAGCGTCAACGAAAACTGTCAACATAATCAACATATGTATAATCCGCATTTCTTTTCCCGAAAACATTGAGCCCAAAAAATCCAGGTGCGTAATATCTACGGAAACATAATTGTTATACATACAACCACTATGTCTTCCCACCACCACCCACTTCAAAACCCATACACTGACCCTTTCAAGACAGCCACTATCGAAACACCTCACCGTCACCCATTATTTTCCACATATTTGTATACATAATTGTATACATGGGATCATGCATTTTTCAATCGGGGGTTGGGTGCGGCTATAACAATTATGTTTCCGTAGATAGTACGCACCTTGGTTTTTAGCTCAAAATTCTCGGGAGAAATGCCGATTATACATACCTATGTTGGCAGTTTTCGTTGACATTTTCTAAAGATAAACTCAGCCTCTTATTACCCTTCTTCAGTGAAAATAAATCTGTGGTAGCGCATTATACGTGGTGAAATGCGTAGTTAACTGAGAAATATACATGTTAACATAGTTGCTGTTCTACTGTAGCCGTTGAGAGATAAGCCCATAAGAACGCAAACTCATTTCTACTTCATGTGGGATTCTGGGTAGGCAAATTGACACACAGGAACGTGACTGCACCAGGATGTTCATTAGATGTCACTTAGTACATATCATGAGTTAAAATCAAGGATACAATATAATAGTATATAAGAGAATGTGCAGATCAATTAAATTGTATGTGACACCGGTATCACATTGGGTTCTTATGGGTTAAGATGGAATCCGTTTGGCATGCTACCAACTGCGCTTTCCGCATGATGGTTCGTCTGGAAACTACAGGAATACCATGAATAGTGCGGCTTTGAGTAATGCGGGTTTAGATGTAGTACGGTTAAGCTATCGCTGTACAAATTAATGTAACTAAGTATAAGCTGAAAACAAAAACACATTAAATTATAATAAGACATTGAACAGTGCAGTTTTGATTAGTGCGGGTTTAGATGTAGTACAGTTTTAATGTATTGCTGTAGAGATTAATGTAACTAAGTATAAGCTGAAAACAAAAACACATTAAATTATAATAAGACTTGGACAGTGCGGTTTTGAACAGTACGGAAAATCTTGGAACGAATTAACCGCACTAATCAAGGTAAACCTTTATTTTCTCCCTTTTTGTTCTGCCCAACACACATTATCTGAAGACGACTTGATTAGCCATTCCTATATTTTCAAAGAGTTAACCATTCCTTTGAAGGAACATTTAGTGTTTATTAATGTTCTTTGGATTTCAAGTTAGTGATTATTAAACGAAAAGCTTCTTTCTATGACCATCAATAGAGCCTAAGCTGCAGCGATAATTTCCATCTTCCAATCAACCATACGCCTCTCTTATTTTGCTACAGACGATTGAACTTTCCATGTAATCAGCAATAAGATGCTTGGGCTATGAGTACATAGCAACATTAAGATACAAGTGTTGTTTCATTGCTTAAGTACATAGTAATTGAAGGTATTAAATGATTGCTTAATGTATAGCTGTACTTGTATATAATAACGTGCCGGCATCTCTCTGAATTGTCTCTCTAATGTACAGATATTCTACTAGCTGAAGCACCCGTCTACACTGGGTAAGATATTTAGGGAGTAAAAAAAGACAAAGGCATTCGGAATTGTAAAAAAAAGTTATTTTTGACCCATTAAGGGGAACAGCGTTGCCTTTCATTTCTGACCACTTAAAGGTGAACAAAAATGTTACCGTAACGTTTGACCCCTTAAATGACGGTAAAACGTTTACCATTACTCTTGACCCATTAAGGGGGGTGTCCCTTCACTTTTGAGGACCTAAGGGAGAAAAAGGTTTCCCTTCACTTTTGACCCCTTAAAGGGGTGGAAAGATTCCCTATACTTCCATGGAAGCGCCCCCAAATGTAACCCACTCTTCCTTGTTGCATCGCCCAACCTTCCATATCATTTCATCTTACCGGATCTTTCTTAGCATATGGCCCACCCTTCTAGAAAATATCATTGAGTACTTTTGGAGATATCGTATGGACAGACATACACTTTTGGCGATATTATATTGTGTGGACATATAACTACGACGTAGCGGTGGTAATTATGCATGGATCCGCCCCACAATCTAATTCCTTCCTGTGTACCTTAGTAGTCACCCTTCCACGAAATGCCATTGTAATTAAATGAGGACTTTTGGAGATATCGTGTGGACATCTCCAAACTCCACACGATATCTCCAAGAGTTGCGTTCTATTTATATAAGTATTAATACCCGTGAAAAGATTCACGGATGTATTTGAGTTTCTATGAAACTATTTTCTAAAAAAGAATAATAGCAAAGTTGTTTTAGTTGAAGTCCATAGTTGCAAATGGTGGGGAGGAGATACTTTTATCAGCAACACTGTTTACCCCTGAGGGACAGAGTCAAGTGTTACGGACAGCAAACCAAGAAAATCACACTGTTCGTTATATACGTACTAGTTAATAACCGTGAACAATTTGATATATTTGAATTTCTATGAAACTATTTTCTAAGAATACATAATAGAAAATGTGTTTCAGTTGAAGAGTCCACGTTTTCAAATGTTGGGAAGGAAGGATTTTTATCAGCAAAGGTTTCACCCATGAATAAGAGAGTTAAGTGTTACGGACAGCAAACCAAGAAAACCACACTGTTCATCATTATAGTAACTTAGCATGAAATGGTATCAGGTCAGTTATACTGGGAGATTCGATGAGGATCGAACTTACAGACAGCGGTCACAATATTGGCTTGCTGGTCATTGCTATACAGCGTCTGTCCTCATCTAATGTTTGTTTTCAAATGATCTACTGGTTAGGGGAAACATTTCATGGATATATTTGGATTGAGAATATTTTATAGGAAAAAATACTGACTTCGTTTACTGGAAATAGTGCGCAGTTTGAAACAGAGGACACGAAGTATTTTCTTTTCAGATGATCTTTAACACCCCACCCCCCCAACGACCCACTGGAATAGTCGAGTATTACGCCCAGCGAACCAAGAAAATCACACTGTTCAATATTAGAGTAGAAGATTGGAAGTGTCCAGTGTTACGACCAGCGAACCAAGAAAATCACACTGTTCATTATTAGAGTAGCTAAGAATCAACGTTGATTTTCAGGCTCACATAATGGTTACCCTTTAATTTGCAACGCACACAACACTAAATTAAGTAAAAAGAAATACGAATTAGGCAAAGTGGTCTACAAAAGTCGGTCAAACCTTTTGGGTCAGATGCAAGTCAATGTTCCAACCTCTTGCTATTCGGTGAATTGTTCTCTATGAACAAATGAACAACATTGACATTAATGAAACGTTTTGTCCTTTTTATTTTGTTGGCCTTAATTACAATGGCTTCTCTTAATGGACAATGAGTTGAGTGTAGCATTATTTCGGATGAATGACTAATTGTTTCAAATGTTTCCTTTTTGGAATACCAACTTACTCGGGAAGTGGAGGGGGCTTTGATAATGTCATATCAACTAATGCTATGTATAGCTTGATTGGTTGGAGGAGGCATGAATAACATGACAGGCAACATCAGTGTCCCTTAAATGTCAGATACCACTGTTGTCTCCCCAGAAATATATAAAGAATAAGAATAACATGTCTGGTTAGTCACACAATAGAAACAATATATTCTTTTGGCAGCATGCCGTGTTAGGGGTGATTGATAAAGAAACATTGCAAAAAGGCGTCATCAATGAATACATTACTTCCATCGCCTTTTGTTGGATGGTGATCACCAAAAACGTGAACACTGTCGGACACAACTAGGGGAACGATTTAACATGAATTTACATTGTAAGTTGAATCCCCTACTAAAAACCTCTTTTAGGGTGAACTTTCAAAATACATTGCAAAAACGTTTTTTCTAGACATAATAAGGAGTAAATGCTAAATCTTCATCCTACTAGCTCCATTGGTGCGGCCTGTATGCGCAACACATACTAGATAGATAGATAGATAGATAGATAGATAGATAGATAGATAGATAGCAGGGCCGACTCACTTGCACACTCTAGTACCTATATTGACAGTTTTGGTTGACGGTTTCTAATACAAGTTTACCCATGTCATGAGAACAGCCGCCTGGCACCTATAAAGCTAAAACACGTCCACAGCATGACTCTGCCATAGACCAACACATACTGGACAACGCAATGCAGAAGCTTATAACGAGAATTGCTTCAAAACATCAGTGTAGAAAGATCTTCTTTTCACCTTGGTGTTTTGGAGTCGATATGCATTAAAACCCAAAAGCCGGTATTGTGCTGACAGAAATAATCTGTTTTTCTAAAACTATTAACAGACTTTCAAGCACGTTTTAGAACAACAATCCAAGACGTCAGGATTTAAGACAATTTCGTGACGTGTTTTCAAATCTTCTAAACGATATTTCTTTCAAATCTGGATTAAATTTGCCACTTCTCTCCTGAAGAGTGTCAGACGAAAAAAGCCATTCAGGAATTATTTTGACTAGTGTCATAAATATATATATATGAGTATATGTAGTTGTTTCTGTTTAATATGTATCCGATAATTACGGGCGTTTTAAAATATTGGATCATTAAAAGCCCTTTTCATATTAATAAATAAATAAATGTTGAAGATTAAACTCTCATTTAATTTATCAATAGTATGTAATATATTCCCCAAATTTTAGATATATATTTGGAGAATCTAGATGTTTTTTGACTCAATTCTAGAGGAAGACTGGAAAATAAGGTTGGAAACACTGGCCTTCATAGATCTTCACAGAAACTGATGCATTTATGGTCTGGCTTTCAGACTTGTTTACCAATAAACGCTTTATATCTGTTGAAGATTCGGCTTGGAAACCGCTTCTACATGGTCGCAGTCCAAATATGTTCATTGGATTTGTATTGCATGAATATTTATGCTGAGTGCTTTTTGTCATTTTGTAAGAACATTACCGTATCGATGGCATCTTTCCGTGAGAGCAATGCAATGCATACATGCACGCATGTCTCGCCGGGAAGTAATGGTTAGCAAACTATTGTGAAGTATCTTCAGACTATAACTGGGTGCTCCTATGGCATTATACCGACTCAGCTAGGCTGGACACATATGCGTACATACATGCATATCCACACACACACACACACATACACACACATACACACACACACACATATATATATATATATATATACTAATATCTTTGTTTATTTGTTTGTTTGTGCCTCTTCTCCGTAAAATCTACAATCCCTATCGACCTGATATTCTGTATATAGACTGAGAAGATGCCAACTACCCACATAGGTTATGTGAGGTTGACCTCGGAGGTCATTGTAGGTCACCAGAGACCATGTATGGACATTTCTAGCCAATTTTTAGGGTCATTGGCGATCATTTTGCACCAAGGATAGTGTAATTTACGCGACGGTTATATCTTCTCACAGTGAAGATGTCGATCTATGTGACGTTGACCTCTGAGGTCATTTGAGATCACCAGAGGTCATTTCTGCTCATTTAAAAACAATTATCCAATTGTTGGTTCACAGTTTTGCACCTATGACACTGAAATTAGACATAGGGGTAAACCTTACCATGGCGAAACTCATATGCATTGTGATTTGGACCTAAATGATCACAAGATGTAATTTCTAGCCAATTTCCAAACTTGTGGTCTACAATTTTGCACCAAGCACGATGAAGGTAACAGGCTAGGCGAAGTTGACTTTGGTCACTAGAGGTCATTTCTGGTCATTTCTGGTCATTTCTGGTCTTTAAAAAACCCAACAAATAACCTTAAAAATACACTATGTTGGGGATTTTAAACTGATTTCGGCATTAAATGACCCATCAAGGGTTGATATGCCGCTAAACAAATCTATCAATCAATCATTACATATTTACGAAATTCTATGTTGCACATACGGAGTTTTACCCTGCCGCAGCCAGGCTTGTTACAGCAAAAAGAAAATACATTTCACACCTTCAAACATTTGAGAATTAATTCTGTCGTCTCGATTTCCAGATCGTGCATTTAAAACGTCACATCTGATTGAGAAGAATTCGTTTGATTCAATATTCAAATAGGTATTCAGACTTATTTACCGATTTTCTTTTTTCTAAATTGTTCTCTGTTATAATTTAAAACTGTCAAATAAAATTCAACTTTCTCTCTTTTCTTTCAAATTCCATATTTTTTATACATAATGTATTTCATCTACATCTTTTTAAAAAATCAATGACTGATGGTTTTAAGAAAGCAGACTCAGTTAAGGATAACGACACGGGGATGGAGGAAAGGTTGATGAAGAAAGTGGGGGTACGTGATAGAAAAACGAGAGGAATGGGAGAGGCAAAATAATATATTTTGAAATGAATAAGAACGCTACGGAAATTGATAACTTTCAGACAAGTCTCGCAACAATACATTTACTTTAAATTAAAAAGAAAAAGATATGTTCACGCGGACGTCTATGTAATAAATACATCAGTTTGACAAAAAAACAAAATTAATAGCTGACTGTATAATTGATGATTCGTCAAATACTGACAACCACTACTCACACGCACGCTAGGCAGCAATGCGTTAGAATTCTGGAGAATCTTCATATACAAACACACATCTATGTGCGTGTGTATGTCTTTCTACATCGTGTAAATTTAATCAGAGCCCGTACCGCCCCGATGATTTCCAATGTGCCTATAATACTTATTACCTTGTAGGTTCATTGTTTCGTATAAAGTGCTTAAATCAAATAACAATTATCGGACGTCTCCAGAGCCTTTCGGCACATGTGATGTGGAATTAATACCTCGGTGGGTGGCCTTTGTTCACCGTTATCATCAGGAACAACGGTTAGTTTTGTGCCAAGAGACATAAGCCATTATCTGCATATAAAATGTTCACTATTCTGTCTATGTTGATCGATGAATGTTTGAAATGATAAGTGGTATGAGACCAGACATTGCTATCATTATCTTATATAATGCGTGCTGCTTATAAGTAAGCTGAGCCTTCCTCGGCCACTGACGCTTTTCTGGTAAACAAAAATATTGGCACCATGTCAGCAGATGCCAGGACCTCTTTCTAGAACGTATATCGTGTTGAATAAAAAAATCCCTAAAAAATATAATCTATAAAAGAATAGTTAATATACGCGTACGTCTTTGGCATCACATACCTTTTTTTCTTGTATGGCTCTTTTCATCGTTGGACATAGACCTTCCCCAATTACACATATAAAAAAAGCTATCTACAGAATTTGAAATCCTGTGTGCCCACATTAATTATTTGTGTGCGCTGTTTGCAAAACGTGTGTGCGCGCGCACACAGGTACAGCATAGATGGAACTTTGATCCTGATCTTCTAGCTGACGGTCTTAGCAGCTCCACTTGAGCTTCTATGCCTAGGCGCTTAGTATGGAGGAAGTGTTCTGTCCAAGTTCCATTCCTCCCTCTCGACAATGCTGAAGGCTTCCAAAAGAAGGAAGTGCTCAATACGTTTGGAGATCATCAGTGATACCACCCCAACTGGTTAGGTCACCTGGTATTCCCAGAGCGGTCACCCATCTAGGTACTGAGCATGCTCGACGTTACTTAACTTCGGTGATCGTACGAGAACCAGTGTATCCATGGCGATTTGGCCATAACTTCCTTTCGTTTGGGATATACCGTATTTGATGGCATATTAGACACATTTTTCCCAAAAGGGAACTGTCGTTGCGTTAGGTAATGGTCAGCGAGAAGCTATATAGCTAAAAATACCAATTGAAAAGAATCTCACGGTCGAGGAAAGAAAGGGCCTCGTTCCCCAGACAGCTAGGTTCGAAGGTGAACAATGGAATTGTACAGTCGTCCAGCCCTTCAAACTCAGTGATAATTGAGTATAATTCAGGAAAATAAGTGTTTTTCTTAATATTCCCTTCTGAAATAAAAGGAGGTAGTCTTAAATTGCATCACATACGATATTTAACAGTTAAATGGTTGTATTAGTAAGATGGTGCTAGGTCCTCGTATAATAGGTTCATGCAAAACTTCATGCATATTTCTGACAAAAGCTTGTATTCATATACATGCATATCATCATTATTCAGTCATTAAAATAATTATCCTGCTAATGTTCCCTCTAATTGTGTTCTCTCAGTGTGCGCACAAATCTTACAGTGTGCACATATTTCCTGTGACAAAAGTAAGTGCGCTCCTTTGAAGTCGACATAGATAATTAATTCTTTTTCAATAAAAACTCAATAAGCTATCTCCAGAATTTGATATCTTTTGTGCGCACATTAATTTCCTTTATGAGCTGGTTGCAAAACGTGCACAGCATAGAGGGAATTTATGTTATTGGAACAAACAATTTAAACACAAATTAAAAATAATTTATGTAATGAACAACATTAAAGAATTAAAAATAATTTTTGGAACGAATTTAAATCAATAATTTATTGGAATAAAAATCCCTAACCCTAACTCTAACCTTAACACTTAAACCTAAACCCTAAATCCTAACCTTAACCCTAAACCCTAAGCTTAACCTCTAACCCTAAATCCCAACTCTAACACCTAACCCTAAGCCCTAACCTTAATCCCTAACCTAAACCCTAACCTTAACATCTAACCCTGAATCCCAACTCTAACCCCTAACCCTAAACACTAATCCTAAACCCTACCTTAAACCCTAACCCTAAACCCTAACCTTAACCTCTAACCCTAAATCCCAACTATAAACCCTAACCCGAAACCCTAACCCAGAAACCCTAAACAAACCCGTAATCTAATGTAATTTAATTTAAATTTAAGTTCAAGCATATTTTTAAGAATACCTCCCTAGATACATAAACTTTACTTCCCTTGACAGTTGATAAATAATATAAGAATATAAGAGGCTAAAAGAAATGAAAACCAAATTATCATTGAATTCTATTCGGATGGATGAAAGCAGGTGAAAGGTTGAATAATTACCAAACGCTATTCGACCATGCGACAGTCTCAACAAGAAGATTCAAATTATTAAACATAATATAAGAATAACAATGCTGTTCATTTAATAATTGACAATGCCTCAGCTAAGAAATTCGCCGACAATAACAGAAAGTGCTATAAATAGAAAAACGCGTACAGGTAATTGGCTCTCCTCTGAGACCCGAATAGAAAGGAATAGCAAAAAATACATATGTGTATTACATATCGTCGCTATCAAGCAATACACGGAGTGTTTCCAATTCTCTTCTTTTTTTGCTTTTTTGAGATAAACATACTTTGCTGATTTAAAGTGAGTATTAGACTAATTACAGTCTCACTGGTAGACGTTTGTTTAGATTCCACACCAAACCCACCCAAAATGTAGCATAATAAAAGACTTACCCGTAGAATACCGTTTAGAAATTTACCCTCGTTAAAATATTCACTGGTGTAGTGAGTGAGATACCCTCTTTGTGCTTAGCTTTTGTAGCCTGATTCCAGGCGGTTGAATTCAGTGAATATCTATATGAACATGCTTTGGAATAACATTTCTTACTTGTTTTCCTAGGGTTTCAGAAGATAATGTTGACACATGTAATAATCATAATTTTGTACGCTGATTTAAGGAGGGACATATTCTCGTTACTCGGATGACACAATTTTCCTCGGCCCTATTTCTACTTCGGTTGCAGTGCCGTGTTAACAATGAGGCACTTGGGACACAGGCTCCAGGTCCCCAGATTCTAGGGGGTCCCCAAGGCGGATTTAGGGGACCCCGAGTAGGCCATGACCGAAAGAACAACAGTGTGTACCAATACATTGATTCATCTATGGTGATAGTGCTCAATAAACCAAACAACAATAAAACTGTCAAACACATTACATTGAATACATATTGCCACATCAAAAAAAGCACTTGAAAAATAAAACGCCTACAATAAGAACACAAGCACCGATTGGACAACATGAAACAGCCAATTACGGACATGAACACATTTCACCATTAATAATGTATCTATATAAGAAATTAACTAAATAACAATAAGTGTTCATCTGAAGATCGAATTCTCGTGAACCAACTGTACAGG
>VCCN01006321.1:138077-148438 GCA_006491835.1 Architeuthis dux | reverse complement strand
ATGGCTCTCTGTACGATTCTAAGTTGGTTCTCAGCTTTGTTAATTTCCAGGTTTCGCATCCGTAAGTTATAGCTGGTAGTTATGCCTTCTTTATATAATAATTACCACTTACTGTACCAATGAACATGCAGGTATCAGCAAGTACCTGGCGTTCTGCCTACGCCTGCACAATTTGTGTTTTGCACGCTTCTACCAAAGCAAACGGCACGCGACGGAAAGAAGACCCAATCACTGTTTACATATTTCCAAAGCCCTCGAAGCACTCCCTCCCTAGCCTTTTAAAACCAGGTGGTCTTTCTAGATTTTCACTTTCGAAATCATAAACTAGCATAGTCATAACATATTATTATACTTTTAATCTATCTAGATCTTCACATTGGAATATTAAATCATAAACTATCATGAAGTAGCATAGTAATAACATATTTGATACTCCAATTCTTTCACCAAAAGTATATGGTGTCTCGCAAGGGGGTCACATAGATACACATGTCCCTAATGCTGAACCTCTTTTCCAAGTCTTACCAAATATGGTCCACTGGAACTGACAAATCTTATCTTTATTCAAGAGAAGACGAAGGTTTGATGTCCTGGCCTGGATTTAGTGATCATTCATTTAAAATTCCCACATTATTTTACTTAAATCATCATTCTCTTAAACAGCTCCTAGTTTTTGCGTATATCATTGGCTTACATGATCAGATCCTGCTCGGTTGCACGATTCCAAAAATATCACCAGTTATGTCTGTTTCGTACTTTTAAAATAAAATTTCTGCGCCAGTTTGCTTCAATAGTCTATTATATGATTGACGGTTATAACACTGTCTGTCCGTATGTATGTCTGTATGTATGTCTCTCTGCACAGGTGGCGTCGACTATATTTTGTGTCCTTTCTATCTTAGTCTTAATATATTTGTATCTAATATACGTGTAATGGGATGATCTTAATAACATTTGTATCTCTCTTCAAGTGCCTTCCGCATGTGTCTGTCTCTTAGAATCTCCATGGACTTATTTTTTATTTTATTTTTTGTTGTACTTCTCCTTTTGTAATGTTCTTATCAATAATTTCGTCCCTTGTCATTTCTGCTGCCACTCCTAGCGGTTTTAATCAATATCTCAATACGCTATTATTACTATTAATATCAGCAGTAGTACTACTACTATTATTATTATCGTCTACATTATATATATTAGTATTCATTCGATCTTTCGAAGTTTCTATACTTTCTTTTCTCTGGAGAGTAAGGCTTCTGGATTGCAAGAAATGTAGAGATGTTCTGAGAACAAGTTCAAAGACTCCACAAAGCAGGAATGGGACATTTCCTTGCAGCATCTGATGTCGTTGCGTATTTTGAAAGGTATAGTAATTTATATGAATTTCCGCTGGACAAGGTAACATCTGAAAATTAGTTTGCCATCCCGTTTTTCACTTGACAATCATATCGTGGTTCATTCTCAAGGTTCAAGGAAGGAATCTCTTTGTCGTCCTGCGGGGAATAATTTTCATCTCTAACAGAACAAGGAATTCAACCCGCACTGAAAGAAGAACACAAGGCTCAAAGAGGAACCCATAACAATACTAAACAGAAACGCCATAAGATACAAAGATCGTACACCGGAAAAAAGTGTTTTCTTTCATGTATTAGCATGTAACACACGAAATATGATATCATCAAAGATCGTAACAAGCACATCCATTTTTTTCTCCAAATGCTTTATCCATGAGGTATTATTACTTTCAATCAGATCGGGATATATGCAGCCATTCAAACTCTCCATATCATCCATTATAAGTCCGCTGCTGGACAAAGGCCTTTTCCACCTCCTTCCACGACGAGCGTGATTGAGCTATCCTTTGACTTGTCTTACCGGCAAACCTGTCTATCTCATCTATCTTGTGTTTACTGTCTCATGGGCACACTCGATTACACTTTGCTCCATTTGCTGTCCTTTCTCCTTGCTAAGTGCCCAGCCCATCTCCAGTTTTGCTGCTTAATTAACGTATGATATCCCAAACTCTGGTCCTTTCTCGTATCCATGTTGATATGTTTTCTATGTTTACGAGTCATTCCTAGCATGTGCGTGTGCTTGCGTCTATAATTATTTATGTGACTCGTGGTATCACGAGTAGGATCTATTGAACAAACAAAGCAAAACATTCTTACATCATAATGATTATCATATATAGTATATGCACGATAAAGGCATGGGAAGGAAATAAACATATGCCACATTTTCCAGAGTCCACTTAAAATCTAAACAGTATCCCAAATAAAATATTGTTGGATATTTGGGCAGAGGTCACAGATTTTAGAAATCAGTGAGAAACTGATGATGATGATGATGATGATGATGATGATGATGATGATGACGATGACGATGATGATGATCCTCCTCCCCCTCCTCCTGATCCTCATTTTAACGTCCGCCGTTGGACACAGACCTTCCCCAAGAATCGCCAGACCTCTCCATCGTGGAGCCAATACTTTCTGAAATTGTCTAGTTCGTCACGTCATCTTATTCTTTGCCGGTCACAGTTTCGCATATGATCTCTGGGGATCCACGTTGTGAGTCGTGATGTCCAGCAGTTGTCTGACATTATTGCAACATGACCAGCCCGTTGCCATTTGGGTTTGCAAATGTTTTTTTGATATCTCTGGACCCTATTTGGCGTTTACACTATCCAATCAAAATTAGAAGGACAGGTCTGATTAGTCACTCAATAGAAACCATCATGTGAACGACGTAGTTTGGCAGCATGTTTTGTTGGGGTTGATCAATTAAAAAAAAATAGAAAACGGGATGATCAATGATTAAGTTACTTCTCTCGTCTTTTGATGGTCAGTGATCACTAGAAAGTCAGAAATTTAAAAAAAAACAAACATGAACAAGACGGACACAGAATAAAACTTGTTTTTGGAGAATTCACCCCCAAAATAAGTTTGTTTTCTTTTTGGCGGGGGGGGGGCAATTTACACTGTAAATGTATGCTAAATTGGTCGTTTAGTTTGTGTCCGACAACGATCAAGCTTGTTTTTTGAAAATTCGAACTTTTCAGTGATGCAACAGAAAATGACAGGAGTAACTTTATCATTAGATTCTGTGGAAGCTGCTCTTGTGAAAAGAAATCATATTAGAATTACTGATCCGAGCGAAGAGAAATTGGCTATTCGAATATTTTTATGTACAATTCTTCAAGTATGTTTTCTTCTTCGTATCGTTGTTTAATGGAAACGTGTTTGTGTATTTGTTCAAGACGTTCCCATGTCATTGGCATCAGAAATAAAAAGAATCTCTTCAATACGGGAGACTAAATTTCAATTATCAGCGACAGCTGCTGCTGATTGGAACAAACATGTGATCTCAAGCTAAACACGTGTAAATCTCTTGATCGTCGTCTGTGTTGTCGTGGTCGGACTTCATTTTTTCGACCTCTCTTGTCCCAATGCTAAGCGTAGACCCGAGCACGCTCGGAATAAACAGTTATACGACATTTGGCAGTATGCCGTGTTGGGGGTAATCAATTAAAGACTTATCAAATCAATTAAAATATTGAAAAAGTGGTGGTCACTGAATAAGTTACTTCTCTCGCCTTTTGTTGGGCGATGTTGTTAGCTACGCTACAGGGGAGGTAAATATGCAAAATACCTGGATCTGCCCCCAAAACACCTCCTCTTTAGTCCATTGTCCATCCTTCCACAAAATTTAATTTCTTGACCTCATTTGTCGCAAAGCCAACCGTAGAGAGAACCGAGCGCGCTCGGAACAAATGTGATCTCAAGTTTTTAAAAAGTGTATATCTTTTGATCGTCGTCTTCATCGTCGTAGTCGGACCTCATTTTACGACCACACCACCGTAGACACGAGCACGCTCTCTTTATTCGCCTCCCAGATAAACATTGGGGGGTGTCAATTTTAAGATGTTGTAATGTTTCAGTCCGTAGATCAAAAAGTGCCTGCCCTCTACCATTATTACTCGGCACAACATAAAGCAGTTGTTCACAGATAACACCTTTAGGCACATACCGAATAATAATTCTGAACTGATCGACGGACGAATTTGGATTAATATGAATAGTTGTTCTAATCGTTTGATTCTTTGTCTAGACTTGTTTTGCACTGCGGTTATATTGTCCCAAAGGAAATACAATGATCTGCCGAACTTAATATATTCATTTTAAATTTAATTATACAGCATGAAACTAAAATCGCTTCAGACATCGTACTAAGTGAAACGTTTCCTATCCAATGTAATACATATGTTGTGTGTACGTTTCGTATTAGAAAAGCGCCCGGTGTTCTAGGAATTATCCGAAAGAAAGAAGGTCGAAGGGTTTAAAACTGATAAATTCTATCACCCTAATAAAATTGGGGCTTTACTACATATTCGAAATGAAGTCCGACTCACGCATATAATCCATAAGGAAAGTGGGCTCCTAAATCTACAAGTGGCCCATCACAAGATCGGTATCGTACAACTCTGCAATCAATTTAATATGTTCTCACTTCTGGTGAGAAATAACTGGCGGCTGAAACATAAGAACAAATATTAATTAATGTATTACCTGCTATCATTCTGAAAGTCAAAAGCTCCACACTCATAACGTTTTCCTATCTTTTGAAACAAAATTGGATGGAATAGACCTAATAAATTCATGCATCAAAGTATACTTACACAATGGAAATAAAAACTGGTCTGTTTAGTCACTCAAACCGTCACGTTACCAAGATCTTTTGGCAGCATGACATGTCGGGGTGATCAATTTAAAAAAGTGATGACGAACGTTTAAGTTACTTCTCTCACCGTTTTTCAAATCTTCAAAAGACACGCGGGCACAAACTAGAGATCAATTTAGCATACACTTACATTGTAAATTGAATCCCACACTAAAAACCTATTTAGAGGGGGATTTTTAAAAAGAATATCTTTTTCTAGACATAATAAGTAAATGTTGAATTTGTCAGCCCTCTAGCTCTGTACGCGCGATATATACATAGTCAGCCAGACTCGAGAACTGAAGAAACCTATTTTGACAATTTTGTTGACAGTTTTGGTTTACGGTTTCTAATATATTAAGAATCAAGACTGGCAACATACCACGTTGGCAGTGGTCAACTAAAAACATTGGAAGAAGGGGTGATCAACGAATAAGTTTCTTCGCTCTCCTTTTGTTGGCCAGTGATCACTAAAAGGTCCGAATTTTCAACAACAAAAAGACCAAGCGTGAACGCTACCCAACATAAACTAAGTTACCAATTTAGCACAAAATCACATTGTAAATTTAAAAATCACATTGTAAATTTAACTAAATAACCTACTTTGGGGGCGAACTTTCAAATATAATAAATATAATTCAAATATAATAAGGAGTAGATGCTTAAATGTTCTGCCCTCTAGCTCCATTGGTGCGGCCTGTGCGCGTGACACATAGATAGATATATAGCCAGCCAACCAGAATCACTTAAAAACTGAAGAAACTTATGCTGACAGTTTTGGTGACAGTTTTGTTTGTCGTTTTCTAATATCCATTTAGTTTACATTCATGAAAATCATATGAACAGAAATTAAAATATTTAGAAGATCAACAATATTTCCTCTCTCAAGAAACTAATAACTAAAAAATATACTTTTCGGAGCTACCTTTATATCTGTAGACCGTCTGATCAGCAACGACTTTATCCTTTGCGTATAAAAATAAGTAATTGATATTCAAATCACTTAACATTATTGAACTTCTTTCGTGTGGGATATCATCTCGAACCTCTGCGTCTGAGCTAGAACGCTAAAGGTCATCTAATAATATTTTTGTGACTGGTGTGGATGGCACGCCCGAAATGTAAATCGCAAAGTAACATTATATCATTTGAAAATAAAAGGAAAAAGAAAACTGCCCTGAACCCTGTACTCAGATTAATTGGACTAGAATTAATGGATTCTCTATTTCGACTCTAGAAAAAGAAATAGCTGGCAACAAATAAGTCGTTGGTGAACCTTTATATAAGCGATTAGAGCAACGATTTAATTTAATATTCTGTGTTTGTTATAAATATGGTACGGCCAAAAGATACATACATAGATACCTTTTCTTGAAACGAAAATTAATTGTAATTAAACATGAACGTTCATTGTCTATCTATCTATCTATCTATCTATCTATCTATCTATCCACCCATCTATATATTCATCCATCCATCTATCTATCTATCTATCTATCTATCTATCTATCTATCTATCTATCTATCTATCTATCTTATTCTGTTCATATCTATCTATCTATCTATCTATCTATCTATGAGTGAGTGTCTCAATCATTTGCTATATAAGAGGGTGAATCAATAAGTCCACAGCCTGACGTATTGTTTAAAGCTGAACTTAGGTCTGATATGTTCACTGTATAATGTTCGAGATATGTTATTCATATTCACTACTGAATTAAGTGTATTTACATGGAAAGGGTTTATATTGAGAAATGTATATCTGTTGTGTAGAATATATGTTTGTTCATTAGGCTACGAGCTTATTGACTTACCTACGTATTTTTTATCTAAAGCTCGAAGACAAGTCACTTCCTTTGTATCGAATTAATATTATAATTATTTGCAAACAAATAATATAGGAAATTATAATTAATACCCCCCCCAAAAAAAAAGAAAAGAAACAAAACGTTTTCTTCACTTTTGACTCCTAAAAAGAAAATAGTTTCACCTCACCGTTGACTAATAGGGGAAAATGTTTCTCCTCACTCTTGAATCCCTCCCCTCAAACTTGACCCGTAAAAGATAAATACAGCTTTATCCATACATTTGACTTCTAAAGGGAGAGACAAATTTACCTTTCACTTTCGACGCCTGATAGTGAAAGAAATGTATTCAACTAGTTGATTGCAAGCCATTGTTAATTTTTTATCTTCAGATTTCTCAGTAGCCGATAGTTTATATCAGTGTAATCCTGGCTGGTCGATTCTTGTATTTGTCTCCTTGATATTTCTGGTCGCACAAAGTAATACATAACGTCTGGTTACTTGAATCGTAACTCAGTTCCCTATTTGTCACTAACAGATGGCTAGCCTCTTTCACTCCCATTTTCAATAGCTACGACCACTGATTTCATAAAAATGCTCTTTCTGAATGCGCCTCTCACATTAAAGCTTCGTCGTTCGTACGACCCTCCTCTCGTCACCATCCAGCATCGATCCCCCTGAGCCAGTTCGTTGTGTCAGCATCCAGGCGTCGCAGGCCATGAACTCCACTACGTTTTTAAATAGGGCACTGGAAGAATGTGATGGACACTTTCCACAGCACCGACGCACAATATAAGAAGTTATAGGTAGTAAGCGTACCTAATAGGTAATTCTATCTTTATTACTTGCCACACTAGTATTACCTCATGCCAAACCAAGATACATTTAGTGGAAATCCTTTTTAGTTTCCTGCTTTAGAGCTATGGTTAACGAGCTCGTTTCGTAAGTCATAGCAAGTCATTTGGATCTGCATTGGCGCCCTACTCATGGAGCCTTGTGCATACACACAATACGTCAATTACAAAAAGGTTAAAGCGCCCGTCTCTTAAGAGACAGCTCAATTGGAGTAAATACGACCGGTGACAAAGTCCCGGTTTCCTTTGCATGCATCAGCTTAGTCATCCTTGCCAGTCTCAAGTCTGGTATTTTAACAAGTTGTTATGACCACCCTTTTGACAGGATGCAAGTCCACGGAAGTAATACCTCCACCCTAATCACATAAGCTTAGAGTGTACCGTAAACCGCGGTGGAATTGAACAGCGTGCTAACAACAAATAAAACAATCTTTTTAAGCAGAATAGCCGGTATTGTTATTAAGTAATACCATAATCCTCGGTTGAAACCAAACTTAGATGTATGTTAAATAATAATGCCAGCTATTGTGCTATCTTCTATATTTAACTATTTCTAATTGACGTATCTATTTGTCCGCTCAGATAGTATAATAGTTAGCACATCTGTCGCACATACAGATGATCCTGGGTTCGATTCCCTATATTACCGGAAAGTGTGGGAAACCTTTCATTAGGACAAATTACCAAGTACACTCAGCAGCTTATTGAGTACCGTAAACCGCGGTAACATTGAACAGCGGGATAACTTTCAACAACAAATACAAACATGTTTATAAGCACAATAGCCGGAATTATTATTAAAAATACCTTTAATCTGGGTTTCAACCGAAGATTATCCTATTCCTTAATAATAATACCGGCTTTTGTGCTTATAAACATGTTTTTATTTGCTAACAATTGTTATACGGTGGATGCTAATTTCGAAAGATTCGTGTCGTTTCTTTCAACTAAAATACTTTTTCTAAAACGTGTTGAAAAATAATTTATTGTTAAAAGAACACAAACTCCAGGACAAAGTCAGAGTTGACTTTACTTTCCTTTGTAACAAGAACAAGAACAATCCTCACCAAAAATAGGGAAGTAAACCGATATGTAAAATCCCCGTTCTCCTACCGTGATTTGAACACATGACTTAGTGATCGCTAACATGATTTGTTACCACTTGCGTTAAACAGACAAGTCTTACATACCTCAACAATCGATCGGTACTCAATAAGCTGCTGAATGTACCGGGAAATGTGTCCTAATGAAAGGTTTTCCACACCTTCCGCTATCGAACACAGGATCCTCTGTGTGTGAGAAAGATGTGCTAACCATTACACTATCTGAGCGGACAAATAGATTAATAGAAATAGTTAAATAGAGAGGATAGCACCCATCGGTCATACCAATAACAAAACACTCATGGAATTGACTGTTAAAGGCAGGCTATGCTTTTACTTATTTACTGAAACTTAGAGAACAAGTCAACATAATTGTAGTTGGTCAGTCGCCAAAACCAAAGTTATGCGCATTTACAGAGAGGACTTAAGTGATTATTTTGATAGACTAGACGAAATTGTATTAAACGATTAATGTTAACACTGCAATTGACTAATACGGTATTCTGTGTGGATAGTACTTCCCTTCTCAATCACACTGGCAATCATACAACAGAAATCAATAATTAAATATGAGGCCAAATCATAAAAAACAGAATCAATCAAATCGATAAAATAATGAAACCAAAGAATAATAATAACTGGTCTGGTGTCGATTGCATGCGGTGTTGTGGGTGATACATTGCACAATTGGAAAGGGGGTGATCAATGATTAAGTTACTCCTCTCGCCTTTTGTTGGTCAATGATCACTAAAAAAGTATGAATTTTCAAAAACAAGCCCGAATGTTGCAGGACACAAACTAAGGGATCAATTTAGCAGAAAATCATATTGCAAATTGAACCCCCCACTAAAAGCCTATATGGGGGGATTTAAAAAAACAAAGAAAAACGGTTTTATTAGACATAATAAGAACTAAATGTTGAAATTTTTAGCCCTCTACCTCCAATAGTGTTGCATGTAAGCGTGATAAATACATACATACATACATAACCAGCCAGACCAGCTGAACAACTGAAGAAACCTATGTTGACCGTTTTGGTGACAGTTTTAGTTGACGCTTTCTAATTAAACGAGACAGACTTCTCTAAAATTGAATTTATTTATCTAAGACGTAAACGATTTTTTCATGACACTCCTTTTATATTCTGTTATCAAAATACTTTCAATCACAATTTAGTATAATGGAGGCCTCCCGCTATAAGGCGGCTTGTTATAGCGCTGTTAGCGTTATAACGCGAATGGATGGTGTGCGCCAAAATATTAATCATGCTAAAAAATAGCTAGATCTAGCTACAAGATAGCTAGATATAACTCCTAAATAGCTACATCTAGCTCCAACATTGCTAAATCTTATCGCAGCTCGGTTGTAACGAGGTTGTCTTTCTTGGACCCCAGAGCCGCGTTATAACGGGTGACACCTGTAGTGAGACACTCTGTGACCATTGTTTCCGCTTGTAATGATTTGCTAACAATTGTTATACGGTGGATGCCCATTTCGAAATGTTCGTGTCGTTTCTTTCAACTAAAATCATTTTTCTAAAACGTGTTTAAAAATAATTTATTGGTAAAAGTTTTTGTCAAACTCCAGGACAAAGTCAGAGTTGACTTTACTTTCCTATGTAACAAGAACAAGAACAAGAACAATCCTCACCAAGCATAGGGGAGTGAAACGATATGTAACATTCCCGTTCCACTACCGTGATTTGAACACGTGACTTAGTGATCACTAACCGGATGTGTTACCACTTGCGCTAAACTGACATACCTCCAAAGTTTATAGTAGAACTACGCAAGGAAGTAGAATGTAGTAGAAATGTCTCTTTAACACGGGAGTACCGCAAGGCACAAAGTCTCTTTCAAACTGGAGAACCACAGGGCACA
>VCCN01006315.1:345610-372650 GCA_006491835.1 Architeuthis dux | reverse complement strand
TGTGTGTATATATAATTTTTATACTTTTTTCACACTAAAATAAATGTTAAATGTTAATGAATGGAATTGGAAAAGTGACATAAATGAGACGAATAAGAGAAATAAAAAAAAGGATAAAATAAATTCATTTTTATGAAAAAAATGAAGAATTACAATTGATATTATTACAACACGAATACGGATAATACGAGGCAAATAACCATTTTAATAGGCGTTTATGTATTGTTTACAAAAATAAAATAAATTAATCAAATATGCGAAGCACGTGGTTATCAAACTCAAGTTTGAATCACTTTCCGTTTTATTCAGTGTTTCCTCGTTCGTCCTTACAAGCACGCACGCACACACACCACGAGGCGTGTGCGTGTGCGCGTGCGCGTGCACACCCACTCCCGGGCGTAATTCTTTTACCTATCCCCACCAAGTTCAGACAGGACGTGTATTTTTAATATATCTCGAATTACATTTTTAACCACCCCACAAAAAAAGGGTTTTAATTGGAGTTCAATTTACAATGTAAGTTCATGCTAAATTGGTTGGTCCAACAAAAGGCGAGAGAAGTAACTTATTCATTGATCACAAGTTGCTTTTACAAAAAAAAAATTGCCGTTTCGCGCTTGAGTAGGCAACTGTTCAATTGTGCGTCTACTTGATAATTTGTTCTGGAGTCTTAGTTATTTTATTTGATAAGTGGACTTTAAATGAGTATATAAAACATTTTTCAGCAATAAAGTTAGCTGGAAATGAAAGCTTTAGCCGCTTTTAGCCATTTTTAGCCATTCTTTAGCCATCACAATAAAAATATATTTCGAAAATTCCCTTTCTAAAAAGCTGCCCCCCCCCCCGTGCCTCAAATTGCTTCCGGCGCCCATGAAGCAGTGCTCTTGAGTGGCCAGTTTTAATGGACTTTTAATCATTAAAAATGTACATTACAACTAAACTTTAAACTCGTTGACAATTGATGTGATATAAAGGGTTAACAATTCAATTTATCGGTTACAGTTGTTGTTAAAAACGGTGTCAAGTCTACACAGAATGGGAAGGAGACCAATGCTGTCTGATTTCGGACGTGGTAGGATTTTTGAACTTCGGAATCAGTGACTATCACAACGTGCAACAGCTAAACAAATTCTTCGAAATCAGACAGTTGTGAAAAATTATTACCCAGATAATTATGGAGCACAAGAACAGAGGTGGTAGACGGAAGATGTCGGATCGGGATGAGAGTGCAGTTATCAGAGAACTGCTGCAAATGTCCATGGCTCGTCTGAAAGCAAAATCAGGGGTTCACGTTCACACAGAAACCATCAGACGAACAATTAAGAGGTCAGGATTTAGGCACAGAAAAAGATTGTAGCATCCAGCTCTAAAGATGATCCACAAACAATGCAGACTGGAATTTGCAAGATATCATTGGACGTGGGATGCGGAGTGGCGGAGGGTCCTCTTCACAGACGAGAAGAAGTTCAACCTGGATGGCCCAGATGGACTTTAGTATTACTGGCATGACCCACGATTACCAACGGGAACCTTTTCAAAGCGTGCTAGTGAGGGGGGGCTCATGATTTGGGGTGCTGTAGGATATGGTGGGGAAAATGACACTCCTGTTTGTTGACAGGCATCTAAATGCAGCAGGATACGTGGATCTGCTAAAAAACTCGAATTAGCTGAACGTGTTCGGATTGACGGCCTACAGATCATGTTTCAGCATGTTAATGCTCCGATTCATGCTGCAAGAGTCACCAAACGATTTCTTCAAGATCATTGAAAACATATGGGGATGGTTGGCAAGGAAGGTTTTTGAAAGTAGGAACCAATTTAATACGGTGCAGGAACTCAAAACTGCCATATTAACAGCTTGGGATGAACTGCCTGATGCATTCCTTCGTCGAAAGCCTGGCCAAATCGGATATTTCAAATATTTGAACAGCATTGTAGCTCCAAAAATAACGAAAATATAAACTTTTAAAAATGGTTCGTAGGATACTTATTATGCGTGGCCACTTGGCGATGACCTCTAGTGTCCTCAAAAGGTCAAGAGACGGCTGCACCCTAAAGGCTGCAAATTTGTGTACAAGGATAATTTTATCCCAAGATGAACATAGGATAGGTCATGCTGACCTCTGGTGACTTGTAATGGTCAAATTTAGGTACGGTCAATTTGGGAATTTTCTAAAAAGATTAATTTTTGAATTTTCAGATCTAACGGAGATGGCAACACCATACGGGCTTGATCCCCGGATGAACATAGGATAGGTGACACTGATCTTTGGTGGCCTCTAAATGTTATTTCGATGTCAGGTCAATGTTGGTATTTTCAAAAAAAGGTGAATGTTGGCATTCTCGACCCACCTGAAGAGTTGCGATCCCTACTTTGAGAAACTCTGTGTTAGGATTTACTACATGACATTTCAGTGTTGATTACTTTTTCCATGGGCAACGCCGGGTACCCCAGCTAGTGTATATATATAGTGTTTTAATTAAACATTTCATTTAAGGAAAAATGTGCGTGTGTACGTACGTATGTTTTAAGGAAGGGGTAATGAAAGGATTCACACAAAGAAGTACCACCGATTTAAAGTCGACCACAAAAATGTTGCTTTACAAAATCAAAATGTTCTTGTGTCCTTATTCTGTGCATCAACCAGACTGATGAAATAAAAAGGTAAAGAAAGAAAAGGGAAGCGCATTCGCTTCCCTTTTCTTTCTTTACCTTTTTATTGAAATTAGTGAATACAATGAATTTTGGTAATACATTTTAAATTTGGACGCGAGAAGACCCTGTAAATCTTGAGACTTTAATAAGAGGGTATACCAAGCCTACGTGTAGTTGTTAAACACATTGTTCGTCGTTTTGGAGCAGGTTGTCACAAACTGTTAGAATTTATTTTAATATCTTTCTTGTTATTCCTGTTATTCGACTCGCCTTAAGGACAATGGGCTTACGGGAAAGCCCGGAGTCCATTAGTCCAAAGTCACCATGTGACTAATCAGCAACAGGCAAGCGCAATCTTTGAATCTCCCTCTTTTCTCACTGGAAGCTGAAGGATTAAGTCCTCCTACACCATTGGCCTCAGGGCCGGCCATTAGTGTGTCGGGCAAAGTGACCGACACACTCAAATCATTTCAACGTACTTTCAACAACTTTCTTTTCTCACAGGACTCCGAATAGAGTACATCGTTTTAGCGTTTGGCCCCAAAAGGCCCTTTTTCATACTTTCTCTTTCTCGCTAACACTTTTCAAGGTGTGGGCGAAATCGTTCAGTCGCCTTTGTTACTTTAGGCAGCAACACTCACTTACTCATCTCTGACCACATCATATTTCTTGATTTGAAGAATGTCGAATTCTGATAAGTAAGAAGACATTTCTGCCCTACCAAAGCCGGCTACCGATAAGTAATGCAAACATTTCCGTCCTACCAGACCCTGATCCGGATAAGTAAGAAAACATTTCTGCCCTACCAGACCCTGGCCCTGATGAATAAGGAAGGTCCAACAGACCCTGATTCAGATAAGTAAGGAAGCCATTTCTGTCCTACGAGACCCTGATCCTAATAAGTAAGAAGCTTGATCCTGAAAAAAAGAAGCCATTTCTGCCTTACTTGACCCTGGTCCTGATAAGTAAGGAAGGCATTTCTGCCCTAGCAGAACCTGATCGTGATTAGTAAGGAAGCCATTCCAGCCCTACCAGAGCATAAACGTGATAAGTAAGGAAGCCATTCCTGCCATACCACACCCTGATCCTGACAAAAAGAAGCCATTTCTGCGGTACTAGACCTTGATCCTGATTAGTAAGAAGCAACTTCCGTCCTACCAGACCCTGTTCCAGATAAGTAAGAAACCATTTCTGCCCTACCACACCCGGTCATGTCATGTTTACCTTATTAGACCTTGGTCTTGATAAGTAAGGAAGGCATTTCTGTTCTACTAAACCATGATTCTGATAAGTAAGAAGACATTTCTGCCCTACCAAACCCTGCTACCGATAAGTAAGGCAGCCATTTCTGTTCTACCAGACCATGATCCTGATAAGTAAGGAAGCTATTTCTTTCCAACAGAACCTGATCGTGATAAGGAGAAGCCATTTCTGCCCTACCAGGTCCTGATCCTGATAAGTAAGGAAGCCATTTCTGCCCTACCAGACACCGATCCTGATAAGTAAGAAGCATTTCTGCCCAAAAGTCTCTGATCCAGAGAAGTAAGGCAGGCATTTCTGCCATACCAGATCAAATCGTGATTTGTAAGGAAGCCATTTCTGCCCTACCACACTCTGATCATGACAAAAAGAAATCATTTCTGCCATACCAGACCCTGATCCTGAGGAATAATGAAGGCTCAACAGACCCCGATCCAGATAAGTAAGGAAACCATTTCTGTCCTACTAGACACTGATTCTAATAAGGAAGGAAGCGATTTCTGCTCTACCATGATTCTGATAAGTAGAAGCCATTTCTTCCCTACCAAAGCCTGCTACCGATAAGTAAGGCAGCCATTTCTGCCCTACCAGACCATGATCTTGATGAGAAAGGAAGCTATTTCTGTCCAACAGATCCTGATCCTGATAAGTAAGAAGCTATTTCTGCCATACCAAACCTTGACCCTGATAAATAGGGAAGGCCCAACAGACCCTGATCCAGATAAGTAAGAAACCATTTCTGTCCTACTAGATCCTGACAGTAGTTAAGGAAGCCATTTCTGTCCTACCGGACTCTGTTCCCGATAAGCAAGACACCCATTTCGGCCCTACCTGACCATGATCCTGAGAAGTAAGTGAGACATTTCTGCCCTACCAGAAACTGATCGTGATTAGTAAGGAAGCCATTCCTGACCTACCAGAGCATGATCGTGATAAATAAGAAGCAATTTCTGCGAGACCCAGCCATGGCCCTGGCCGTGATAAGTAAGGAAGTGATTTCTGCTCTACCAGACCATGATTCTGATGAGTAAGACATCCATTTCTGCCCTACCAGAACATGATCCTGATAAGTAAGAAGCCATTTCTGCCATACCACACACCGATCCTGATAAGTAAGGAAGGGATTTCTACCCAAAAGACCCTGATCCTGAGAAGTAAGGACGACATTGCCGCCCTACCAGAAACTGATCCATTTCTGCCATACCAGAGCATGATCGTGATAAGTAAGAAGCAATTTCTGCGAGACCAAGCCCAGATCCTGATAAGTAAGAAGCCATTTCTGCCCCACCTGGCCCTGGTCGTGATAAGTGAGGAAGCCATTTTTGCCCGACCAGACCATGATCCTGGCAAGTAAGGAAGGCATTTCTGTCGCACCAGACACTGATCCTGTTAAATAAGAAGCCATTTCATCCCTACCAGACCCTAATCCTGACAAAGAAGTAAAATATATCATGATATTGATGCTGATGCTGATATGCAATCCGCCATTTCTAGCCTACCAGACCCTGATCCTGATAGATGAAGGGCCATTTCTGTCCTACTAGACCCTGATCCTGATAAGTAAGTAACCATTGCTTCCCTACCTGGCCCTGATATCGACAATTCTAATCCTGATAAGTAAGAAGCCATTTCTGATCATTTCAGAACCTAATTCTGATGAGTACGGAGCTATTTCTTCCCTATCACATTCTAATCCTGATAAGCAAGAAGCCATTTCTGCCCTACCAGAGCATGATTGTGATAAGTAAGAAGCAATTCCAGCGATACCAAGCCCTGATCCTGATAAGTAAGAAGGAATTTCTGCCCTACCTGGGCCTGGTCGTGATAATTAAGGTAGCCATTTCTGCCCCACCAGACCCTGATCCTGATAAGAAAGAAGCAACCAGAGACTAATCTTGATAAGTAAAAAGTATCCTGATCATTTCTGCTCTACATAATCCTGATCCCGATCAGTAAGAAAGCTATTTCTGCCCTACCAGACCCATATCCTGATAAGTAAGAAACCATTTCTGTCCTACTGGACCCTGATCCCGATAAGTAAGAAGTCATTTCTGCCCTACCAGATCCTGATCCTGATAAGAAAGCAAGCCATTTCTGACCTGCCAGACCCGGATCCTGATAAGTAAAACGCCATTTTTGTCCTACCAGATCCTGATCCTGATAAGTAAACATTTCTGCCAAACCCGACCCAGATCTTGATAAGTAAACAGCCATTTATTCCCTATCAGACAGTGATCCTGGGGAGAGAAGAGGGAATTTCTACCCTCGGACACTGATATTGACACGTAAGGAAGCCATTTCTGCCCAACCAGAACCTGATCCTGATGAGTAAGGAAGCCATTCCTGCCCTACTAGACACAGATCCTGATAAATAAGCAGCTATTTCTCTCCTACTAGACCCTGATCCTGATATGTAAGAAGCCATTTCTGCCCTAACAGACCCTGGTCGTGATAAGTAAGAAGTCATTTCTGCCCTACCAGATCCTGATCCTGGGAAGTAAGAAGCTATTTCTGTCCTATCAGATTATAATCCTGATAAATACGAAGCCATTATGAGAGCCGGGTTCTGATAAGTAAGGAAGACATTTCTGCCCTACCAGAACCTGATCGTGATTAGTAAGAAAGCCATTCCTGACCTACCAGAGCATGATCCTGATAAGTAAGAAGAGGTTTCTGCCCTAACTGACCCTGATCGTGATAATTAAGGAAGCCATTTCATCCCTACCAGACCCTGATCCTGATAAGGAAGAAGCAAATTCTGTCCTACCAGAGACTGAGGAAAGAATATCCTGATCCTGATGCTGATATGTAATCCGCCATTTCTACTCTACATGAGCCTGATCCAGATCAGTAAGAAAGACATTTCTCTCCTACTAGACCCTGATCCTGATAAGTAAGAAGCTATTTCTGTCCTATCAGATTATAATCCTGATAAATAAGAAGCCATTATGAGAACCGGGTCCCGATAAGTAAGGAAGACATTTCTGCCCTACCTGACCCTGATCCCGATATATAAGTAAGCCATTTCTGTCCAACTAGAACCTGATCCTGATAAGTAAGGCAGCCATTTCTGCCCTGCCAGACCCAGATCCTGATAAGTAAGAAGCTATTTCTGCCTTATCAGATTCTAATCCTGATAAGTAAGAAGCCATTACCAGAGCCGGATCCCGATAAGTAAGGAAGCCATTTCTGCCCTACCAGAGCATGATCATGATAAGTAAGAAGAAATTTCTGCCATACCTGACCCTGGTCGTGATAATTAAGGAAGCCATTTCATCCCTACCAGACGCTGATCCTGATAAGGAAGAAGCAATGTATGTCCTACCAGAGACTAAGTAAAGAATATCCTGATCCTAATGCCATTTCTACCTTACCAGACCCTGATCCTGATAAGTAAAAAGCCATTTCTGTTCTACTAGACGCTGATCCTGATAAGTAAGTAACCATTTATGCCCTACTAGATGCTAATCCTGATAAGTAAGAAGCTTTTTCTGCCCTACCTGACCCTGATACTGATAAATAAGGAAGGCATACCGCCCTACAACAACCTGATTGAGAAAAAGAAGCCATTTCTGCTTTACCAGACCCTGATTCTGATACGCAAGGAATCATGTCCGCCCTACCAGACCCTGATCATTCTAAGAAAAAAAAAGTTCTGCCCTATCAGACCCTGAACCTGATAGTAAGTAAGTAGCCATTTCTATCCTGCCAGATCCTGATCCTGATAATTAAGTAGCCATTTCTGTTCTACCAGATCCAGGTCCTGATAAGTAAGGGGCCATTCCTGCCCTACAGGAACCTGATCCCGATAAGAAATCCATTTCTGCCCTACTAGACCTCGATCCTTCTAAGTAAGGAAGCCATTTCTGCCTTACTAGACCCTGATCCTTCTAAGTAAGAAGCCATTTCTGCGCTACCAGACCATTATCCTGACCCTGATAAGTAAATAGCAATGTCTGCACTACCAGACCATGAGCCTCCTAAGTAAGAAACCAATTCTTCCCAATCAGGCCGTGATCCTGATAAGTAAGTAGCCATTTCTGTCCTACCAGATCCTGGTCCTGATAAGTAAGAAATCATTCCTTTACCCTGATCCTGATAGGAAATCCATTTCTGAACTGATCCTGATAAGTAAGGAAGCCATTTCTGCCCTATCAAACCCTGATCCTGATAAGTAAGGAAGCCATTCCTGCCCTACCACACCATGATCCTGATAAAAAGAAGCCATTTCTGCCCTACCATACACTGATTCTATATGTAAAAATCCATTTCTGTCCTAAATAAATAAGGAAGCCATTTCTGCTCTCACAGACCCTGATCCTGATACGCAAGGAGTCATATCTGCCCTACCAGACCCTGATCCTGATAAGTAAGGAAGCCATGTGACGTTATGGTCGATGGTCAACCTTTTAATTTAACTAAGTTCGACTAATTAGTTTGTTCATTTGGATCGTGCAATTGGTAATTAAGTAAGTTAACACAAAAATCTTCTCACGGTCAGAAGGGGGCATGTATTTCTGCCCAGTCTATTTCGTGTCAAAGGTTGAACTAGTCGGCTCAGAATTTTAGGAAGTTACCCTATGCTAACATTTTCGTGTGGACATCACACTCTGATAACAAAACAATCCGATAATGGATTCGGACAGCTTATCTAGCAAAACAGAGACATGAAGTCTGAGAGAAATTCACAGCGCGAGTACAAGATAAGTCGAAAATGATGACGGCTGACAAACCAAGATGAAGTATAATTAGCGGAAGTGGAGACGAAAAGTGCCAAAGCGGCAAGCAGGCATAAATAGGCCCGGTCATTTCCGAGAAGAGAAATTAATTAGAGGCGGGATTTGGAGGAAGTCAAACATTGTTGCAGACCGAAGGAAAATCCTGACAAGGGGAAAACTGTCTTATCAAAAAAAAAGTGAATAAACCCTAAATACGCTCGATCAAAATACGGTGATGTTCTTTTTCATCCGAAAACTAGGCAAGTACACGAATCACGGTACACTACCAAACCGTGATCCTGATAAGAAGCTATTTCTGCCATTCCAGAACCTGAACCTGATATGTATGAAGCCATTTCTGCCCTAAAGAATGGTAGTAAAACACCCAGCTTCACGTTTCGGGATGTAACCTTATAAACCAAAGAGATACACATTGACAAGATACAATGCTGAAAAGCTGGGTATATTCTTGCTAACGATTTATATATGTGTATAGCGCCATCGAGAATTAATTCCAAAATCCAAGTTTTCTCGTAAAATGCTGAACACCTATTTTTTGTAAGATTGTAACCTTTTAAGCTCAAAAGACACAAATTGACAAGATACACTGTTGAATAGCTGAGGAAATTCTCTTTCGATATATATATATATATATATAGAGAGAGAGAGAGAGAGAGAGAGAGAGAGAGAGAGAGAGACATTTATTAATTGGGAACCCATATCAGCCCGGGATCGGTGTTAGGGTTTGTTAAACGGGCGGCCTAGATCGTATAAATAAACGAGCGCCGTGCTTGGATCGAACCCGCGGTCACCCTGGAAGCATACGTGGTCCTGTTCTTACCACTGAGCTATTTTAACCGATCGTATTTTTAGGCCCGTAATATGAAGTGGTTCCCTATGCCGACAGTATGAAATCAAGGAATGGATAATTTTATATCCGATAGAATATGATAATTATAAAGACATTTATTAATTTGGAACCCATATGGGCCCGGCATATGCTGTTAGACAAATTGACTCCAAGAAAGAATACACAGTCTGCACATAGAACTCTACAAATAGGATTCACTTCCTCAAATTAACGACCCGATATAAGAACATAAGATTTCTCTCAGAAACGCAGAATTTTATTAAATTTACAACTTGCTAACTTCGTATAAACTCAACCTTCACTCGAGAGATTGTATTGAGTAATCAAAATAACACATAACCTACAAAATAACCAAGATTACTAGAGGATCGAATCAAGAACCACTGAAAGCGTCTCTCAATTTGAATCTCTCACCATTTAATGGCACCAGTCCCAAAACCTTGTTCTGTCAGCAACAGGCACCTAAAATGTATTTACTTAGTGGAAGCACTAGCCACAGAAAGTGTCGTAGAATTCAATCTTCTAGAAACACGGCTTGAAGAAGATTCTTGTGAAATCTTAAACGTTGCCATCATGAAACGCAGAGGAAAATCGAATAAACTTATACTGAAAGATATATTTAATAATGTCGTGTTAGATATGTATGGATGTCTGTCAGGAAATACTCGTTTCTTAGTACGACATTAATTATTGCTTTGGTGAATGGAGCTTCGGTGAGTTTAGGATTTTAGTAAGAGAAGTTTACACATTATAACCATCACATTCTTCTCTGAGGCAAGAGAGCTCAAAGTTCAAAACCTTTCGAAAGAACATTACAATGAAAATTACATTAACAGTTGTAACCTCGATTCACAGATTCCGTTTTTCAAGTTGCTAATTCGTGGTTTCACTTGATGCAAATGAGAGAAAAAATAAAGCTGCTTTGTTTTCGCATGTTGAGTCTGGCGCGCCCTGAACCAGCCGGACATTCAACTACTTGAACCAGCCGAACATTCAATTACTTGAACCAGTCGAACATTCAATTACTTGAACCAGCTGAACATTCAACTACTTGAACCAGCCGAACATTCAAACACTGTTGAAAAAGTGTCTAAAATAGCGTATCAGCATTGCGGCCTCAACTTCAGCAACATCAGATTGTAGGAGTCCAGAAATGCTTATTAAAACGATAAAATATAGCCTGACAGGGATTACAAACCTGATACGAGGAGGTTATGGAGAGTTCTAGAAAAAAGGGGTAAGAATTGGAGTAAGATTTTATGCTGTATAATAGTCACATAACCCACGAGTGAAGTGATTTAACTCTCGTGGTTGTCTTATGGGGTATTTTTTATCAACGTGTTGTTAAGGGATATAACAGACGATCAAGAGCAGTCAGTAGGTAATTGATTTGCAAAGTTTGAGAGAACTACTTAGGAATATGCACATCGTATGTTCCTTTGACCATATATACAAACCATAATAATTTATCATATTCTAAAGAATATGAGAAATTATTTCTGGTTTGTAGAGAAAAGACATTAAATTTTTCATAACCTAAAATAAAAGAAACTGCAAGAAGTAATGAAAATATGATTTTGATGTAGAAATGAATGGAACATTTAACAAAGATTCCAAAAATATTCATATGTTTTATGTAGTTTTTTACGCGATTAATCAATAATTATTCAATTACAACGACGCGTTTCTTATGCGTATGTAAATGTGATATGTAACTGTAGGCAACTTGGCTACAAAAAAGAAAACGAAAATTCTTTATGAGATTGTCACATGTGTGTAGTAAGGCTGCGACATAAATTCGTCACACTTGCACAGTGATTAATAACCTTGACTTGCGTGAAGCCTTATGGCGATCACACACCATACGTAAAAAAGGGCCCTTCCCTTAAAAAGAAACTATAGCAATTTCGAAGCTTGGAAAACGTAAGAGACTGTCAGAATATGAGTATTGCCCTTAGAAGTTCGTTTGCAATGTTGCTGAGAAAGGGGGAGTTGTTTCTTTGTTACTTCGAATCACCATGTTTCTCTCTGTTGACTTCTAAGACAGACATAGGCACAATAGTGGAACACACCACGCTCATCGCTTTACCTCGCTTTTCTTTGACCGCATTCTCTATTGCCGGAATTTCACCGGAGAATAAAACAACTTTTTCTTATTACTGAGGGAATGTTATAAATAGGATGATATCCATTGTAACTTATATATGTAAATAAATCTGTCGACTGCCGAGTACTTGAGTTTGACTCAATGGATAGAGTAAGAGAATGAAACCAAGGAGTACAATCTCAAAGCAATTAATCTCGTTTTTAAAACCTCACTGCGGAAGTGATGAACAAACAATGCCATCATCTCTTTCCCAATCAAAGACGTAAAGTGTTCACTAGGCGGTAAACAAGTTCTGAAGAACTATGGAAACGCGCGATTGCGTCCTCAACTAAGGGAAGACTTGTTGGACTCTATTTGCCAACATCCTTAACATACGATGCTAGGTAGATGTTTAATAAACATATAAATCGGCTCTTCTATTGTCCCAGGAGTCACTACCACGTGTACTTGTTTTTTTTCACTATCTGCCAAGCAGTTTCCAAATTCCGCCAATCTATGTTGTACTTCGTGATCGCTCAATCTCTTTAATCATAAATTTCTGATTACCGATGCAATTTACATCTCAGTAAAACTGAAAGTTGGTTCGTTCATCCAGACATTTTAGTTTTTCATGGAGAGACTAGGAAATTAATCATGATTGATCATGTGTAGAGAGGGAAAGCCTTGTGAGTTGAAGTTAGAATAAGAAACACAGAACAACGTTGGAAAATGAGAAGATTGAAGGAATCAGTGCACATTCTATACTCTAATAACCTCTTTAGCAGGCCAAGTATAGAAACGGACATATATGAGAAGTATTTGATGAGAAAAGAACAGACATTAGGTCTTTCAAATTCCACGAGCTGATTTGCCCCACGGGGCACAATGGCCAAGTGGATGAAGGCGTTGATTAGGTGCATCAACTTATCTGATGGTCGTGAGTTGAATCCCTTGGTCAGGCATTTCAATTTTGTATCCATTGAAAAGAAAAGCAAAAACGGTATCATAAGGACGAATTAACTGATAGACAGCGGAATTAGAAGAATCTACCTCCATGGATTGAATAAAGGACTCGGTTCAAAATTCACAAAATGTTACCCCTGAAGACGTTCAGCGAGTACAACAGCCGAAACATTGTGACTATAACAACCAAGATGAGAACACTAGTCCAAATAGATTAATGTATAACTAGTTGGCCATGTCGTATATATGTTTAGTATTATATAGAAATAGATGGAAATCATATCATTATTGTGAGAGCGAGCACAGACCCTACAATTTCACCCTGTAAACCATCCATTCTTTTTAGCATTTGTCAATAATGATAGTTTTATAAATCAATTAAACACAGGGAATTGGAAGAAGCTCTTTCGACCATTGCGACACTTGTTGCGTATTTCGTCCCACTGACCGCACTGTGATTTGTATGGGTCATGCCTACAGAGTGGAGTCTGGTCGTCCCCGGTATGATTTATCTGAATAGCATATATATTTTCTTAACTGAACTCGTGGTGGTTGTATTCTCTTAATCTTTGTCGATCGACTTTCTGAAAAACTGATATTAACACCATGTTAATAGCAGTCAACTGCCTTTTCCCATAGAGCAAAATCGATGAAATCATTTTTAGCTCAGGAAAAATGATATCATAACTATAAACATGTATATTAATTATATATTAAGCAAATGTATCGTTTTGTTCTCTGATTACTTTTTGTGAACAGTAGTTACTCTAATATAAATATCTAATGATTCATATACTGAGTCTTCCACTAAACGATGATGAATATTTTCACGAACTGAAAGTGCAAATCAACTAAGAATGTCGATTGCATTATTTATGTCTAACTTACGACTGCCTCAATATCACTAATTCTGTCATCTAATCTGTCTAGGAATTTCCATCTTTCACAAAATTGTGCAAGATGGATAAAATAAATATATAAATGATTTTAATTCACCAGTGTTTTTTTCTGTTTCTTTTCTTTTTTTTGTTATTATGTCAACTACTATGCTATTTCACGTGTGATCGGGTGTGCCAGTGTATCCGCTAATTTTCCGTATCCTAAAATGACACGCTGTACGTCGCTTCTTAAGGTAGGCCATATCCTAAAGTTTGCACTTTAAGTTTGCGCTTCATGAGTGCGATTTCATTTCAATATTCCGTCAAGAAAAGAAATTGACTAGATTGCCAGTATAGTTCATTTTTCCTTCTTAAAGTCGTCATTAGCATCATAGATTTTACAAATACTTGACTAGCAGCAAAAAGAAAAGGCTCTTTACCTTGCTTTGAAAATATTTTATGCATCACTTGGAATTCTGAAATGGCCACACATTTAGTATTTAATTTCGTTTAGCATACACGGATCTGTGTTTTAACAGAAGAAGTACACAATAAGTCATAGCACTTTGGTTGGACTTGTTTGTCATTCATGTGCAAAAATATTTAAACTGCAGAAGAATAACTGAATCTGCTTTAGGTTGTAACCTTTCAACAAATACGCATCGACTGCAAAGCGAAGATTTATAATAAAATAAAACAATGTAGCAAATGTGGTTAGACGTAATTCATGGTAGTTGTAACTTTTGACGTCTGCATTGTATCAAATCATTTTGTCCACTGAATGAATTTTCCCCAACAAAAATTCGGAAATGGCAAATGGCGATCTCAATTTAGAATAACCACTTAAAAAGCTCTAATTTATTAACTTTTAATAAATGTATGATTATGTATTCTTGATTGGCTAATTCAATCTTCTCAGAATGCATATAAAGAATGCATTGTCTGGCATTTTATAAATCAGTTTTCTCTTCAAATTTAAATACTATTGATAAGTAAGGAAGGTTCTCAATAAACGTTTGCGAAACATTCAAACATTTTAGAATGATTCTGAGAGAATTGTTTTTAATTCTTTACTTCCTTAAGGAATGGGAATCGATGGCTAATGAATTGTTTATTGTCGTTTCTAAACATAACCAGAATCGAAATAATTAAATTTAGTGTCACCGGTTTGAATATCTGAAAATATCAGTCGTAAGCTTGATGATAATGCACATTTTATAGAAAGAATAGTTTGCTCTAAGAGATGTTTGTCACCCGAAGATGGGATGTTAGTAGCGGAAGTTTATTTTTCACAAGTCTGTTCCTTCTGTGCCAATGACTTATTTACATATTAAAGCAACTTTCAACATTCCTTTATTAGCAGAAAATATAAATTATTGTTGTACTCTAAGCATTGAACATCATTTGTCATCACGTTGAAATAATCATAGAATCACTGTCACTTATGTCATCATCAATTTCATGGAAGGATTTTCTTTATCGCTGACAATTTTTATACTGTCTAATAGACTGAGAACGACATTGTACTTCCAGGCTGTCGAAGTTAGGCTGTTGAGATGTGTGAGAATCACCACAAACTGTTCTGGTGGTCTCAACTTGTTCCATGTCAGCTGTTGTTTCTGGCATCTGGATAATTTCTGAGAATTTTCTGTTATATTTATGGATCTTTCTCTGAGTAAATCCTACAGCTGTATGAGAATGTAATGCTTCTGCCTCCTGTTTTTTTTGTGTGTGTGGATGGAATGTTGTATTGCTACTCAGCGCAATTGGTCTTTGTATGAACAGGACTGTTCCCCTAACTTTCTAACCAGATGTACAAGGATTAACATGTCTAATAATTTGTTCTTTTTACATCTTTATGGTGCCACCCGTTGTCTGTAGAACAGATCTTTTTACAAATTGACTAATAGTAGCGATTTTTCAATCATCTTTATGCACTATCTTTCGACGTTCTAAAAAACTAGACGGGTGTACAGTGAAAATATTATACAGAGAAGGATTCAAATGTTAAATATCTCTCGATGTCGAGGAGGAGGCAATTAGATTGCAAGCTCTAACAGAAATAGATAAATGGATAAAAAAAACTAGACGGGTGTACAGTGAAAATATAATACAGAGAAGGATTCTCTGTATAATATTTTCACTGTACACCCGTCTAGTTTTTTTATCCATTTATCTATTTCTGTTAGAGCTTGCAATCTAATTGCCTCCTCCTCGACATCGAGAGATATTTGACTTTTAAACCTCTGTCATCTTTGCTAACAATTTGCCAAAGATGTTCTCAACCATTTCTTTGAACTTAGTCAGAATGGTCCAGACATATGTGAATTTCTATTCCGTCCAGGAGGTTGCCGTGAAGAAGGGTATTACAAATATTCAGTATATGCCGTTATTTTCTCTTCGTAACTAAGATGAATTTCGAATCTCATTTCTGACACCATACTGTACTTTTTATCGTACGTGTGGCTGATACTTAACCCCATTCTAGTGTTAAGATACTACAACGAATGTATCATCAAGAGAAAATGGAAAACACGTCATCTCGGGTTATATATGTTTATTCCTAACACTTGCACCTGGGCGTGAGTGGCTTACGTCGAAGGGGTGTCTGCTATAATTCTATTTGTGGTAGGTAATAAATAAAGAAGGTTAAAGAATGATTTACTACAAAAGGAGAAGGGTGTTGGGAAAAATAATTGTTACATTGAATCTTTTCTAGATATTTTTAACGTGACAGCTGCAAACATTTACTCAACTGAGCTCAATGCAAAGACTTTAAATTTTCTCTCTGTGTTCACCCCTGGGATTGTAACTATCTTTGTCAATAATTGACAGTTGTATTAACCTTTGACTTCGCAACAGAATAAATATTTCCTGCTAAGCTTCCACGTATATTCTGGGGTTACTTCGCCGACAGTTTATTTCGTTTATCAAAAGTGCTTCTTCTCTTACCAGCCTCGTTTGTTCAAATATGAATAAACATCATAATACAGCTCTCACCGAGAACTGTTTTCCTATTTCGGTTTTAAGTGTTTCCTTTGATTGCCAATATCCAAGTCCAAATATTTCTTACAGCGCTGGTCATCATTTCAATTGAAGTGGAAGAAGAGAGACAATTCAAGGGAACAAAACCTCCTACCCAACACCCTAAATACTCCTACCTAACAGACCCCAAATCCTCATACCCAACACCCCCTAAATCCCTAATACCCGATGTTCCCTCTAACGCATAGTTGTGCACAAAAATCTTATGCTGTGCAAATCTTTTTCTTGAGACAAAAATATGTGCGCAATGGATGTTTATGCAAATGTAAACTTGAAATGTTGTCAAGATCTGACACTGCCCATCTCCTCTCCTGCTTAATAAAGCTGTATCAGCATTTTTTCAATAGTAAACTATCCACAAACCTTCATGAATTTTACAAAATGAACACTGTTCGCCAAACATGGTTGCAGGCGTGCTGTGCAGACCGGAACAGGAAATTAGTGTTGTACACATGTGGTATTTGAAAAGCTCACTAATAAACTAATAGAAACAGTTAGCTAAGAGATCATTTTCAATAATTATTATTATCATTATTATTATTATTATTATTAGTAGTAGTAGTAGTAGTAGTAGTAGTAGTAGTAGTAGTAGTAGTAGTAGTAGTAGTAGTAGTAGTAGTAGTAGTAGTTGATGTATTAATTACTACATCATTTTAGGTAACTAACCTTTTGTGCGCCCATTAATTTCCTGTGTGCATTGCAAAACGTGTGTGCGCGAGCCCAGCTTAGAGGGAACATTATAAAAGGCTTGCACCCAACTTCCAAAGATAGTCAAATGGTTCCAGGTAAATGGATTCTTTCTTCTTTTGTCATCTTTCCCTGGGTAAGCATCCTGCCAAACAGCAGTTCCAGAGATCATCATATATGGACACGTTGTTATAACATGGTCTGAAAAGGAACAGCGCTGTAGTTGATACACGATAATCTGTCACTATTTAAAGCAGCAGACCATTTTCAAATCTTTATCATAGAATTGTGTATAAAGGACAAATAAACCAGATAATATCATACAATAAAGTCGTTGATTGAAAAACAGAGCGGAATCCATAGCTTTTCTATTGAAATACCATACAATCAAATATGTGACGTCTCTTTCTCATTATAAAAGTCTTTTCTTCCCTATGTATCTAGAATACATTCTTTTGTTAATAAATTCAAATTTTATATACCACAATATAAAATTTCGCTTCATCTTCCAATTTCTCTTAGTCTGTTAATAGTCACCCATACACTGTGTCACGTTTTAAAGCTAAGAGAAAAACGAAGAAAAATTCCTATTGGATGTATGTCAGCCACCATGCTGTCTCTCACCAAGTCATTGCTCACTAACAATGTGGTGACAAATTGTGTGGATCTAAGATAGAAGGTACTTTGTTATTCGTGATTTCAACTGTGATCCGATCTCCCGATTTTCTTTGTTTTTTAATTCCTTTACAATTATAACGGATGTAGATGGCGTCCAGTTCCCTCCTTAGAAGAGTCTAGAAGTGGTCAGTATTTGTCATTTCGTTAGTGAATTAGTAGCCAGTTAAATGTCTATCAATTTCGATCATTATCTTCTGATAAATATCCATCCTTCATTTTTGTAACTTATAAAATTCACTTGTTTCCTCTGACTCGTATTCTTTTTTCCTATTCTAAATTTTCTAAAAATACGTTCACGCATGACTTCAAATGATCGTATCAGATGAAAAGTATTCCATTCATCAAACTTTTATATACGTACTATTATTCTCTGAAATCCATTTAATGTGACCTTTCATTAAAATAGGAAATGATTTGGCCTAAAACAGAATTGTTTGTACGCGCATAGAATTCAAAGCGATGAACAATATGTCAACTTTTTAACAATTTTGCAGAGAAGCACCTCTTATAATGATCCGACTTTAATATTTCTCTGAACTTTCAGAATTAAAGATTTACTGAGCAATTCCAGTGGAACGGAGTGAAGGAAGCAGATGATCAAAGAGAATTTCTATGTATGTGTCAACAGAAATCTTTAATCTTAATCGTCGTTATATTAGAGTATTTCTGTTTACCCTTACATGTATGGAAGAATCTCTCTGATTTAGTAGCTCGACAGTTCTCAAGGGTAAGTGCTTTGATTTAAAGTTTTTAAAAAAACACAGAAATAAGACAAGATTCAGTGGCAAATGTGTACACTCGTTTATTTATGTGTACATAAATACATGTAAATCGTTCAAGATCAACAGAGAAACCCTGGAGAAAATTATATATATATACACACATATACATATACTTGTGGATATACGCAAGTACATATACACTCATATACCAATAATAATAATTAATATAACAATATTTGTTTGTAGGCAAACATAATTCTAAATATACATCAAGAAATATACACAGGTGTATGAATAATTACATCGCTACACGACAAATACAGATAAATATCTATTCAGAACAATACCATAGTCATATATGATTATATATGTATGCATGCACACACACGCACATACACAAATACATGCAAACATACATCAGCTTTATTTTTCTTTCGCACTTAGACTATATACATACATACATATCAACATTCACGCATGATTGCTTACAGTAAATATTCAATTCGGTAGGGTAATGAGTGCTTGTAGTGAGAAGTTATTTTTGAAAGTCGCAGAATCTATTGAAAAATAGCCTTCTTATATTGGAATAAGTACGAAACAAAACCACACAAGTAAAATAATGTAGATATAAGCCTCACGCATACAGTATTTTCATGTTTCACTATCTGATCTTTGAACTTCACTGTATCCGCAGAGTCCTAAAGTGTCGACCAAACATATTCAATCGTTTCATATCGGTGCCAATCCAATTGAATTTCATGTTCTTGAGGCTTCAATTCCAATTGGTAAACATTGTATTTCTCCTTATGCAAATCTTACAACATGCTACCTATTGTATTTTATTTTCTGTGTTTACACACAGAAACAATTACACTGTCTATCATTCTGAGAAGAGTTATTATGATTCCAACAATTATTCGGACAATTGAGGTCATTCTTTGTGTTAGTTATGTCGTCACCACGTGAGTTTCGGTCGATCCATTCTACAGCCTTCTTAAGGTGTTAAATCCGTACGGCAAGAGAGTGTCTTTTCTTCATTTTGTTTCACAGAACTAGATGATGAACAGAAAATGGCAACTACTATACTGACTGACTCGGTTCATTCCTAGTAACGCGAGATACAAGATTCATAACTACCCGTGTAACACAGGTGATTCAAATTTACACACATGGGTGCTCTCCAGTTCCCTCTGTGCCGAGGAAAGAAAGCCACGCAGATTTTGCTTTTAAAGAAGGCTGTAGTATGGATCAGTCGAAACGTTGTGATAACATAAGCAGCACAAAGAATGAGTTCAATTGTCTGAACAACTCTTGGAAAAATAAAATTTTTGTTTTAAACTTCTAAATTGTATCGGATACATAAATACCTTTTTCTGTCTTTCAGTGTCTTTTTAGTGCCCGCTTGTCCTGCTTTCGTTGTGTATCTGCGTGTATGTGTGCCCGTGTTTAATGTTCCAGCTATTACTTTTCAATTAATGTCATACCAAGATTTATGCAAACATCTCTTTAGACATTTCATTTCACTCCTTTTCTTTTCTTTCTTTTTTGGACATTAAACATCACACCGTTGAAATATAGAAGTCGCTTCATGTAGAACAAACTGGAAATGTTAAGTGATCAATCAAATAGAACTGTTTTCCGTCTTTACTCTGTTGTGAAAAATGAACAAATACATACACGGGTAAAATCCTTGAAAACTGCGGTTAACTTAAAGAACGAAATACAGTTTTGCAACAAAGCTTTATGATGTTCATGGATATTCTTTTGACTGTACTAACGTAATGACTATATAGCTAGGAAACATTGCCAATCTACACAGAGAACAAATGATACAAGGAATTGTATTGTTTTCAGTGTTGACACAGAGAGGAGATGGAGTTTCGCTTTGTTTACAAATCAAACATACCCTTCTTTTTGTGAAGATCCTGCTAGAAAGGTTCATTTAACTGGTAACCGAGTTGCCACTTCAAAACCTTTACCTTTCAGTCCAATACTGTGTTAGCAAGAACAATTCCAACAACCGCAGAGAAGTTAAAACTGCTTTACATAGAGAATTAAAACCGATTCTCGTATATACTTATTTTTCATTATCCATGCACATCCATTTACGTGTGTATGTGTGCGTGTGTGCGCGTGAATACAATGTGTACTTACGTGTGTTTTCATAAGTATGGGGAAATTAAATATATAACAGTGTTTCAGAATATATGACTTGTTTTAAATTTATACAAACATGTTCGAATAAATAAAATGCGAACTTTTTTTGCTGTCCTTGCCAACTTAAATAAAAAAGTTCATTGAGCAACTACGTCTTCTCGTATGAATGGATATTAATAACCTTCCCAGCCCAGCATCAGGACAATTAAGCATAGCATACTTGCTTCGGCGAAATAAGCAAATTAGAAAAGTATGTTTTGTCATTCTTTCAGTTAGCCCATTGCAAAAATTCTTGCCCACATACATATACATGCGTCTATTCACACACATACGCGCGTGCACACGCACACACACACACACACACACACACACACAAACAAGTATACATATACTTACTAACCCCATTTGGACTTTGGACACGTGTACTCTTAATGTTCTTATTTAATGGTTATCTGTTACAATTTACTGTCTCGCTCATTAACTGGATATAAAAGCTTTCGCTCAAATAAAAAGATCATTTTTTTACGATTTAAATGTTTCATCGAATTTGTAAATAGTTTATAATTGCCAGATTATTTATTCATATCATTTCTTTTTCAAAATTTTGTTCTTTGTCGGTGTTACAAACCTCGAATAAAAAACTTGATTCTTTAGTCTTGTACATCCAAAGAGTTTCACTGAAGCTGGTTGCCTCTGGATGATATATAACTTTGATTCGGAGGCTTAAACTTACTTTAAATGTAACTGCAGGAATTTGTAACAAATTTCATTACAATCGACCAATACCTGTTAGAATAAGAAGACTTTTTCATGTGTAAATCGATACAGATGTTGAAACATCTGAAAACCATTTTACTTGCGGCGATGATACATTCCTAAGTAATGAGTTAGAGAAATTGTTAAACTGAGTTTCCCATGTAATTCTGCAAACACTTACAAAATAAGATCCAACTAAGAAAAGAGAATTTTCTCACATGCTGATTGTTTTAAGAACCTGCATAAGAAAGAAGAATACTTTTCGACTCCGAATTAAAAACTTTACACAAAATTGTGTTGTGTGCAGGAATCGGAACAAGTAAAGTTTATATTGATATATTTTGCTGCTGTCGGCTTATAGCGTTTTGACGACTGTTGTCAACTTTTCCGTCAGTTTGAGAACTTTTAACGAAAAGGAATACATTCGAGTGTGGTCCGTTGCTTTTCTAAAAGTTGTTCACTCAGTAATTAACCTGTTAAAAAGAAAATGAGATGCAAGGTAAGAAATTGTCACCAATTCTGTTTGAAAATCATACGAAAGTCAATAGATAAGGGACGTAAACAACCCTTATATTTTCATTTGAAAATCTTATTCAATTATTGCTTCTTGTTGCATGCAATAAATTTGCAAATAGACCATATCTGCATACATAACGATATTCTACTCGAAGAAATATTAATACATGGATGTGGAGACTCTTTACAACAATAGTCAATGAATCTTGTAAAGGCAATTCGGAAAGGCAAAAGAAGAAAAACATTGATAGAAATATTAATAATTAGAAAAACATAAAATAAAAAAAAGATTGTTTTTAGCCATTGGAATCGCTGGTCTCTGAAAAACAACAACACAGCAACAACTCAATAATACAGATTGTTATTATTCGGGGAGTGTGACAATGGACGAGTGTTTCGAAACCATTTGGGTGGGAGTTCCCAAAAGGTTATGAAAGAATTCAACAGGCCTTGCACTTTGGGTGTGCAACACATGCAATTGTTGTTAAAAGATTCTGAGATTAAATATTCCATTAACCATCACAACGGCCGAAACCTTCTGATAAGGACAACAAATAATTCATGGAATAATACATACAGGGTGTCCCAAAAGTAACGCCCGATTTGTCCCAAAATTTTAATGATGCTATAAAAAAACTGCAGATCTAATAAACATAGATATATGCAATGCGTTACATGTAAGTTTCATAGTGACTGCTGTTCATTTCGATGTATTTATTCAGTCGGCAATCCACTGATCTGCACACATTCTGTTCAGTGTCGATGGTGGCAACTTTTCCATCTATTCTGATTTTCAATTCTTACATGGTGGTTGGTTTGTACCAAAATACCAGGTTTTTTAGGACACTCCACAGAATGAAATCTGGACAGCTGTGAAGTATTTGGCTGAATGTACATTTCCTGTCATTCCAGTAGCATATCATGCATATATATTATCGTAATTTGGTTAAATCAAACAGAGCTGTGTTATTGATTGCATTTAATTCCTTGCACATGGAAATATAGGAGTATATCTATAGATATAAATGATTCTATCAGATAATGTATGCCTGGCAGTTAGGTGAAAGGTTGCAAATTTTGTTTTTTATGGCCGCCATAAATGATTCGTCAAAGTTCTGTGCATTAAAAATCTACCAGTTTTCACACTTTTTTCACATTTTGAACAATTCTTTTTTATGACGGCCATTTTGGAATCAAGATGATGGCCACAGTTTTGGTAAGAACACACGTGTCCTGTTTTTATATGAAAGATCATTGAAAAATCTACGAGTTTTCATGGCTTTCCCCTCATTTTGAACACCTCTGGTTGAAATTTCAACAAATCTACTATATTGCCAATTTTGTTTTTTTTCTATGGCGGCCATTTGGGATATTAGGATGTAATTTTTAGTGCTTTCAATCCATAAGACATCTTTATCTTCCTTTCCTCCGGTAATTTGTCAGTTTTCAGAACAACTAATCAGAACTTTTAGAAGCGGAGTTCTATTTACAATGTAACTACACTGCTAAACTTGACCTGGGAGTGTGCCCAAATAATCGTCTGAAACGAACATTTGCGGACAAGTCTTCCCCAGAGTGTGTGCGGACCTGCCCAGGGCGTGCGAGACTCCAAAAATATGATTAGCGCATTAATTAAAGATTAATTAAAAATAATTTTCATACCAATTTTTTAAAAAAATATTTCAATTTAAAAAAAAAATCAGTACTTATTTAATTTGTGTTCCTGTGTTGTTATATTTGCAGTTATTTTTCCTCGGGCAACCCCGGGTATCCTTGCTAGTTGTAGAATAAATATAGAAATGATTTTGAGACTTACAAAGTTATAAAAATAACTATAAAATCTATGTGAGCTGCTTCGTTCCGCTTCGCGTATTTAAATTTTAAATATTTCTCTTCCTTTTTCTCCTCGCTTGTTTCATCCACTCCTTTTCTTCCTCTGTGAGCACTTCCATGTGAGCACTTCCATGTGAGCATTGGCATTCAGATAGTGATATAGCAATCTTAATAATTAGAAACCGTCAATCAAAACTGTCACCAAAACTGTCAAAATAGGTTTCTTCAGTTTTCGCGTTGGTCCGGTTGACTGGCTGGCTATGTACGTATCACGCTTTCAGGCCGCACCAATGTAGCTAGAGGGCTGGAATTTTCAACATTTACTCTTTATGTCTGGGAAAGTTTTGTTTTTTTAAACCCCCCACCTCATCCCTAGTTTGTGCCCGCTTGTTTTTAGAAAATTCGGATTTTTTCATTTTCATTATTCATTGATCACCCCCTTTTTTAATTGATCACCCCAAACATGGTATGCTGCCAAATGATGTTGATAACATGGCGGTTTCTATTCAGTGACTAAGCGGACCTGTTCTTTTACTGTTTAGTTAACTGCATTTACAGATTAGACACGAGGAGGTCAGGAAAGAAGGAAAGGCACATACTGGTCTTTGCTATCCTACTCCTAATGATTTCCATTGGCAATGCATTCTTTCCATTCACCAAAATAACTCTTGCTTCCTTTACATGCCTTCCATCCACCACCATACCGCATTTGCTCTATGGACATATCCTATTTCCCATGGAATATGTACAATTCACGATATATTCGTAATGAATAATTGAGGAGGGGGAATACCCAATTTGGAGAAGAACCCCCCCCCCAATGAAACAGTAGTTAATATGGGCCCCCTCTTCCTATTCAAAAAGGAAAACGACCGCTGTTTTCTGGTGGGCAATCGAACCCCACTCTTTTTACCTGAAAAAAGTGACGTCCTCTAAACGGGGATCAAGAGATAAAATAATGATTAATTTGAGAGTTGAAAAAGATGATCTTTCCAAGATGCAAAGTGAGGGCGAAAACTGGAAGTGGGGTGGACATTTTGAAAAGAACTAACAATAAAGTGGCACCTGATGCTTCAATCACTCATCTAGCTAAGAGGACATATGCTATTTTAACCAAGGGAGGGTTCCGGGTGAACCTCCTCCCGATGTATAGTACATATATAATTCAGTTGATTTTGTTCCCTTTTATGCACAACAAACTCGTTACTTTTATCCATATATCACCAACAAATTGTTTCCTAATTGTATGCACCAGCTTAGAGTAAAGATGGGTGTGAACCCATCTTTACTCTAAGCTGGTGCATAAAGTAACTAATTAGTTCATCATAAGAAAACTATTAATTCTCGTAAATCTCCTTCAATGGCGTGTTGCCATGCCCATTTCAAAAGCTACTCTCAATAGAGAGGCCGTGCATTCCGAGCCAGCCACCAGGTTTGAAAAAAGGCACCTGGTGCCCAAGACCACATTAAGCGGAACGCTTCCGTCGACACGCAGAGAACTTCGGCGAACGGATTGAACACGATCCTCTCCATCATACCCCAATATAGTGTCTTTCAAGGCCGTGAAAGTTCACCACGATACTTACCTAGGTCTACGAGTAGCTATACTCTTACAGGATTACATCACTACTGTTGCCAGGTGCAGTACTAATTGTAGTAATGTTCGTTTCCTGCCAAGTTGCAAGAGGTATTTGTATTCACTCGTGTCTGTCCATCTGTCAGTCTGTTTGTCCACACAATATCTTCAATGAATTTCAATGACGTTTCGTGGAAGGGTGGACAAGGGGTTACGGAAGATGTCATTAAATTTGGGGGGCGGATCCAGGAATGTCCCCCCTTGCATCGTAGCTATATGTCCACACAATATTTCAAAAAGTTTTAAATGAATTCCAATGCCATTTTCTGGATGGGTAGGTCATGGGTTAAGGAAAAACTGATTAAATTTTGGGGCGGATCCAGAAACTGCTTACAGTTACCTCCCTTGCATCTTAACTATTTGTGAACTGATTTTCATTCAGTATATATTGATAATGGCGTTCCCTTGAGATATGCGTTACCCGGTGCTTTCTAGTTTAATCTGTGTGTTTGAGCAAAACTGAAAGGGGAGTCAGCCATACATTTGTCAACCAGAAGAAAAATAAGGAAAATACGAAAATGATGATGAGTGTCTTTTTCTGCTAAAAAATGGATCAGTAAAATTCCTCAAGCATGTTTCCGACGTTTCAGCTTTCCTATAAAATGTAATAATTTCCATTTCTAGAACAAACATATTTATAAACAAGAAGATTGATACAGCCGAAGGATCCATAATTATTAAACAATCTTCTAAATAATGTAGAAAAGATATGCTTATTTGTAAACCAGTTTGAATAAAGGACATATTTCAGAAAAAGAAATTGTTTGAAATTATCATTTTACAGGAAATTATAGGTCAAGAAGACAATGATGAAGTTTTCTTTCTACAATATTTTCCAAAGAAACAGAAAAGTATTTCTTCCTCGTTTCAATGAATGTTGGTGTAGAACTGCTAGTGCACCAAAGGAAGCAATAGGGGACACTTGACATTATTTGCCCCTTCTTTTCAATAAGGATGGACAGAGAAAATTGAATCATTCTGAACACTTTGTATACATATCTGCTTGAATCTGTGTGAAACAATTTTTATTTTATAAAATTGTATATCTGATTTTGCAACACCAGTTAAAAGCGGGGATCCTTCATTATAAATCAATGCTATATAGTCCGGGGGCCAGCGGGAGCTACCGTGCACCCCCCCATGATTCTACATTTAGGGTACCAAAATGTTCCTTAGGATGTCCTCTTTCAGAATAAAGATGTTTCCAAGAGAAATGTTGGGAAGAACTACCTCATTTGCATAAAACAAAATGGCCGCCAGCATACACAAAAAAACAACAGAATTTCATATCTCGTCTCCCTGTTGAGATATCTGAGTACTTTAAAAGGATAAACCATGGGTTTCAGACATGAGGAATTCAGAAATCTTAATTTATATGAAGATGTTATGAAGAAAACTTCAAGTACACAGTCCAAAGTCTAGGAATTGTAGAATTAATTATTGATGAAAGTAAATATATATATATATCGTCCGAAAGGGTATTTTATCAGCTTCCCAACGGTGTATGTTAGCACTTTGTATCTGTTTGGATTAAAACGATATAATTTCCTTTCTAACGATATATACATGTATATACCT
>VCCN01006315.1:329168-339555 GCA_006491835.1 Architeuthis dux | reverse complement strand
TTATGCATTGTACTCACCCGATTCGTTTAGGTAAGCCGGATCCTCGAGAATACTTATTAATAAAAGTAATCATTGTCGATTTGTTCACAGCGTTGACCAGAGTATCCAACTGGACATCTGCAGAATAAACGCATGATACAGGAATAGAAATGCGAAAATGTGGGACATATCGATACATACAGAGGAAGATCTTTTTGTTTTATTTTATATTTCGATAGAATAATAATTGGGAATGATTATTTGATTATATCTAGCAAATTATAGCAATTTGTAGTATCGAAAATAAATTCTAAATCTATGACAATTATGGCTATTTTAATTGAAATAATTCATAATCAATAATTTTTTTAAAAATAATAATTTTGAAATTACTTTGAAACAGTTCTCATTAGACTGATTCAACCAAAATGCTTCCATCTTTCGGCAAAGAAACATTTGATGTTCAGTCCCTTTAGTATAAAAACGACGCCTGATACTTCATTTGCTTGAGCATATGATCAGTGTTTTTTCACTTGGGAAATAAATTGGCAAAAAACTACCGAAGAAAAGGAAAGAAAAAAAATAGTTGCTCCTAAACAGTGTTTGGATATGTTTCGGAATTCAAATTTAAGGGTAAAGCAAAAATGAGGTTCCCTCTCTGAGCAGATTAGTCCCACAAATCATTGCTAGTGAATTTGACATGTGTACTCCAATTGTGGTCTTGTATCAGACTAAATTTAGCTTAGTAAATATCTGTAGGGACCTGCTTCGTGGCTAAGATCATTGCGTATTTCGAACCCGCGTCAGTTTTCAGAGTTCGAGCTAAGGTAGAGAGCAAGCACTTCGAATGCTGATTTTCAAGACAAGTAGGCAGTCCTAATATGGAAGAATGGCGCAACATAATCGTCCTAACCACAATTGGCGTAGTGCAGTATTAAGCTAAGAGAAGCTAAATTTAATTGGATCATGTAAGTGATTGCATAATATATTAGAAATATATTGTATGCATAAAAAGTTTTAAAAGGAAATTTTATTGGAAACCTATAGAAATATCTTGTTTTTTAGAGTCATTTTCGTTTCCAATTTCCCAAATATATTCAAATAAAAACATTTTATCTCTAAAGTTAATCATTTGTAAACAAGTGCTACGAAACTATCATTCCGTGAGAGAGAGAGATAGAGAGAGAGATAGAGAGAGAGATAGAGAGAGAGAGAGATAGAGAGAGAGAGAGTGAGAGAGTGGGAGAGAGAGAGAGAGAGTTGTAAAACTGAAACCGATTCATCAACAAATTGAGAGTTAATGACGCAGATATCTATTGGTTCTTAAAATGTATGAAATATATAATTCCCGAAACAGTTCCATAGCAAACAATTGACGATCCCTACAAGAAAAAAAATGTACTTGTGGTACTATAAGATCTAATTCTGTGTAAAACATAAATCCCGCTGAACATCGCTCATTAACAGTTATTAGTGAATAATTGACTTACATGACAAGTAATTAAATAAACAGAACATAAAAACATTAGATATTTAGTTTAAAACATTTTCTGTAGTAACATCTTAAAAATTGTGTGTTTGTGTGTATGTATCGTTGAAACGTCATTCATTTAAACCCTGCTGTTGCAATTCTCTTGCTACGGAGCTATCAAGTATCAGTAATAGAAATGGAATTGAAGGATTAAGAGAGACTCAACCTAATTACAGGTTTTTATAATAATTCCGCCCTTTCTTTATAAATAGACTTAACTGTAAGTGCTTGTTCTGCCATCCGTAGAGACTAATGAAATTGAAACATTTTCTTTTCTCAAATTAACATAGAGTTCTACAATCTGTTCTCCAACTACACACCTTCCCATCCAATTGGCTCTTCGCACATGATTTTCCTTGCATGCTTTATCTCTTTGTTCACATATCTTCTTTCTTTCTATACAAACATTATGTTTCCTCATAGATTCGAATGTAATAGGAGTTGTATCTAGAGTGGTGATTGGTAAGTGTCTTAAAGAATGTGGTAGGCGGCAAATTGCTAAAAGGACCTTTTCTCAACAATATTTACCTAATATCTGTCCGTTTTGTTTATTCTTTGGTATGAAATCTTTCACCATCTGCATAAACTTCATTAAGGAACGCACATCCAAGAAAATAGGATAACAAAAGCTGGGATGTTTTGGAATTTAGCCATCGATCATTTTCCCAGGGCCATTTATGTCGTGATATTATAGAAAAATAGACAAACAACTAGACTGAACTCTGTAAAAAGCGGGACTGTTTGCTCAAGTTTAAAATCAAAGTTTTCCTTTACTTGGGTAGTTTATGTCTCCGTGCCTAAAAATGCCTTCCCTCTAATATGAGAAAGATTCATTATTGAATAGATTGTAATTATTTTGCAACGATTCCTTTTTAACTTGTCTTGTGTCTTTTCTATTTAAAGACGTGCACTGTGCTCTGAAATTGAATTAATTGAAATCCTAAATTCTCACGAAATGAAACTCAAAATTACGGTGAAAAACTATTAAATATATCAACTATGGGAATAGGTTCTAAATTTGAACTTAAAGATTCTTCTTGATTCCCTCTTATTTTTAGGGTATATCCCTGGGGGTTATATATTAAGAGTATATATATCTGGGGTTATATTTTCAGGGATATCCCTAGGGTTGTATTTTCAGAGTATATCCCAGGGGTTGTATTTTCAGAGTATATGCCTGGGGTTATATATTCAGAGTATATCCCTGGGGTTGTATTTTCAGAGTATATATCTGGGATTAAATTATAAAAGTGTCAGGATAAGTAGACAGACAAAAGAATCTACTTATGAATTTTAAATCAGAGCAAACGAAGCTTTATTTATCAAACGTTAACTGAATATGGAATTATGGGAGTAAGTAATTATATTATTCAAATCATAGTTCAATTATTATTTGCAAGTGAAACGTGTTCACATTTGGTCTTAAATATTTTCAAGAGAAAGTGTTGTCGGGAGAACGGTGAAGTTAACGAAATATGGAATTATGGGAGTAAGGTCAAATATTTATGTGGGCGTTTTTTCTCTCTTTATGCGCGCATGTGTGGACGAGTTTTGTTGCTTGTTTCTCTCTTATTTTGTATCGTTACATTATCTCCATCAATTCTAATTCGCTCATCCAAATGGAAACATACTTAGATCATATTCACAACGCAAAGCACTTTGGCAGGAAATCGCAGTTTCTTATGATTTCCTTTTTCTTATAGGTAGGTAATAAAAAATGTTATTATGTATTCCATGATAGTGCAAAGACTACATGTTACATTTTATTACTACCTGGATCAAATTCGTTGTGTGGCTCGGTATTGGCGATAGGAAAAACATTTTTTTTACACTTTTAGTTATTTTTCAACTTATTTTAAAGTAATCTTTTTCCTCATTTGCACATGTTCAATGATTTAAACAAGATAGTAGTTTTCTTTTTATTCGACCTTATTTGAATGCCCCAGATTGACGCTTTTAAATCTCTGATCAACAGAAGAACTTGAGTTGGTGCTTTTTTGGCTGTTACAAAATACTGAAAAGACGCCAGATTTTGGTTAAATGCTTTGAGAGCCTTTGAATGCGAGACATAATTTTGCATTCAACATAAAATATCCAAGAAAACATGTAGCTTTAAAAGAATGACAAAAAGAATGACCGTTTTATTCCTCAATTGGCTGATTCTTGATTGAACATAACGAACTGATTCAAATCAGATCTTGAATGAAATCCTTTTTATTAGTAAGTTTATGGAAACGAGTTTTGTCAACCTGGAAATGGTTTATAGAACTCAGTGTCTGATCTGATAGCCTAATTAAATGATCACAACAGCCGGCTAACAAAGGCTAAAGAGAAATATCGATAAATATGATCTGAATTTTTGTGCAGCTCATATCAGGGAAAGTGTATAGCTCTCCTTGAAATATGATAAATTACAAAATTGTTTCCTTTCTGACAGGACTGACCAGAGCGATAACCAGTGCATTTCTTTCACATATAAATAAGATGCATCCCATTCCATTCTGTTAAATCGTTACGTTTGCATTTGTTTTCAGTGTTAATTCATTTATTTCTAACTTGACAACATCGGATGATCTTGTTGGTTTTTTCTTAAGAATGAAAAAGAAGCACGTAGTTTCGATTAGGGCACTTATGGATTCAAATTAGCAGAAGCGTGTATGTGCGTTATAGTTACATGAATAACAATAACGCTTTTTTCATTTCTATCACTATTTATTCTGCTGAAGTTAATTTTCGTAATTATTATCTAATTTTATTTTCAAATATTTGTTCGACAAACCTCTATATAACAAGAAAGTTCAAAGAAGATTTTTGTTCTGGAATGGCCAAAAGATGTGTTCTGTTTCGTATAACACATGGTATATTTCTCAGCATTACACGATTGAATATCAAATTGTAATGTCTGCGCCTCCATAAAATCATAAATTCATATATATTGCAGAAGTGTCCTTACACTACAAACTCGTGTCTTCAATTTTGTTGTTAATAAAGCGAAATTTTTCATAATTTATATGAAATATATCGACGTTGTTTAAAAGAAAACTATGTTAGTATAATTGTTTATTCGAGTTTGAGATGCTCATTCAAAAACTCATTCTCAAATGTTCCATGGACTAATATGGCGAGTTAAAAACCTGTCACGTTGTATCGTGCATCGCCTCATGAATACACTTTTCTTTGAACTTTCTTGTTATATAGAGGTTTGTCTAACAAATATTTGAAAATAAAGTATTCGATTAGAATAAGATAATAATTACGAAAATTAACTTCAGCAGAATAAATAGTGATAGAAATGAAAAAAGCGTTATTGTTATTCATGTAACTATAACGCACATAAATGCTTCTGCTAATTTGAATCCATAAGTGCCCTAATCGAAACTGTACGTGCTTTTTTTTCATTCTCAAGAAAAACCAACAAGATCATCCGATGTTGTCAAGTTAGAAATAAATGAATTAACACTGAAAACAAATGCAAACGTAACGATTTAACAGAATGGAATGGGTTGCATCTTATTTACAATTTCTTCGATAGTTTACTTTGCTTTTTACGTATCAGATATGTTTCTATATATCTATTCTCTCATATATCTTTGAATATGTCAATAATATCGAAAATAAAAGAACCAATTAGTAGATTAATATACACTTTTTTTCAGAGATTTTTTTATTTTCCTTTCTATATCGAACTCGTCAATTATATAGGTGTTCACAATTAATTTCGCATGCTTTTTGGCGTCAAATGACTTTTAAAAAAAGATTTCTTTTCGTGAGTTTTGCACAAGTTGTAAGTTTCAATTTTAGATAAATTTTGTCGCAATCAGGTGTATTGTCCGAAGAACGGAATGTAATTCAGTCAATATTTCTAGACACTATAAAGTTTTGTTCTGGATTGGCCAAAAGATGTGTTCTGTTTTTGTCCTGAAATAGCATTAGGAGCATTTAGTGTCAACTAACTTCAATAAAAAAGATCGTTTTTTATTGTATTGTGCCAATATCAGCGTGTCTTTTTTTTTAAAGATTTTGTCAAAATTGGCATATTTTTGTTTATGGTTTCTAACATTGAAGTTGAAGGAGAATAAGCAACATTTTCGGTATATTATGTTTTTGTTTTAATTTTAAGAAAGGTAAAAATGTGACTCAAATGGAAAAAACAAGATACCGTGAATGATCGAACATGTCAAAAGTGGTTTGCGAAGTTTCGTGCTGGAGATTCCTCGCTGAAGATCTAGGTTTGGGTAGGATAGTCGATAGCAATCAAATCAAGACATTACTTGAGAATAATAATCAACATGCCAGCATACTCAAAATATCCAAATTAATCATTTGCCCCATTATGTTAATTATGTTAGTAACTCTAATGAGTGGCTTTCACAAAAGTTAGGCGAAAAAACCCACTGGATCGTATTTCCGTGTGCAATTCGCTACTTAAACGTAAACAAAATGTTCCGTTTTTAACAAATTGTGAAAGACGATGAAAAATGGATACTTTACAACAACATGGAACTCAAGTGATCGTAGATCAAAGGTAAGTTTTCATTCAAAGAAGATGATGCCTTGATCCTACCATATAGGATTGGAAGGGATTCCTTTACTATGATCTCCTTCTGGAGAATCAAACGATTGATTTGAACAAGAACTGCTGTCGATTTGACCAATTTAATGCAGCGATCGACAAGAAGCGTCTGGAATTAGTTAACAGAAAGGACGTAATATCCCAATAGGATTACAATGTTAGATCACATGTTTATTTGCTGACCAGGCAAAAACCTTTGTTACAGCTTGCCTGGGATGTTTTCACTCATCCGCCGTATTCGCCTGATATTGCACCTTTGAATTATCATTTATTGGTGTCTTTAGAGACTTCGTGTAATGAAAAGAATTTCAATTCCCTGGAACACTGCAAAAGGTACTTATTTGCTGAGAAAGATAAAATATTCTGGGAGGATGGAATCATGAAGCTTCTTGAAAGATTACAGAAGATATTGAAACAAAACATTAAATTCGCTATTCAATAAAGTTGATGTCGAAAATATAAATATCGTCTTTCATTTTTTACTTAATAAGCCGAACGAACTTTTTGGTCAACCCAATATTTAGAGATTTTATAAACAGCCGATAGTTTTCTGGTAGTGGCTAGGCATACAATGTTCTAAGACTTCAAAAGTCAAACTTCAAATTAAAGTATCGATTTAATAAAAGATAAATAACAAAAATGAATTAAAATGTTCACTGTGAGACAATCGGATCGAAAATAAAAGAAATCCATTGAAGATATTCGAAATGTGGTGGAACAAAATGAAGACATAAAACTGGTGACTGTTGCAAAAAGAAATTCATAGAAGAGGAAAGCTTGAATATTTTGGAAAGTGTTAGTTGACAGATATATTAAAAGAATTCTGTGAATGTTTTGCTTAGGAGATTATGATAAGAGATCAAGTATTAAAGTAAATATTCTATCGGGTTGATAAGGTGAACACAAAATAAAGCTATAATTATAGATTACTTGTAATGAAACCCGAGAAAAGGCATGAATGATAGGGAAATGTTACTAAGAAAATTAAGAGTGGCTTTATTAAATAAAACTGCAGAATTTCTGATCAATTTCAGAACTTTCTATAATTTATCTAACTATATTCTGCTATAGCAGCAAAGTAAAAGAGAATGTGAATCAGAATTGGCTGGGGGATTGGTATGTGCTATGAAGATTTAAGCGATTAACGATTTAGTGAATCAGTGGAGTGCAAAGAGATAAACATCTGGTAAGGATGTACCACTTGATCACAGATTTGAGTCAAATCTTTCATTTGTTATTTACTTTCTGCTAAAACTGGTTATGACAAACGCTTATGACTGACTGTTGTTTAGAGCATAGTTTACAATCTCAAAATAATTCTTATTGCACTTATATCGCAATATTAGTGGCTTTTATTGTTGGCTTTATCATCTGCAGCTTTGGAATCTGCCCCCCTTTCAACTACGGACGTATTTTTCCAGTTCAAGAATATATACAGTAAAAATAAAAGTTAATTTATTTTCTCGGTGTTTTCTTACTGAATGTGCCGGTAAGGTTAAAAAATTAAACGTTCCCGCTGGTGCTGAAAATGAGTTTAATATGTCTTACTGCCCCTTGTCAAATATTTGGGTCACCGTTGAAAACTGATCTTAAAACTTCTTGATATGAAAGTGATCCCTGTATCTGTCATTGACTTGGGCATGAAACCCTATACAAATGTTGATTGCTATATCTTCCATTTTTAAACTTCAAAATATCGAATAACTTATTTAATTTCAAGCGTTAGGGACTAAAGAAATCCGCTAGAACTATTAATAGTTTAGGATTAATGCTATGAGGACACCATTGAATTCATAGCAACGCTAGTCTCTACTCCGTGCACGATTTAAGGGTGGTAAGCAGGTCCTTTGTCCTTTTGGAGAAATGGTCTGTCAGTAAGAAAAGCGTGTCAGAACATTCTTGGCAAGCAACAGAAATAAGCTATCATTTGCATTTTGAGGCTTCTATCTAAAATGTACTTAATATCAGTGTAAACAAAGGCAAGATAAAGTTATTTAAAATGAATTCCTTCATTAGAACATAAATTTGAGTATTAAAGATTCAACGTGTACTAGACTGATCGATCATAGGATATATACCTTCGCACCTGGTTCAAAATTAACATTTTCAAACTGCTATTTAAATTAATTCATATAAACTGGTCTCAGGTTCATAGCTTTTTTATGGAACTTCAACGATCTGATCGTCCATTCATCTATATTATTTTAGCCACTCTTTCCAGGATTATGGCCTGAAATAGAAGTTTCCATTCTTCCAGGTTAATTAATGATAACAAGACCAGCACCTGAAATGAAACATCAGAAAGAAATAACTTTTTATGAATAGTCTGGTTAGTAAAAAGCAACAGGACAATTTTGTCTATAAGAAACAAAACAGCTTTTCGTAATGATGTCATCGTTCTCAAACTTAGACACTATTAATATTATTTTTGAACCAAACAAAAGGACAAAAAGAAGTGGAATGGAATCAGTCGACAGTGCTTATATAAACTAGTATTAATATAAATGATACGTAAATGCATTGATATTAATTAATGCTCTACATCATCACCTTTTTCTTTTTTACTGTCTTTCTAGTCCTACTTTAAATTCAAATTTTCCAGACAATTTAGCATAAGCACAAAGCCCAAGACTCTTTTGATGGAAGTACAAAATGGCGATGACTGATGATTACGACAGCAATAATGATTGAACGAGTACGCAGTAAACCATTAACACTGACCTCTACCCCCTCTCTCTCTCTCTCTCTCTCTCTCTCTCTCTCACTCTTTTTGTCATTCTGTCCTCTTTCCTCTGTTTCTTTTTCGTTCAATCTCCGACATCTTTTTTACCTCTCTTTTACAGATTGAATTAAATAAAGAACTAATAATGTAATATATCTATGAACTAAATAATATATCTATGAACTAAATGTACTAGACAACGACATATCGCTTATAGAGCCCAAAGATAATGAATTTGAGTTTTATATAAAATGGTTTTATTACCAAGATGACTTTCCGTCTGTTGTCTGATACACATAATATTTACCTCGTCACTTTGGACTGCCTTGGATTTGACCAAGTACAATTTCATAATTGGTGTGGTTCGTTACCAGATGTTCAAATATCTTATTGAAAACCCGAACTTAAAACTAGGCATTTGCTAAGCTTAGCTTAGTCTGGCACAAATTGGGGATACCCAGTGGGAAAAAATACTTACTACAGCTGTAACAATCTACTAGGCTAGCCTGCATCACGACAAGACACCTCTTTAAAGTTAAAACTATTGCAAAATAAATCACTAGTACCCATCTTGTTCTTGTAAAATCTGTAGATACTCAAGAAGAATTGTGTATTAGTAATTAATGCCTGCTAACAAGAAATTAGTTTAGATAACTGAATCTGGGACAAATAAATAAAAATGTTGTTACGGAATAGCTATCAAAATATTGCTGTGACATAAAAACACCTTTATGCACAACTATCCTTATTTTCAGAGTATCGTTGGTGCGAGGCCAGCAAAAAAAGGGTGTTGAACTAGAGCCATTCCGTTTTATATTTTGTTTGGATTTTTCTGACAACATTTTATAACATTGCTTTCCACTAGTGCGAGACATTTCCCCCTGGTGCGTACGAGTATGTATGTATTTGCAAACTTTCTATTTGATAATTTGAATCTCTAAAAAATTCCTAACATTACGTTATTTTGGGAATTTCACAATTTATTCATAGCATCTTTGTTCGTCCGAATCCGAATAATTTGGGAGGAAAATAAAAATACATCTCGAATCTTCAGACAGTATTTAATATTTTCGTAATCAAATCAATAAAAGAATAAAGACTCATGAGGTTATACTGTTGCAGAAAAAGTTCTAAACGTTGACCAGTTAGAAAAAGATCCTTAGAAAAAGTCTGATTGTAATTGCATTCACAGAATTTTCAATTTCGAACAAAGCAAATACAAAAATTACAAAAATGTAATAATGAACGCCTTTACTATGAATTGTGTCCAAAGTTAATTTATTTGATTTTATGTGAGGATTAATCTATTTTAAATTAACAAAAAACGAAGACGAAATTCAAATATTTTGATTTATTGCAGAATTTGGAAATTTTTCATAATCAACAAGCAAAGCAACGGGATGAATTTAGAGAAGAAATGCTAAACAAAAACCATGAAAAAAGGTGCGATAAGGAGATGATAAGGAGATGAATAAAAAGGAAGAATGAAATAATGTTAAGCCATACATATGAAACCAACAAGATCCATTGACGATATTCAATGGTGTGAGCGACTGCTAAACGAGCGGCCTAAATTGTAAAT
>VCCN01006315.1:308627-327717 GCA_006491835.1 Architeuthis dux | reverse complement strand
AAACACAAATTAACTTTTTAGACACCACAGTCTACATCGACAGATTTCGAAAACCCCTAGAGTTTTTACCAAAACTACGGACCGGTACTTCGTATAATATCTTTCATGGTGTACCCATGTTATTCATCTGATGGAATGCACCATATGCAAACTACAATATTGTTGGAATGGCGGAAACAACTCTGGCTGAACGGATTTGCTAATCAATTTCGGATGTTAAGAAAACCAACCCTATCCCGGTTATTAAACACTTCCAGACACCTAACCATCAGTTTAACATTCATGCCAAATTCACTATTCTCGAACAATCTACCACACGAAAAGAAAAACCAGACCTGCGACGATTTCTTGTGTGTCGTGAAGATAAATGGACTCTTCGGCTTAAAACCATACTAGGCCTAAACATGGAACTTAACTACCCTAGAATGTAACGGGCATTCTTTGAGCTCTTTGTCTACCGTGGAGGAGTTCGTACATAAAAAAAAATTTTAAATTGTGTTATAACTAAGTTTTGGAAACATTTTTGTCATTCTGTTCCCTTGATAAAGGTGACTTAGTCACCGAAATTAGTTGAGATTTTATTCCAGTTGAAATCGCTTCACCTTTGGTTTCTATTTTTTGTTCAAGGATATAGAAAATAGAAAGAAATTGAAAACCAATCAACCCCATGTTAAAAACGATTTTTAACGTATTGCCAAGTTCCCCATTAAAAGTAACGATTTTAAAGATTAGCAAATATGCAAAAAATAATGTTATGAAAATTAAAAAGATTTTTTCGGGAAATGTCAATTTTTGCGATATCGCCAATTGTTTGTACAGTTTTGACGATTTCAAGCAAAATTAACTTATTGTCGAATTTTCATAATGTTTTCTTTTGTAAATTAAAGCAAATCAAATTAAGATGGAAAATATTTTCTGCTACGAATTCCGAATTATTTTGAAAATTAAGCATAACTTATTTGGTTCATATAAAGATCCATTGCAAACGGTTAATATCTCAGATGCCAAGTCATGTTTGATTAGTCTATGACGGCTGGAGTTGTTTCTACCACTTTTCTTTCCTTGCCATGTAAACCGCAATTTGGAAAAATGCACGCCGTAAAAATATTCCATAACAAATTAATAATTTGTATGGAAAAAAAACGATTCTTTTCACGATATCATTTTAGAAAATTGTTTCAAACAATCTTTTAAAAAAACCCATTTCGGTTGAATGGTAAAAATTTAAAAACTATGACGAATGAATGCATTTACACGAAACATTTATCATTAACAAACATACCGATATTTTGTATAGTATTTGATGGTAATCGGATAGCCAATTTCATGGGGAAATCCCCCTCTTAGTACGATAGGCTATGATGAGATCATTACAATACCGACATTCTTTTTACCGGTTCTTTTAATGTTTATTGCCATAGGCAACCGACAGCCACGATAGTTGAAAGAAAAATTGTCGGCTCGCTGCAACCATGAAATGGGGCTGCCTGCAGACAGGGCGATTAGTGAGCAGCTCAGGGCAGCTGTCAATAGATTTCCTTTCCCTACCGACTGATTATCGTCTTATCAGTAGTCGAGATTTATTTGCCTCCCCCTCCCCGACGAGGGTGAAATGTGACACAAGGTTGGGTTTAACGTGGGGACCCCCACGCGTACGTGTCGGAAAGAACAGAAATTGCCCACAGTCCCCTCGAAGACGTCAGAGCGATCCACGACACTCCCCATTTAGTGCAATGGGGAGGTGCTGTTCCGTGGCAACTGAACCTTTTTTTGAGGTCACAGGCAGTGCTATTCTTAGGGGTCAATGCGACTAAATTCTACAGTTTTTATTTTTAAAGTTAGTAAAAAAAATCTATTAAAAAAAATATCAACACAATCATTGACGTAAAAATATGTTTAAAAAATGTAATAGTTTACACGAATCGATCTTAAAACAAACAATTTTAAATTTGCATAACTCCTAGTGTAACGTATATAATTAATTTGCAAGCCTCAATCCTTATTTAAGAAAAGCTACTTAAAAAAAGTATTTTGTTAGATGAAGGTTCATTTTCAACCGAATGTTATGTTCAACCCCTAATCTATGCAGGCATCAATGTACATAATTTATTTACCTAAATCGGAATCAGAAAGTCGAATTCAACTTTTGGCCGAAGCTGTTTGTGTTACTTTGCGTTGATGTTCTTGTGAAAGATACAAATCGCCCGTCGCCAGTCATCTTACGTGTAGGTTTTCCATTGGATACCAAGATGTTATATTAAAAAGAGAGGAGGGGTGAAAACAATGTTGCTCAAGTCTGATCAACTAGATAATCTAATATATACGCTTTTTAGCCCTAATCCTGCAAAAATCGGAATTTATATCACATTCAGAAAACAAGTGACTGCTTACCTGAATCGTTATGGTTCTTATTTAATAGACTTTTTCAACTGTTTTGTTTTCTTTCACTTTTATTTTATATTTTTCATTCTCTGTCATTTGTGATTCCTCATTGGATAGGAGTGGGGGGGGGGCTTTTTTGCAGGATCATCTTATGTTCCATACTGACATGATGACGTCATGATGAGTGGCAATGGAACGGTTTGCAGTGAATTGTGTGGCCATTCTCTGTTTTTGAGGGCATTCATAGTATACGAATAGCATAATATAATTAACGTCTGTTAGAGACTGTTCCCTCAAGTCTACTTTTTAATGCCATTCCCGTGAGGATTTGCGTGTGGTAATTTTAACAAACATTCATGTTATCCGTGTATTACCATCATTTTTTGAAAATACAGAGATCATTTTAGGAAAAGTTATGTTGCCGTCCAAATTCCAAGACTATAATTTAGTTATGTATTCCTTTACTTTGTTTATGGCTTAAATTTGGCTGCTAACATTCTTTAAAAAATAATTTTGTTTGAAAAACTCCTTATTTGAGCAATGCTTATATAAAATAAAATTGTTGAAATCAATGTTGGAGAGGTATCAGCGCATGCACACACGCGAGCTACAATTTCTTCAAATATCAAAAATGATTATTCACAATCCAGAATTTAAAAAAAGACTATAATTAAAAGCATCCGCATCTAGTACAATGGACGGTATGCTGGCCTTGTAAGCAATTGAAAATGAGTTCGTTTCTTGCAAATGGGATTTAACACTTTTCACTTATTCCAATTAACAAAATCCTTGTTGACAAACGCAAAATTTGGTGACTCAGATAACATCATATATTTCATTTCCGGTTTAAGAAAGACACTGGTTAACAAACCCAGTGCGCCAACTGTTTGACATCTGAGTTTCTATAAATGCTGAATACTAAGCAGCAATCTAGTGAGAATCATTTAACACGCGTAATGGCGCTGATTTGAATCAATTTGAAAAAAGAATTCTCCAAATTACAGATTGTGGTCAGATCAAGTTTCGTAGAACTGAAAACACTTCTGCACATAATTATCGCAAACCTACATCGCAAGTTCGCGAGAAGAGCTCAGAACCTGCGACTTTTTGTCTCTGAACGAGTGTAATACAGACATTTCTATCAATATTATTTTTAAATAAGTTCATATTATCTCTGTTTACTAAAAAGAAACAGAGATAATATATACTTGCAACTCTCACGGACTTTTGGCAAAAAGCGACATGTTTCTGTAACTTAAAATCTATTAATTGTATCGTAATAATCTTTGTTTTATTAATAGAAGGATTGTAGAAAATTATCAACTAAAAATCATTTTTGTTGATAATATAAAACCGGAGATAACCGGGTTTGAAAACATGTTTACACTCGTGAACCGGTGAAATTGCATTGGGAAAGTTGAGCCCAATTTACACACATTTTAAAATTCCAAAAATATATCAATGGGCCGATTTCTACCAAAATTTAGGGATGTATTCAATTTTGAATGAATTTTTTTATGAGAAGAAAACATTACATATTTCTTTCAATTTTTTTTCAAGTCAACCCCCCCCCCTCCCATTCTAATTTTAAGAAATCTCAATTAATTTATTTTAGAATTAACACATAATTTTGCATTTCTACGAAGATAATTCATAATTTTATTCGACCCTGCTACCTGTTAATTTTAAACTGGCTCTGAATCGGAAGATAAGAAATGCAAAAAAACAAAAATATTTTTTGTTTAGAAATTTTTTATGTTGCTTTTTAATTTAATAAACTTTTGTTAAAAAAGATATCTGCTGGAAATTTTAAAAAAATGTTTTCATTAAATTATTAATGTTTCTGCTTATTGGGCCTTCTTGGATTCTCATGAAACATTATCAGAAATAATGGTGTTCTACTCATCGATAAATATGAAGTTTATCAATACCGATGTCCCTGTCTTTGTAAAAAGAATTTTGATTATTGTTTGTTTAATTACATACAATACATTTCGCCAGGTACGGTAGCGCGTAATTCAGAAATGTGATTTACCTCCCTGTGCATTTATGAGTAGGTGTTGACAGGATTTTGATGGGTTGTTGACATTTCCTGTCATCCATTAAAAACAAACACGCCGCTGACAGTGGATGTGATATGGGTAGGTACAAACTCTACTACATGGCCTTTGAACTCTCTTCAACGTCTTTTTACGGTAAACAAATGCGTTTACTGATAACAAATGCATTTTTCACTAAGTTTTATGTGGAAAGTAAGTGGAGATTTTTTTAAAGTAAGTGGGAATTCTTGTCCAAATCCAGTCAATTAATCATTAAATTAACTTTCTTTCTTTTTTTCGAATCAAATTTCTCTGAGGTCAATTCTATTTTTGAAAGAATTTTAAATTCATTCTTCTGGAGCGTCAATTATGGCAGAATCGATAGAATCTTAGACAAAAAGTCTGGGGATTTCTGAGCAGATTAAGCCCGTGTTTACACGGGCTTAATCTGCTCAGAAATCCCCTGACTTTTTTAAATACCCTGTGAGTACGCAAAAGTATTTTTTTCTTTTATTTAAGACTAACTTTATGCTATTTTCTTGCAGTTATAACCAAAATTAAACTTTCACAGAAGATATTTAAGTATTGCAATACGTTTTAAAAGAGCGTAACAATAGTCCGCGAGAGTTACTAATATATACTTACAAACTATTCTAAAGAAGACATAGTATTTTTCAATAATATACATTTAACCTATTTCCGTATCTAATTTAGGATTTTTAATGTTTCGATCGAATTAATACTTATTATTACGATTATAACGTTGTTTTGTTTTTTAAATGTATTGTTTATTTTCCATTCCTATTTTTAGAGTTGGACATTTGTGATTGTACAACTACAATTTGATTTTCAACTGTCTGAAACATTATCCAAACAATGAAATACAGTTAAGTCTGATTTGTATATTTCGAGCGAAATACATAGATAAATCAAAACTTCATTTGCAAAGGATTAAATCATGAAATGCCTTTGCGGGAACGCCTGGCGTCGAACCATGCTGAACGTCATTTACATTGGCATAACCAGCGCATTTGTCCTAATATGTTTTGTTTTATTCAATTCTCCAAATCTTGGAAACCTTGGTACGAATGTCTGCTAAGAATATAATGCAATGCAGAACGAACTGAATTCATAACGAGTTTGATTCTCTCCTCACAAAATGTAGAACATGCAGAGAAAATAGGATTCGTCCATTAAACAGCATCATGTTTAAATGAGTCTACTTTCAATTTGAGCCAAATAAGAGTTGTTTGTGGATTTTGTTTTTCGAACACTGCTTTTCCTGGTTATACATCCAACCTATCTATAAAAATGAAATCTAAAAAAATTTACTTCATATTTTTCTTTGTAGTTCTGCTCAATAGAATAAGAGTCGGTGTTGCTATGACTACATTCGTCTATATCAGTCTTCTCTAAACTTTTTCGGGCTACCCCCCACACCAGTTAGAGCATATATTTCATCGGTGCCCCTCCCCACGATCGTAAAGTCGGTCAAAAATGATACATTGAAAATAAAATTGTATTCTTTGCCCGCCGTCACCATCCCTTGTCTTCCAACACCCCCTTTCCACTACCTTGCCTTCCAGCGCCCCCACGACCCCCTTGCCTTCCAGCACCCCTACTACCATTGACTTTCAACGCCCCAAGGGGGTTGTAGCACCCACTTTAGGAATCACTACTCTATATGTTTACTTGTTCTTTTGCTAGTGTATTAAAAACGTTAAAGGGGCGAAATGAGGAACTTTTAACACAATTTTTCGCTAAGATGGAGATATGCTCCAAATGCAAATAATTATTTGGGGAAGTTATCATATCATAACACACACACGCACGCACACATCTATATTCAGTACCAGAGCTGAAAGGCAAGTGAATTTTGCTTCTCAAATGCTACATAACAAATAGATAATTCCTTTGCCAACTGACCGGTTGATCTGATTTGTTGCATCACTGAATAATGCCAAACCAGATAAAGTGCCACTGAAATGCGTGCATAAAACACACTGCAGTTGAAAGAGAAATTCATTTGTTTCTCTATCTTTGCAGAGCATAAGAATATACGTACTCTGTTAAATATAGCATACGGCAAGTTATATATTTAAAGAAAACTCTATGTTTATAAAAAATTAAAATCACATAGTAATATATAACCAGTAATATTATCACCAATAATGTTTTTAAATACGAGTAGCACCAGCGGTTGCTTGTACTAAAACAGTTGGAAAATCAAAGGACTAAATACAGAAATTTCCCCAAGAAATCTACCAATCTTAGTATTAATTTGGTTGAAAGTTAAAAACGATTTTCTACATCATCAAATCAAATTTTAGTTAGGTTATTATAGATTATCGATTTCGTAGTAGTTTTAGAATTCATTTAATTTGTTAACAAATAATGTGTCATGAAAATAAATGTGTTACTCACCTACATGTTTTTACTTCCATTGTATAAACAATTAGGCAGGTACCACCATTCAGACAGTAATATTTTTCTCCATTGGAGCACGGTATTAAAAAGGAATAGGCTAATACGTCTCCACTGCCGAATTCTGCTTGATTTCTTTGAACTGAAGACTCTTTCGTATCTCCAGAGGCAATTTTGAATATTTGTAATGGCTTGGGGTTTTCAGGGGTAAGTACGACGGGGGGGAGTAGTACAGGTTCAGCAGGGGGGAATTCCAGTGTAGAAAGAGAGATTTTCGACTCTCGCGATGAAAAGTCAATAGCTTCGTAATTGTCCTCTTTATGACTTTTTACTTTACGAGGCTCAGGTTGGGACTGAACTGCAAACACTTCATCCAACGGACCATCATTAAAAAATTCACCCTTTGCAAGTCGTTTCTTTTCTTTTTCCATTTCTTCTTTTATTTTTTTTATTTCTTCCAGTTCGATATAGCGTTCATAATCTGATAAAAAGCTTCTCTTTTTTCTCACCTTTATCATTTTACTCTCATTTTTTAATAGGTTTGCACCGTCTGTTATCTTATGGTTTCCAAGAGGATGAGAGCTATTTAAGTTTTTTTTACGGATAATTTGATATTCTTCAGATCGATTTTTAAATTGTTTATATATTTGTAGATGTTTTTTTTGTTTATTTTTCGAATTTGTGGGTTTGTGTAAGTACTTCTCTTTTTTATCGATATTTCGTTCATGTCTTTTTGATATGTAATGCTTTTCTGCTTTTGAGCGAGCTAGAGAAACATTTCCTGTTGTCTTTTGTAATAATCTATGTATTCCGTTTAAAGGACTGACTGTTGTCATGTTGTTAATGGAAGATCTGCTTCTTGTCGGCAATGTGCTACTGTAAACACGTGTTGTTATGAAGGTGTCAGTTTGGCTTATGTGTTCAGACTCATGTTGACTAGAAACTTGTTTTTGTCGATTTTTTGGTTCTTGATACAGCATAAATTCACTTTTGGTCTTGGAATTACCATTGATGATATCATTTACTTCTGTTTCAACATCAGAAATATTTTCATTCTGTTCAACAAACGGCTCGACTTCTTCACTTGTGCCCGTTATTGGTGGAATAGCGGCGTATATATTTGCATGCTGGATGTTTTGTTTGAGTTTATGGTTCGTTCTCTCAACGTCGGTTTTGGGTCGAAGTATGGAACTGTAAGCCAAATCAGGGGTTGTTTTTTGTATCAACAACGACCGAAGCAAAATAGAAGAAGAAGAAGAAGAAGAAGAAGAAGAAGAAGAAGAAGAAGAAGAAGAAGAAGAAGAAGAAGGGACAGGAAGAGCAACTGGGAGTTTACTCCTTTTTCGTGCATTCATTACCGACAATAATCCTGTCGGAGAAGCAAACCTTTTAAGGATTGAAGAATTTTGAATTTGTGAAATATTCTCAACTCGTAAATGTGACACTTTCACTCTGACTTTTTTGTGGCGTGATTTTTGCATTTGGGTTTTGTTTTCAAAACTGAATGATCGAGTTAGAAAGTTCCTTTTTACTTTGCGACTTTGAATGCTGCTATTCGAGAAGGATTTTTGACGTAATAATTGTTGGTCATTTGTTTCTCTGTCTGATAATGTCTTGGTATGCTTTTCATAACCAAACAACCTCTCAGAATCATCATTTAATAAAGATGGCTGTGCATTGGCGTTTGGGTACCGTTGTGATTGTGTTTTTGATAGATCTTTGTTACTTTTCTCTTTCTTTCTACGTATTATTTCCAGATACAGTTTTCGTTTTCTTTCTGTTCGATTGTCTTGGCTGAGGTAATTTAGGGGGCGGTTAATGTAGTAAGTATCACCAGTAACTGTGGCAGGAGTGATGACGTTCAAGTTTTTTCTATGTTTTTCTTTTGCTGAAATAATTTTACTTCTGTTGTCATCTGTTTTTCTTCCAGATGATATTTGACTGTTTCCGTATTTTTTAGAAGAGAATGAAGAACTGTTGCTTGTAGTAAACGAGGAAGTTGTAAGATTCTGTATTGAAACAGAAAATGGGAATGATGCAGAATTGGATGATGATGTTGGTGTTGTGATTTGTGTTGGTGTTGGTAGAAGTGATTGAAAATCATATGCGTTAAGACGAAAGAAGCGTTCAGATAATGTGGATGATGATGATGATGATGATGATGATGATGATGATGATGATGATGATGATGATGATGATGATGATGATGATGATGACGCAGACTCTAAAGATGTTTTTTCGGTGACTGAGCTTAAGGCTCCAAATGAGGGAATAAGTGGGATGACTCTAGTTGCCGTTGCTGACGCTGAACCCTTTAAATTGGCCGTCATGTGTTTTATTAAAGGTGTCAAAGAGGCAGACCTCGACGGAGACAGTAAATAACCGAGAAAATCTGTTCCTTCGCTACTTTTGTCTTTGTGGAGTTGTTTTACTTCCATCAGAGTTTTTTTATCGGCCAAGTGTTTTCGGTATTTCAAAAGGATCAGAGATGATGACAATGGAAAAGGAGAGAAATTTGGTGAAAAGTTGTTTTGCCTGTTGTCTGCTGGCGTTTGTGTCGAAGCCAAAACAGCTTCATCGGTCCTGCTGCCACGGGAAGGGCGCGAGGCAAAAAGTGTGCGGCCGACTGGATGTTGTTGCCGCGAAGGAAAAAAAGAAAGTGCTTGAGGAGGAGGGGGAGGAAGTGCGGTGGAAGAAGAAGAGACATTCCAGGTTAAGAGCAACACAAGTAAATGTTGGACGACGAAGATGAAATTAGTGAACACGAACGCACGCCTGGTTGCCATAATGAATTCAAGTACATTTTGTCTCACCCTTATGAAGCGGCGAAGCTGCTAGCCATGAAAGAAAACATCGAAAAGAGTATTCCTTTTTGTTGTTGTTGTTGTTGTTGTTGTTGTTGTTCGTAGAGGAAGAGAAAGCGCCCAAACTGCAAGCAGGCTGATTCTTGGATGAGCTGCGAAGGTTGGAGGGGGGAGGATGTGGGGGAAGTAAGGAAGAGAAAAAGGGGGAGGAAAAAGACGGCGACAACGACAGAATCCTTTTTCGTTATCTCTCAGTTATTCCTTTTTTTTAAAGGTATTTATTAATTTGATTTTTCATTTAATAGATTCTTCCTGCCAATTTCCTTATGCTATCTGTGACGTCATGTACCCCCACCAAAAAAAGAGAGAAAAAAGACTGGACAGTGAGTGAGAAAGGTAGATTATTTCCTATTCAAAATATTCTGAATAGTCTTTTGATGTAAGAACAGCAACTTTAAGTGATGATAGAAAAATGAAGACGACGGCATCAGCCACCCTGGTAGTGTTGATGATTTAGATGGTGTGTCTCTCTACGATGATAACACTGAAGAAGATTCAATTGGCGACGACATCGAATGACGAGACACTGGAAAGAAAAGGCGCATAGCTAAAGACAACTACGGATGGTAAGATCACTAGCAACTATAAAGGTTATACACGAGACTGATGAACAATGTTTGTGTTGTGTGTGTGTGCACAAATGGGATAAATGTTGAAAAGCTTTCAGGGAACTTGAAGCAGTTATTTTCTAAATAAACAGATTATTCAACTGAACAAAAGAGCAGGAAAAGTAATTAAATGTTTTGGGATAAAAAGTACAGAAGGGAATAATTTGTGACTTAACAATTCACTAACCAATCGATCGGTATTTGATTTGGAAAAACTTTTAGAAGTACGAAAAGTGCGAGTTGGTGTGACAGCGTAAAGACTTTTTAAAAAAACGCAAACAATATGCGCACGTTGACGCGTGCTTCTGCCTACAAATGTTTCATTGCAAAGAATCTGAAAATGTGTAACTCGTGTTGGGGTAGATGTTTACGAGAGTGCCGAGAAGGAGAGCACAGTCGCGGGCTTCTATGCTATCCCGTAAAAGTTTGTTCGTGTTTGTATTCTTGTAAAATGCTGAAACCAAAAGAAGGCCCATCCTGGTAGTTGGGCCATTTTCCATGAAAATCCTGATGGTTCCATTCGTGTTGAGTTTCCAATGTCAGTGAAAACAGAGAGAAAAAAAATGGAAAAAATACACACATTTATCGCAACAAGCAGGGCCAGTATTACGGTTTACTACTTATTCTACAACAACGGATGTTGTTACTACTACTACTACTACTACTACTACTTCGAGCACAATTACTAATCCTACTACCATTACTACTATTGAAACAAGTGCTGCTACTATTACTACTACTATTCTTCATGGCAGCATCTTTATTGGAAGGCAGAGTCTAAACAATTTAGGAATACTACTGCTGGCGATAATGGTAAAGGGTAACTCATCGCATGTACACAATAAAGCCAGACGAGATGTTAGAGGTTAGATTTATCACTTTTTCTTGTTAAAGTTACGCAATTTATTACTGCATTCTTGCTACGAATAAGCGCTCCGGCCAACAAACATTAATAAATAGCTAATTTCTTGCGTTTGGAACCATTTAGAGATTAAAAAATAATAATTCAATTACGAGAGAGAGAGAGAGAGAGAGAGAGAGAGAGAGAGAGAGATTGCCTTTTTGTTATCCTTTCATTTTTTTCTGATTTGTGTCCGTTTTATGACATACAAAAATGAAGTGATATCAACAACTTTCCGAGAAAAAAAAGTATTATTTTTACCTCAGTTTTCAGCTTAACTTTACCTATATTCATTATTTCAAATAAAATTGTTTGTTGGAAGATTATTTTATTGTTATCTTTTTAGACAATCTCCAAAAAATTGTTTTTAATGATTTTGCACAAAGTAAAAAACTTTGACTAACTGACTTGTGACTTCGTATAAGTTGTAGATAAGACTAGTGGCAGTGGAGGAAGCAGCAGCTGAAACACAGCAACAGTGACTTGGTATCCCCTAACTGCCGGTTAGAAAGAAAGAACGAATAAGCGAGAATTAAAAGAGTAAAAGAAACAGTGAAGAAAGAAAGAATGCGGGAAAATTAAAAGAAAAAAGTAAAAGAAAAAAAGTAAAAGAAAAAAAGTAAAAGAAACAGCAAAGACAGAAAGAATGCGTGAGAAATAAAAGAAGAAAAAAAACAGTAAAGAAAGAATGCGTGAGAAATGCGAGAAAAAGAAAGATCTTAAATGTTCGCACCGTAGCTTTGGTCAGATAAATAAGAAAAAAGAAACTATTTTCACGCTCATCTGTTGACTGTTCCAAACAACTGCACTAAACTTTCCGCTAAGAAAATAAAAGTAAAAAGTATTAATAATCTTAGTGTTACTGTTTTTTCTTGTTTTTGCTTTTAAAAAAGCTATTATTAACTTGGGGGAAGCATCAACTAAAAATTAAGTCGGCACTGATGATTCCTCGCCACCCTATAGGTGTATTCTATTAATTTTTTTAAATATTCTTGGTTTTAAAATTAAGTGAATAAACAAAATTGTTAACGCCTGGCTGCGTGGTTTTGAAGCGCTTATCGGGAAATTAAGGTATAACAATGGAAATAAGAAACAAATTAATCAGTCGAATTGTTCTTTATTTCAAAAGCCACCTGCTTCGATCCCAACGAAATTGTCCTGCACTAGATATTTATGTCACCCAGAGAATATTTTATTACTTTCTTAAAGTAATGACATCCCCATACCTACCACCTAGGGCTGTAGTGATTATTTTGACAGATATTTGAAAATTGATATCAAAGAAGCATACTTACTTAGTGACTAATGACTATTGGACAAGGGTGCCCGAATCAAGTGTGTACGCGGTCACAACTGCAAACACACACACACACACTCACCAGTTGCTGTCTTCATTCTTTATCTCTGTCGGCTTCCTTTGTTGTAGTCATTTGTTATTATCTGACATTTGACACAAGGAGTGAATTCTACTTCGTTTCTAGTCGGTATGGTGCATCTGCAAAACAATCTTCTTATAAGGTTGATGCGCGAGCGGTCACACGCACGCATGCACACACACACACACACACACACACACATACATATATACATACACAGTGTCTTTTAGAGAAAAGAGAAGAAACAAAGACTAAGACAGATGGTTGGATGAATATTTTGATGTAATTTCACAGCTAACTGACTGCAAGCATAAAAGGCGTGTGGCGTGGGCGAGTATTCAACAAGGGGCGAACATCTCGCTGTGTGCATCTATTGGGGGAAATTCTTACTGTCTTTAGAATAATCTAGTCGTGGGCTGGAATGAAAAAAACATTCGAGGATGTATGAATTAGCAAATGGCAGATTGCAATTTAGCGCCGACTGCAGTGGACAAGGGCGGCGTCATTTGCATCCACTCCCCCAAAGCTATAAATGATTACAACTTGGTAAATGTTTTTTTCCTGAAACGAGAATTTGCCTTGTTTAGCTTTAAACTTTTGTAAAGATTCAAAGCGAACCTTTGTTCAATTTCAAGGAAAAGACTGGTTGCTTCAGGGTCAACACACCACTCGGACTCTATTGGTACAGCCTGTACACGTGACATATACATATATATATAAAAGCAACTATTTCAGCCGCTAGGCCGAATTAAAAAAAGAAACAAATTGTTTTCCATTGAGGGGGGTGCATAATTTTAAGTTTCTACTATGAACGGTTACGGCTGTACACGTGATACATACATAGTTTAAAAGGGCAACTATTTCAGCCACTAGGCCGAAATTTCAAAAAACAAAAATAACTGTTTTCCCTACTCCTTGAGGGTAGTGTGTGTCCCCACAATTTCAAGTTTCTACTATGAACGGTTTGGACTGTACACGTGATTCAGACCTTTTGAGTTTCGGGTCTGATCCTGAATGGTTTGAACCCGAATGATCTGATCCTGAATGGTCTGTACCTGAATGGTCTGAACCCGAATGATCTGACAACGGAGAAAATAACCGAAAACAGAAAAATTGACTTTTTTATCAGTAATCATTTACAGAGTTTTGTTTTGAACAGTTGATAAACATTTTCTGTAGATAAAGTTCCATTTAATGCGTTAACGGGAATTGAGCTTGGATTTGTTATTTGCACCAAGTATAGATCAAATTTGTGTGTGCGTGTATGTGTGTGTGTGTGTGTGTGTGTGTGTTCTTAATGACAAAATCCGCTATATCTACTGATCAATACTAAAACGAGTAATATGTAAAGTAGGTACAGATAACGCCTTCAACGCTACAATCAATATCATCTACACACAAAGTTATACAACAATTTTAATGTAAATTAATTAAAACAAAACATAATTGACTAGATGAATATAGTCGTATTTGTATGTTTAATTAATTAATTTTTAGTTACAATTTTAAAGCAATCGTAACCACGCAATGGACTTATCAGGAAAGATCATCACTCCTTGCTCCTTATTTATTTCTATTTTCTTTCTGTCGTTTTTCTCTATTGCTCTTTGAATCATGTCACTTTTATAAAACCTCTTGTGATTCACAGATTTATAATTCTTCTCTTCTTTTCTCATTTTTGTTTTTGCTTGTGATTATCATATTTCTAATCAAAGTTCTTTTATCTATGCTAGCAGCTCGTTATTACCAAAAATGATTGCTGAAATCGCAAACTCGATGTAACGAAGGCATAACGCTTAAATCAGTAGATTTGAGAATTTTTCAAAATTTGAAACGGAAAATAAAAGTTCAAGTCTTGTACCTGAAAATCCTGTAATATCTCTAGGGATTAAAAATAAAATATTTGCAAATTTATTTAGCAACTGAAAACTATACAACACATTCGTTTAAAGAAATGTATGCAATTCTAAATAAATCCCTTTTTCTTATCTACTCGTTCTTAACAAAAACCGAAATTTTATGTAAAGATTGCAAAGCAAAAAAGATTGCAAAAACAAAACTAAACGTAATTGCTGATTTTTCGAACAGATTTCCCGCCCATAGACAGAAAACAGAAAGGATCTGTCAAAACACATGGACACAGAATAAATGACCAGTAGATCATATTAGTTTCACTGTTTTAATAAAGCGGCTTAGGATTTTAAAAAATCTTCTTAAATTCTTAGTGTCTTAAGTTATATCAATGAGTATTATTGTATTTTCGTTTTAGTAGTTTCCATGTTTTCATTCACAACCTGTCCGAAAATCTATAATTTCCACATAACCTCTTATTTGACTTTCCTCAATATTTTCCTTGATTTGTAAATAACTCTAAAATGTTACACACACACACACACACACACACACACACACACACACACACACACACACACACACACTGATATGAACAAAATGTCAATGAGTTGAATGTTTAATTCAAATTTAAACATCCAGGAAGCTGCTAGCATAGATGGATGACCACACCAGCTAGTAGGGGAATATGTTCACTACTAGTATTTGCCTATTCCCCCCCCTCTCTCTCTCTCTCTCTCTCTCTCTCTCTCTCTCTCTCTCTCTCTCTCTCTCTCTCTCTCTCTCTAAAGACTGAGGGAGAGATAAAAGTAAATAGACATTGCTATTTTCAAACAATATCTCAACAATTCAAGAATATTTTATTATGCAAACTAACATTTGGTGGACTTGCATTAGAAGATTTTTAATGTTTTTACACTTTTCGGTATTGAATTTATCAGATCTGCTATCTTGTGGAATATCTGAAAAGACCACCCTTTGAAGGTTTTCTGAACATTTCGCTTATTTTACGATACAAAGTGACCTAGACAAGTTTAATAGGATTTATGCCGAGAGACGGACTTGTCCGTGAAAGTCACTTAATACCCTGTTGGACCTGCTATTCTTATGTTTCACATCCACCCTAGGTCAAATAAAAAAGAGTTCAACTTCGTTATGAAATTGACTCATCGTTGGTATGAAAACGTGACATTTGAGACACTTTTGTAGTTTAAAATATTGGCTTGGTAAGAAAGTTTCTGAACATTTCGCGCATTTATTATTTAATACTCGCTTGAAGGCCGCCTTCGCCGGCATTAAGCTCAATGTCAAGTCACTTCCTTTGTATCCAATTAATATTATAATTATTTGCAAATAAATGATTTTGACCTCTGAAAGTGAAAAAAGTTTCCCCTCAAAAGTGTTAAATATTAGGGGGTGGGGGGTCATCTCAAAAAGAAATAAAATGAATGGGTACCCAAAAAGAAAGAAAAGTTCGGGGGCGTCCACCAAAAACATTTTGCAAGGAGCACCCGGAAAAGAAAAATTGGGGGAGGGGTCCCAAAAAATGAGGGAGAGGGCGAGCACCCGAAAAATAAAATAAAATTTGGGGGTGCCCCACTTGAAAAATAAAATAAAATTGGGGATGGCGAGTACCCGAAAAAGAAAAAGAATTGAACTCCGCACTTGTCTTACTAATGCATTTAGTCGACATTTTGATGTGTGCTGCTTCTTTGATTTTTCTCTACTTTCGTCTAAACCCGACAAGACAAAGACACAAAAAAACCCGGGCCCTGCGTTATAAGGGTTACCCCCCTTAAAAACAAAACTTCTGTTTACCCAATCACACTCGGATTTTACACCTGAAGAAGGCCAAAGAATGGATCGGCCGAAACGTCGTGTTTACAACACAAACAGCAAGAATGAGTTCAATCGTCCGAAGAACCATTTGAATATTAATGACTCTTCTCAAAACTATAGAAAGTACCCTTTTTTTTAAATCTTAAACAAATAACCATTCACCTTCATTTCTTTTCGCACAGGCTAGAATGAAATTGCCTCAAATATAAGTCCAGGAGAATATTCTTATTTCTAACAGTTTGCGGCTAACAGCCTTAAAACTCATTCTGGTAGAAATACTTATACTACGCCAGCTTTGCTCTTCTTGTAACTTATTCCGTTTTACCTTCACGGATTCCTTGTCTTGATAGCAATATACAATGATGCAAATATCACCCTATATTTTCGATGCAGCCAATTTTTAAAGAAAAAAGTGGCATAAGGACCAATTAAAATGATAATAAGAAACTCATGCAAGATATCCCATAGGATGGATAGCGGAATGAGAACAATCTACTCCTATGAAGTGAATCAAGGGTTCAGTTCGAAATTCCCAAAAGGTAACCGAATACGATGACACCCGAAGAAGGCCAGAGGGTACAACGGCCAAAACGCTGTGACTATAATGATGAGGACACTAGTTCGAATATATCAGTGTATAATAATTCTAGAACTTTCTAGTAGTCAAGAACTATCTTACCAATCAAATAGATATCGTCAAATAAGTAGCATTAGTCAACCTTAGGGTATCATTTAGAATGTCTTCTATTTTATAGAAGTCGTTCTAAATGATATCCTAATTTACCCTAATTTTCTGGATAAAAGTTATTTAAAAATACTTTAGAAACATAATTTTGCAGAAAACTAAATGAATATTTTTTTCTAACGATACAACATGTATATATGCCTTTAGATCTATATTCAATAAGTCATTGAAAAATGCTCAACACCTAGGTTCACGTTCAGATTTGTCACATTTTAAGCCCAACAGATACAAATTGGAAACATACACCGTTAGAAAGCCGATAACATTCCCTTTCTGACGATATATATATGTATGTACCTCTATCGAAACTAATGCCATAATCCATAGACTTAGAACTGTGTACTTGATGCTTTCTCGTAAAATGCTCAACACCCAGCTTCACGTTTAGGGTTGTGACTTTTTAAGCCAAAAGGATACAAGTTGACAAGATGCACGATCCGAAAGCTGATGAAATTCTCTTTCTAACGATATATGTGTCTACTTTCTTTAGCTCCGAGTTTTCGATTTTGATCGTCTTTGTCCTCAACATATTTGTTGTACATGACATTGGTTTTACTGAAGTTCATGTGAAGACCAACTTTCTTGCTTTCTTCATTCAGTTCGTTCTATCTGAAGTCTATAACGGTTCTCGGCAAAGAGGACGATGTTACCAGCAAATCTGGGGTTACTTAGGTATTCGCCATCAATACTGATCCCTTTATTTGTCAAGTCTACATTTCGGAATATCATTTCGAGGCAAGCTGTGAAGAGTTTGGGTGAGCTGGTGTCGCCTTGTCTTACTCCCTTTTCGAGCTAGAAGGGGTCCGAGTCTTAATGTAGCCTGATAAAGGAGCTACTGAGTCGGTAGATATGTTGCAGAACTCTGACATATACTGGGTCTACTCCTTGCTGTATGATTGCATCGATGACTTTGGGGATTTCCATTGAGTCGAAGGCCTTCTTGAAGTCAACAAATGCACTGAATGTAGATGGTCAATGGTTAACTCCTGAAGCCAGTCTGCTCCCGTGATTGGTTTTCATCTAGCTTATTGGTGATTCGGTTAGTGATCACTTTGGTAAAAAGTTTGTATATGCAGTTGAGTAGGCTGATTGGTCTGTAGTTACCTAGATCTTTTGGAGTCCCCTTTTTATATAAACGCATGATGATCTTCACGGACTTTACTCTGAGGCATTCGTTGAACTGGTTTCCTAGTGATGACTTTAACAGCTTTTTTGAGTAGGTCGATGGTGATGTTATCTGGTGTAGGTGCCTTTTTCTTTTTTGACTGCTTGATGGCTTGCTTAACCTCCCACGTTGTAATTTCTGGAAAATCTTCGAACTGGTGACTCGTGTCTTGTACATCATGGTCTTTATCCTGTGGTCCTTGATTGGAGGAATATAGGCTCTTGTAGAATTCTTGAGCATGTCCGACAATTCGGTCCCTATCCGTTGTTGTGTCTCTAGTAATTTGCTTTCTTCCTGTACTGAGAGTTCTGTTGATAGTTTTGAATCTCTGCTTTTTCCGAGAATTTTCTCGATGACTGCTGTTGTGTATATTCTGCTGTCTTCTCTTTGTTTTTCCCCCGGGTGGTATGGTTTAGTTCGATTGCGGCAATCTTTTCTTTTGTTGTTGTCGGTGGTTTGAGATTTCTGCGTTTTCCCATGAGATTCCCGGTTTCTTCTGAGAGTTTGTTGATACTTTGTTTGTTCTTTGATTTAAACATATTGGCGACTTTAGAAGGGTTGTTATTCTGTTATAGAGCTCGTTGATGTTAGTGTCGTCGTTTCTCTCTTCTGGTTCTGTGAAAAGTTCATATCTGTGTTTCAGTTCGAGCTTAAAGGATCGGGTGGCTATTTTTGCACGTCAAATGGTTGCTGTTTGGTCCAGAACATTTTCCTGCGTTCTTTCTTAGTGTTAATTTGAATTTGACATTTAGCGGAAGCTAACGATAACCGCTAACTTTTATTATATGAATTTAGCTTCGTTTTGGTTTTTTAGCTCTAAAACTCTTAAAACAGACCTAGAAAGCTGAAATTGTAATATGTTGTAGCTTATCATCATCATCATCATCATCATCATC
>VCCN01006315.1:285099-306177 GCA_006491835.1 Architeuthis dux | reverse complement strand
ATTCACTCTGGCTTGGCCTCCTGCCTCTTCCCCATCTCCGTGATGCTGCATGCCCTTCATGGACTTCAGCCTCTCAAAGTTGACATCTGACAGGGTGGCTCTCTTGGCCCTCAAGATTTCCTTGCCTATGGAGAATAGGCGCTCAACTGCAGCACTGGATGAGATGGCTGTGTTTTACTTGATGAACAGGTCGATCAACACTTACTCATCCAAGAAGGCGACGTCAGTCAGGACCTCCTTCGAGCCGGCCAGGTCTTCACCAAGTTCTGTGCCTTCAGTGACATGCTCTCCTGAGGCTGAGTGATGTTGCTGAAGAAGTCATCTTCCTCATCCTCATTGCTGGTGGTGCTGCTGCCTCCTCACTCGTCTCCCAGACATTAGGGTGGTCTCTACGGCCTTCTTTACCCTGCTGGACTGGCTGTGATTATACTTCTCCAGCCAGAACGAACGAAACCTGGGGTGGAAGGCAGCGGCCAGCTGGCACTCCTGGTCTTCTTTTCGTGATGCCTGACAGTATCGCGTCTACCAGAGGACTGCAGTCAGGAGGCTTTTGGACTTGGGCTACTTCAACTTCATGCCGGTAACCGTTTGGCAGAATCTCCCGAGACGTTTTCCAGTTTGTCCAAACCCTCAAAATAAAAATAGCTGTTCCAGATTGGCGCCACAAAACATCGAACAATATTTTTAGCGACCGTAAAATATGATTTTAGGGTTTACAGATGTTTTTGACGTTTTTGACCGTTAAACTTTAAAAGATAAGGGATGTTAGTTCAAATGTTGCCAGAGGCTTATTCTTCATTTCCGTTTTGCAACCGTTTAAATGCAACTTTAATCTAAAAAATGTTGCACATTCCAAAAGTGAATTTCAGAAACAAATTCGGAACAAATACTTCTAACATATTTGACTATGTTTCTTTATTATGTGGAGTATTTAACCTAAGATTAAATGAAAACCAAAATATATGGCCGATAAATTGGTTTAACTTTGATCGCCCAAAAGCCGCAACATTATAGTATTTTTACTGGTATATTGCGCGTTTTCAAATGCACCCGACTCAAGATCTTAGTGATGCCAAAGAAACTTTTATCTTTGTAATTTTACCAATCAAAACTCAAATTTTGTGGACATAATGTAGTTATACGATGCATTTGAATGGATATTTCCCTCGTATTTTACCTATAAATGCAATTTATAATTATTTTCTCTTTCTAAGGTATATCAGGTCAGTTTTCTTAGATAGCTGACACTTGAAAAGATGTTCAAAGAAAATGTTGAACTAATAATGTATTCTCCTTTAAGTAAGTGGTGTATTATTTCCACTGCAGATATCCGTATCGTTAAGTTATCCTTCCATAAATGAGTTTCTTTGCATCTTATTCAATCAACACCCACTTAACCTTGGCCTGATTCTTTCCGCTTGTACATTTTTTCAAAGGGGAATAACCTACTTTGGTAACCAACCTACATACTGCATCCTGAACATCTGCTTTCAAACAAAGAGCTTCAAGATGTCCATAAAACCGTCTCTGTCTGTGCCAACCGACCCAGCTCACTCATGCATTGATGCTTTGGCTCATCCATCTTTTGGCAGATTCCATTCTCCATTGCTGCTCGATTCAGACAGCAAGATTTATTCGTTCACGTATCACCATGTATGTTGCTTTCCACAGAAGTATTATAGAGTTGCAAAGTGCAAGAATACGAGTTTCAATTCCATAGAAATACTACTGGGGCCTACTGTAACTATTTGTATGTGTACATAACACCAGAGACTGTTGAAAGCGAAACCCAAAATAAAACTGATTAAAACATGGGTCGATCAAAATATATTAAAACACACACACACACACACACACACACGCACACACACACACACACAAAGAGTTACAGCCAAAATTCCCAAAGGATAAAGATGACACTTAAATATATGAAAAATATGCTTGTAATCTACCTTCTCCATTTAAAAAGATTAATGTTAACATTTGCAGAAGAAACACCTGCAATCATCGGAGTTCCCTTTTCTGTAAAAAAGAAATACATTCACTGCAAATCCATGCACTTTCTTTATCCCCTCTCTCTCTCTCTCTCTCTCCCTTTCTCTCTGTCTCTCTCTCTCCCTCTCTCTGGCAATCTAGCATGGGAAGGTCGGCCTCCTCGCTAGAGCCGGTTTCTTCGTTACCTTGTGAAATTCTCGTTTTCGCAGGCTGTCCTCTCAAAGCCTTTTGTTTTCGACTCCTTCTGCTACTTAAACACGTGTTGCTTCTGGGGTTCCCCATTTCACTGACCCACTTCCATTTCTCCTTTGGTCCTTGGAATCCTAATTACTAAACTCCACGATACTGTATATTTTCATTCACGTACTATAACGACCCTACCCTGGTCAGCATGCCTATTTAAATGGTATGAAACTGAAAATACCAAAATACACACGGGTATGCACTTAGAAAATGTTACTTGCAAACTGGTTGAAAACAATAACAAGCCTCTCTTGTAAAATTGCCAACAAAATTGGAAAAGGAAAGGAAAGTTTAGTCAAAGATCGCATATCCAAGGAATATGTGGTAACGAACCATGAGTAATGTTATCATGAAGACATAATTTAAATTTAAGAAACTTCCCATCCCGTATAAACAATGTTAAGTTCTGACTCAAAATGTATGTATTCTTGTGGCAGTATTTAAAAAAAAAATTTTAAACCAATAAAAAGATTTCAAGGTAGAGTCATTGTTTAAGAAACTATCTGAATGAATTAGAGTGAAAGAGCATTGTGCCGGGTACGCAGTACATCATACAAACATGTTCTAGATTCAGATTAAGAAAACAATTTCTGCGTGTCTGTATTTTTGTGAGCACATTTTATGTATGCTTATTTTGATTTTTCTACCAATGACAATTATTCATTTCTTTAAATGACATTCCTTTTAGTGTTATCATTTTATGGATCTTATCACCAGAAATACGATCTCTGCCTTTATGTATAATTCTTTGTGAGATGCGTTTCATTAATCTCAGAAAAAGAATTGAGAATTATCAGCGAATTATGGTTTTTGGTATTAAACCAAAAACCATAACAGAAAGGCACAATAATAACTCACGAAATAGTTTTTTAGTTCTATCTTTGAAGAGCTTTTCTTTTCAAATCTTAGAAGCGCTATATGTTGTTTTTTTAAGTATTGTAAACCTCTTGAAATTCAAGAGAAGTTTAGAATGATTCTTTCATCAAAGAAGATTATTTACTTACTTTTTCTTAGGGATCTCATCTCAAACTGACCATTTCTACAAACAAAAAATTGCAAGATTAATTAAATCAGGACACACAATTGGATATTTCAAATATCGTTATTTCAAATTATACAAACGCGTTCGGGTCAAAACTATTAGACTATCCAAGTATATGGATATCTTAGATGTAGAAATGATTCCAAACATAGGAAATGACTGATAAAATATTCTTGTTCATTCGTTCGTTCGGTCTTGCATACGTACGTTACGCTTTCATTTTACCTTCAATTGTCTAATCTACTAAGTGTTAAGCTGTATATTATAATATTCAGAACATTATTTCTTATTTTAAGGCGTGAGGCGACAAATGAGGGTGGGACAAATGAACAGTGACAAATAAGCTGGGACAAATGAGCGTGGGTACAAATTAGCGTGAGACAATTGAGCGAATCTATACCTTCAGTCAGACGTGTTTTGGTTTATGTACTAGAAGCATTAGTAAAGCGATTCTTTTATTATTTTTTTATTAGATGAAGTATTGTAAACCATTTTTATTAATATTTGACTATTATTTATTTACCTTCATCTTAAGTTTTAGTTGTTTTCCTAAATTCACAATTCAACTCATGCTGGCACGACAGTGTTTGTTTTGGTTTCTGTTGAGTGTACTAGTAGTAATAGTAAAACAATTATTTTATTATTCATTTTTAGAAACAGTGGAGAAAAACAGCGTAAATTCTGACGCGTCAATGTCTTTACCAAAAATTGTAAGAAAGGTTTTAAGTCAATGATCACTGAGTTAAGAAAACAAACAAAAATACTTAAATGAAGAATTTATTAATGTGATTGCGCATGTGCAAGCACACTATTGCTCTTCTATGTATTTTTATTTATTCTTATTCCGCTCATTTTTGGCGCCGCTTCTCCTACGCTAATAGTCCGGGGGCCAGCAGGGGATACCGTGCACCCACCTCCCACCCCATGATTCTACTTCTTCGTAAAATGCTGAATACTTAGCTTCACGTTTTAAGCTGTAACTTTTTAAGCCCAATAGATACAAATTGACAACATACACCGTTGGAAATCTGTGGAAATTCTGTTTCCAACGATATATATATATATGTATATATCTCCTTCACAATTTTGTCTATAAAGTATACTTGACACTTCCTTGTAAAATCCTAAAATACCTATAAATTAATGTTTTAGGGTAAAATAAAGTGGATTTTTTTCATTCCTCATATCTTAAACTCATGATTTAGCCTTTTAAAGTACTCAGATATGTCAACTGGGAGACGAGATATGAAATTCTGTTTTTTTGGTGTATGCTGGCGACCATTTTGTTTTATGTAAATGAGGTAGTTCTTATCTTTTTTCTGAAAGAGAACATTTTGGTACCCTAAAAGTAGAATCATGGGGGGGGGTGCACGGTAGCCCCTGCTGGCCCCCGGACTATAATTGGTGTGTCTTAATGCTGTGAATTGCGCTTACATACAGTTTTGAAAAAAGTTATTTTTTATGGTTTTATTTTTGGTATACAGAATGAATTATGCCTATAGAAATTTAAAATTTTACACGAAAATTCTAAAAAAATAGAAAGTAATTCTTTTGCGCTTTCATTAAACATGAGGTACTGGAGTAGAGCCGCGTAATTAAAATATAAATATGGGGCAATTCGTTTTGTATACCGTAGTCAAAAATTAATTAAATTAATGCTTCATTAAGCAAATTTTGTTGTTTGTTTTTTTCTGAACTCAGGGATCATTGTCTTGAAACCTTGGTTACAACTTTTGGTAAAGACGTTGACGCGTCAGAAATTACGCCGCTTCTATGAAATTTATAATTTAAAAATATGAATAGAATCTTTAATTTAGGATGAAGTACGGTCTTCTTTTAGAATTATTCAAAAACGAAATTGCTAAAACATGTCTGGGGTCCCATTAGTACACGCAGAAAATTTCATTGGGATATGTTGTGTGGTTCCTGAGGTTAGGCTGTCACATACAGACAGACGGACGGACATTTGGTGAATTATAGTAGGATAAAAATAAAATGTTTGTAAAGGGTATGACACGACACAACGAGCGTCTTAAGGGTCGAAGGTGATGATGATAAGAATGATAAAGAAATGTAAAAACAGGATATGTGTGGGTCGCTAACCGAGTCAGCAAAGAAGAAAGACTGACCTCAGATTTTGAAATTTCAGTTTTTCCTTTTATATGTATCTTTACTCATTACCTTATCTTTTAAACTAAGATCCATTTTTGGGTCAAAACAGCCTAATTCTCATATCATCATCATCAGCAGCAGCAGCCGTTATAAGTCTACTGCTGGACGAAGGCCTTTCCCATCTCCTTCCATGACAACCTATCTTGTGCTAATCTCTGCCAAGTCTTACCGGCAAACCTTTCTATCTCGTCCCGCCATCTTGTGTCTGGCCGTTTCCTACTTCTTTTACTATCCCATGGGCACCAATCTGTTAATCTTTTCCCCCATCTACTGTCTTCTCTTCTCGCTAGGTGGCCGGCCCATCTCCACTTTTGTTGCTTAATTAGTTGTATAATATCCTTTACTCTAGTCTTTTCTCATATACAATGGAATATATTATACATTCAGTAGATAATGAAGCAACCCAACAAAACTATTACACGAATCACGCAAATTATATTAATCTTATATTCAGCACTAAACTAGAAATTTCTACGGATCCTGCTGGTTAAAAATTTTAATGATTTTTAATGATTTTTTTCAAGGGTTGAAATCATACAAATGAAGTATACTCAGTGGTGTTGTGCTATGGGGACACGTGGGAACGGCATTCCTTTACTTTGTTTGGGGCGGGGGGGGGGCGGCGTTCCCTCACTATCTATAAACTGCTAAAATTCTGATTCTATTTATCTGGTAGTACCCTCAAATTAGCCGAAGTAGCGCATTGTAGTTGTATATATTGAATCAAGGTACCCCTAAAAAGTGCTAACTTAAAGAACGCGTAAAAAGATCCGGGTGCAATCGGGCCTCGCTGTAACCAAAAAATTGATAATTAAAACCGTCCATTCTACTACTACTATTACTACTACGGCAATATGGTTAAATTTCAAAGAATTTCTCGGGTGGTTTGAAGGGCCCCACCCAAACCACCACGCTGTAGAGGCTTGCTTCGCTTACCAGATCGCTACGCTCGCTAGAGCAGGCAGTCCTGTATTCTCTCTTATTTTAGCACTACACCACTGAGTATATCTATTACTTGGCAATCATTTCCTTGTGAGATCTTACTGGATTTTGTTGAGTGGAGAAGATTTGATGTTTGATACGTGCTCTTAGAGAAAAATATTAAGCGCTACCGATATATTTATACATATTTTTGTTACCACTGTGTTTACATGTGCTTGGTGAATTTTTAATTTTAGATTTCAATCTGAACTCAGACACACTTCTCTCATTATATATGGACATTGCTGATGCATAGTCTGAAATAAATCGCTGAGAGGATATACACTTTTTTTTCAAATACACCTTGTATCTAAAAATACTTTCTCCAGTTCACAACTCAAAATGAATGGGAAAAGTAATTTATTTTGATAGGGAAGTTTACGTATGAAATTGTGTACTAAATATAATTATGTTTAGGCATAAGATGAAAGGAAATGTCTTTCGTCCAAAGGGAATGTAGTTCTGAAACGCCTTTTGCAAATGATACATTATTTATGAAAAGTCACAATATCTATATTTTTAAATTGTGAATATGTAAGGGATTTATAACTGGGTATTCGTTTAATACATAAGTTATGTTCATTATCTTATACACCAGAATTCACTGCGCATTTTCAAAAATTTTCAACTAAAGAATTTACGAAGATTTTCTTTTGCTTTTAGAAAAAAAGATATATATTACATTCAAAAGACTTTAACGACATTCAATTACTAAGCTAAACGTAGCTTAGTTTTGGCAAAAGGCCACAGGTATGGGCATGGGACCCCAGTAAGGAACGAACTCATTACTAATGACCTGCAAAACTAGTATGCTAACCATTACCCCACTGAGAGGCGGCCAAAGGAATCTAACGATAATATCATCTGTACTCTAATAATAAACAATGCGATGTTCTGGGTTCGCTGTCCGTAACACTCGACTCTTCCACTGGGGAGGGGGTACTATTTTTCTAATAAAAATACCCCCTACACACCATTTCAAACTATGCACTCTTCCCGGTAAACGAATTCAGTATTTGTTTTTCTAAAAAAACAACAAAAAACATCTCAATCCAAATATATCCGTGATTTTTTTCCACTGAGATTAACGAGTAGATCATATGATAAAATGGATAGGGGACACACGTCGTATCGCAATACGGTGACTCATATGAATAAAAATGATTAAGTACTGTTTTGTTAATCTATGGACTGTTCCATATTTGTGTCTGGACACATGGAAGAGCCCGCTTGGTGGCTGAGGTATTTTCTAAAGGCGCCAGTGTTTTAGCCAAGGTAAAAATGCAACACAATTTTCATACTCCCCATATTTGGGTTTGTGCCCAACCAAACTAAGCTTAGTAAATACCTATATGTCTGCATGGAATATATTAATATATATCATAACACTTGATCAGAAGTTCTCCGTGTTATATGTGTAAGTTACTGATTTAACTTCCGTTTTTTAATTATTTAATAATTGTCTACATTGTTCCACTTCAAGCACAGGCAAGTATAATGGAAAATTCGAAAACCTGTTTGCTGATGCCTGTTTCCCCACTAATGCATTTGAACTGCTTTTATTTATTTGCTTAATATTAGAGAGTGGAGTCCATTCCTCCATTCTATAAACTAGAACGTGCAACCTTGAATCTGTGGTCTCAATAGTGCGGGGAAAAATCTTGAAGATGTTTCCTTTTATTTTGATGTAGGGCGACTTTCCACTTCAATTAAATGGCTTTACATATCCTAATAATAATTCAAAAACTAACCAAATATCTTAGTAAAATATCATAAATAACCTTGTGTTTTGGTAGCATACAAAGATATGAGTTGTTTTTTGTTAAAGTAAAATTTTCGAAATGTTTGTTGCGTTTGGACTTTTGTTGTAGTTGGCTTATTCATCTACCCAGTGGACTACGGATTAATATTAGAGTAATTGGTGTAGTGCCATAGTTAAAATATCATGTATTTTGTTGTTATTCGGTAGAAATTGTTTTATGGCTGTGAAACATTCTCTTTTAAAGAGAATTGCAAATGTTTGCTATCCGAATAATGGAGCCCCCATAATAATATGGCGGTTCTACATTGTTACAAACATTGTTGCTCACTCCAAGATGACTTCCATATAAATAGCTGCCTTTGTCCTCTGTGTGTTAGAACGAGACTTGTTATCTAAGGCCAAGAACACACTGCGTTGTATAGGCCGCATGCTTCTGATATCAATAGCAGACTTTTCGGTAAAATTGACCCTCGACAAGAATTGCGTAGGTGTATGTTCTGAACTTGGATAACAGAAAAGTAAATTTAGATGAGCTTGAAATTCATAAAATAGAATGGAAAATTCCATTTCTCCTTGGGCAACCTTTAGTAGTCTTTTTTACAAAATCCTCTAGCTGTGGATGTTTCATAGACATGACGATGAAACAGATGGTGTTCTCTAGGCGTGGGTAGGAAAAATCCCCAAGTTTCATGTTTGTATACGCAGCCGGCTCCAATCATTCTTTTGAAAATAAGCTGTGAAGCTGACTCATTAATTTGCGCTATTTTCAGTTAAAATTTTTGATGTGGAGAAAAACATCTTCTACTTGTTTCGTGGACACCGAAAGTCTTTTTCGGTGCTATATGCATATTTGTCTGGAATTTCGAAGTTCATGCCTTTCCCAGGGTTATCGGTGCTAAATAAATACAGCAGTCGATGATCAGATTTGAAACTACATCACCAGCTCCAAATGTTAATATTTACATTTTTCATTAGAATACACATGTATACCTACTTACATATGTTGTCCTTAGATTTTACACGAATTGGTAGGAGAAAATTAACTCTGGGCTCGAAGCCACAAGATAAGAATCCCAATGCTTTAAGACACCAACTTCTTTACGTGGGGAAATCTTCCCAGGAATCGTGTAAAACAATGGACGATTTTCCAAGTTATGAATTCTTCAGATTGGAATCAAATCGTATGAAGATAGTTAAACAAGATCACAGCAAGAAATGGGGAAATGGAATACAATAATATGGCAATGGAAACATGGTTAACAAATCCATTATCAGGGTTGGTTTTCCAAAATCTAAAATAAGATCCATGTTAGCTAAATAGAAGCTCTTAACCGACTGCAACCTAATGATGGGCAGGGGGGGGTATAGATATTGGGTCAGTTATGCGAGGGATGTGAGTGTTGAGTCCACGGCACTGCAGACATGGAATGTACCTCTCGGAGAATGTGATCGTGAGCAATAGGGTTAAGCGGAGCCTTAAATATCACACAGCTCAACCTCCTAATTCACCTGTCTTCAGTAACTCCCCTGCACTTACTTATTACTGCTTTCACCTTAGTTTTTTTACTCAACCTTCACAAACACGCATTCATTAGTTCTATAAAAAGGCCCTATCTTCAACAACAGTAACCAACTTCCATGATTTATCCACTCTAGCACTTCTCTTTCGTGGGCCGCTTCCTAGGCAAGGTTACTGAGTGCAACAAGAATTCAGCACCAACAGCTAACAATTCTCTCCGTGTCTTTTGGGGAGGCGCCATACAAGAGAGAGAGAGAGAGAGAGAGAGAGAGAGAGACAACGACGAAATAAGTAATTCGATAAGAAAGCATATTTCCATTTATGTTTTTTTATCTTGCCATTTTTTATGTAACAAAAGTGCTTTCAGGAGGAGGATTCTTTTAGACACCAGTTTTTCCACTACCTTTTCCTCACCAATTTCTGAGTTTCGTTTTTCTCCTACCCTCTCTCTCTCTCTATCTAATATAACACACACACACACACACACACACACACACACGTGTGTGTGTTCTCGTCTCCCTTGTTCTCTCTTTCTGTTTTTACCTTGTTTTCTCATTGTTATTATAGCTCTTATATTATCGTTTTAACAGCGTAATTCACTTCTGGGTATCCACTTCTGTGAGGATGCAAATAAGAATATGTAATCTTAAAGATCTGTAGGATTCTAAGAGATCACAAAAGTTATAATCTTTTATAATTCTTTTTATTAAATCACTGTACAGTCATCTCTTTTCTTTTGTTTTTGTTGTAAATTACAACAAATAGTTACAGCTACTAATGGCAGCTGATAATGAGAAATGTTAGTCTTGCTTTACTAACTTCATTTCTTTTCATGCTCATATTTGCAAGAGTTGAGTTCGCTATATATTTTTCGATAAAGAATATGCTCAACTAGCTGACGTACCCGTCTACGCCGGTTTAAATATTTAAGAGTAAAAAAGAAATACTTTTAAAAAGTTTCCCTTCACTTTTGACGCCTTGACGGGGAAAATGTTCCCCTTCACTTTTGATACCTTAAAGGTGAAAAAAAGTTTACCTTCACTTTTGACCCCTTGAAGGAAAAATTATTTTTACTGAGACAAAACGAAGTTATAACCATCATATCATAATAATATGTATTTAAATTATTTATTCCTGAACAAAATTAATATTGAGATTGTTCATTTTTACCCTCACTTTGTTCTGGTTCTCTCTGTGTACTCTTCTATTCTCTTTCAATCACAAACACACTCATTGATATGGTTATGTATCAACACGCTTTAGTTAATAATTCTTCCCAGCTTCCAGCATTTCTTTCTTTTTTCATATATCATCCTAACTAAACGAAGTAGTTTATAGAGAACAAAACGATAATTAAGAGTTAAACTGATAACATTCTTTTGTACTCATAGCGTTGGCCTTGTGCAAAAACACCGAACTGGTTTGGCAGAAGTATACGATAGGCACCAAAACAAACCAATGAGCCTTTGCTCCGAAACAGTTTAAAACTTCAATACAAATACACATAATATATGTACTAAAACAGCATTATTTAATTTAACCTGTTTGTGCTAATGGATGAGGGTTTGGGGCAAACTAAATCTTATACAATGGTCACATAGAGCCCCAAAACATAGAAATGTACAGCTCCACAAGTTTTCAGAGAATGAACTGGTATAGTTCCAGGCTAATAGAATAGTGGACTCGGTTGAGAAATGCGCTTTGATCGGACCTCCACAATTGTATTGAAGTTAGAATAATAAAATGTTCTTAAATAGGAACGCACATGTCTTGATTCAACAGGAAAAAGTTATTTTGATAAAAACAATGAAACATTGTAAATAGCCAGGCCACCTATGCAAGAAAACAATAGCCGGCCACCAATACAACAAAACAATAGCCAGGCCACCAATGCAAAAGTACAATGGCCAGGGCACCAATGCAAAAAACAATAGTGTGGCGACGAAGTAGAAATGGACTCGGCCGAGGAAATGACTTACTTGAGGTACGGCAGGCAAAAGCCGATTGAAACGTGTCGCCGACATATATAGACGAAGTGAAACGTGGGTGACCCGTATGTTGAGTGCCAGCAACCCGGATGTGGTGGGTTGCTGGCTATAACAGGTCCCGGCCGCGAGGGCTCGGCAGTTCGCTTTTGAGTCACCACCTGAAGCCACGCTCGAATCGGGTTTGGGGCTTATACTGTGAGTTCGATAAGCTAGGAAGTGCCCCCTGGAAGGAAGCGTTCCGGTGCTGCAGCATTGACGTGACGTTGGACTTCTTGCATCGAAACTGTGTCGGTGCTTTTCCCCTCTCTCCTACAAGCTATTTCAACATATGGTGGGAAAAACCTTCGATCTCAAGTTGATTCCCGGCCAACCGGCCAGTCCGTGGTGGAATGGTTAGAGAAGGCGGAGCTTGTGTGCGATCTATGCGAGGTGAAGAAGGTCGAGCGGGTCCTTCCGCTGCGCCTGACCAGTGGGGCATTCACTGTCTACCAACAGCTGAGCGCAGAGGATAAAGGCGACGTCGGACGAATACAGGATGCTCTCGTGACAGCTTTTGCGACAGCCTTTGTGGACCGTTGCCTGCATCCCAACGAGATTGTGGATGTATACCTCGCAAAACTGCAGAAGCTTGCAGTGCTGTTTGGAGGGATGTCGGATCGCGGCCTGATGTGCGCATTCGTTGCCAGATTGCCAGCCCATGTGAAATAGCTTCTTGGCGCCTCGTCGCGAATGGACGAAATGACCATGAACCAGTTGCTGGCCAGGGCCCGGACCATAATGAAAGACGAGACGGCGCCTGGAGAACCGATCATGGTAGCCGTTCAACCAGTGATGGTCTGCACGCAAACGGTCTCTGTAGGCATTCTCCGTGGCAATACCACTTGCTACAGGTGCTCTGTAGGTCCCAACCACTTTGCCAGAAATTGTCGCTATCGACGTGCGCGAGGTTCGCGTACAGACTTACGTTGCTACTGGTGCGATGGATTAGGCCATGTGTCACGGAATTGCTCGAGACGTAGGGGTCAAGGCGTTAGCGCCAATCTTTTCCCCGAACGGGACGAGAAGAGGCACCTGTCTGTGTGGCGATGGAAATAAACGAGCCTGTCTTCAGTGAGGAGCCTGAGCATGACTATAGACGGCCGCCCAGTATGCAAAGATGTAATTGTGTAGAGTCTGAGCAAGACTATAAACTGCCGCCGAAGAAAAGTCTTGCGTCTTAAGAAACGAAAAATCCAAGTCTTGCCTCTTCGGAAAAGAAGGATCCAAGTATGGCGTCTTAAGAAAAGACAAAAACAAATCTTTGTCCAGCGAGATTTCTGAACTTATGGCTGGTCGAAAAGTTGTCGAAAGCACAGCTATTCGTTAGGGAGGAAGAGATAAATGCTTTGACAGAAGTCATTCAAAGCATTTATCGGTTCTCCATCAGCAAAACCTACAGGAAACTTGGTCTTGGGGCAGTCGGTATTTCGCTGAATGCGTATATCAGAGAAGTCAATAAAGAAGCAACACCCACACAAAAGAGGCCGCACTCGGGCTTGCAGCCGCTGGGTGATTTTGAGATCAAATACACAGTAGCCAGGCCACCAATGCAACAAAACAATAAGCAGGCCACCAATAAAAATAAAAAACAATAACCAGGCCAGCAATGCAAAAGAAACAATAACCAGGCCAGCAATGCAAAAAACAATAAGCAGGTCACCAATAAAAAAAAAACAATAACCAGACAACCAATGCAAAAAAAACAATAAGCAGGCCACCAATGCAACAAAAAACAATAACCAGACCACCAAGGCAAAAAGAAATCAATAACCAGGTCACCGATGCAAAAAAACAATAGCCAGATCACCAATGCAAAATGAACTATAACCAGGCCACCAATGCTATAAAAGAATAACCAGGCCACCAATGCAGAATAACAATAACCATAGCATCCATGCAAAAAGAAAAATGACCAGGGCACCAATGCAAATACACAGTAGCCAGGCCGCCAATATATAGAAAACAATAACCAGCCCACCAATGCAAAAAAAAACAATAACCAGACCACCAATGCAACAAAATAATAATCATACCACCAATGCAACAAAACAATAAGCAGGCCACCAATAAAAAAAACAATAACCAGGCCACCAATGCAAATACACAGTAGCCAGGACACCAATGCAACAAAAAAATAAGCAGGCCACCAATGCAACAAAACAATAACCAGGCCAGCAATGCAAAGAAAAACAATAACCAGGCCACCAATGCAAAATGACACAACAGCCAGGCCACCATTGCAATAAAAGAATAACCAGGCCACCAATACAACAAAACAATAGCAAGGCCACCGATGCAAAAAAACAATAACCAGCCCACCAAAGCAAAATGAACTATAACAAGGCCACCAATGCAGAATAACAATAACCATGGCATCAATGCAAAAAGAAAAATGACCAGGGCACCAATGCAAATACACAGTAGCCAGGCCGCCAATGTATAGAAAACAATAACCAGACCACCAATGCAACAAAATAATAATCATAGCACCAATGCAAGAAAAAACAATGCAAAGGGACAATAGCCAGATCACCAATGCAAATCAAAGAATAACCTGGCCACCAATGGAAAAAAGCAATAACCAGGCCACCAATACAACAAAACAATAGCCAGACCACCAATGCAAAAAACAATAACCAGGCCACCAATGCAACAAAACAATATCAAGACCACCAATGCAAATACACAGTAGCCAGGCCACCAATGCAACAAAAAAATAAGCAGGCCACCAATGAAAATACACAATAGCCAGGCCAGCAGTGCAACAAAACAATAAGCAGGCCATCAATACAAAAAGAAAACAATAACCAGGCCACCAATGCAAATACACAGTAGCCAGGCCACCAATGCAAGAAAACAATAAGCAGGCCGCCAATACAAAAAGAAAACAATAACCAGTCCACCAATGCAAGGCCACCTTATAAAAGAATAAGCAGGTCACCAATGCCACATAACAATAGCAATACCACCAATACAAACAAAACAATAGCAAGGCCACCAATGTAGAAAGAACAAGAGCAAGGCCACCAATGCAAAGAAGAACAATAACCAGGGCACCAATGCAAAAAAACAATAACCAGGCCACCAATGCAAAAAAACAATAACCAGACCACCAACGCAAAAAAACAATAACCAGACCACCAAGGCAAAAAGAAATCAATAACCAGGTCACCGATGCAAAAAAAACAATAGCCAGATCACCAATGCAAAATGAACTATAACCAGGCCACCAATGCTATAAAAGAATAACCAGGCCACCAAAGCAAAACGAACTATAACCAGGCCACCAATGCAGAATAACAATAACCATAGCATCAATGCAAAAAGAAAAATGACCAGGGCACCAATGCAAAAAAACAATAACCAGACCACCAACGCAAAAAAACAATAACCAGGCCACCAATGCAAAAGAAACAATAACAAGACCACCAATGCAAATACACAGTAGCCAGGCCACCAATACAAGAAAACAATAAGCAGGCCACCAATGCAAATACACAGTAGCCAGGCCACCAATGCAAGAGAACAATAAGCAGGCCATCAATACAAAAAGAAAACAAGAACCAGGCCACCAATGTAAATACATAGTAGCCAGGACACCAATGCAAAGAAACAATAGCCAGATCACCAATGCAAGGCCATCTTATAAAAGAATAAGCAGGTCACCAATACAAACTAACAATAGCAAGGCCACCAATGCAAACAAACCAATATCAGGGCCACCAATGTAAAAAGAACAAGAGCAAGGCCACCAATGCAAAGAAGAACAATAACCAGGGCACCAATGAAACAAAACAATAACCAGGCCACCAATGCAAAGAAAGACAATAACCAGGCCACCAAGGCAAACAAAGAATAAGCAGGCCACCAATGCAAAAGAAACTATAACCAGGCCACCACTGCAAAAGAACAATAGCCAGGCTACCAATGCTAAAAGAATTATAACCAGGCCAACAATGCAAAAGAAAAACAATAACCAGGCCACCAATGCAAACAATAACCACCAATGCAAATACACAGTAGCCAGGCGAGCAATGCAACAAAACAATAAGCAGGCCATCAATACAAAAAGAAAACAAGAACCAGGCCACCAATGCAACAAAACAATAACAAGACCACCAATAAAAAAAACAATAACCAGGCCACCAATACAAAAAAGAAATAGCCAGACCACCAATGCCGAAAAACAATAACAAGACCACCAATGCAAACAAAATAATAGCCAGACCAACAATGCAAAAGAAACAGTAGTAATGCCATCAATGCAAAGGCAAAAAAAGAATAAGCAGGCCACCAATGCAAAAGAAACTATAACCAGGCCACCACTGCAAAAAACAATAACCAGGCCACCAATGCCAAAAAAAGAATAAGCAGGCCACCAATGCAAAAGAAACTATAACCAGGCCACCAATGCAAAAGAACAATAGCCAGGCTACGAATGCTAAAAGAATTATAACCAGGCCAATAATGCAAAAGAAAAACAATAACCAGGCCACCAATGCAAACAATAACCACCAATGCAAATACACAGTAGCCAGGCCAGCCTGGCTATTGTTGCTAAAAAGACAATAACGAGGTCACCAATGCAAAAGAAACAATAGCCAGGCCACCAGTGCAACAAAACTAAAACCAGCCCACCAATGCAAAAGAAACAATAGCCAGATCACCAAAGCAACCAGAAAATGACCAAGCCACCAATGCAACAAAACAATAACCAGGCCCCCACTGCAAAATAAACAATAACAAGACCACCAATGCAAAAACACAGTAGCCAGGCCGCCAATGCAACAAAACAATAAGCATGCCACCAATTCAAAAAGAAAACAATGCCAAAAATACACAACAGCCAGGCCACCATTGCAATGAAAGAAAGCTAGGCCAGCATTGAAACAAGACAATAAAAACAATAACCAGGCAACCAATACAAAAGCAAACCAATTACCAGGCCACCAATGCAAATATACAGTAGCCAGGCGAGCAATTCAAACAAACAATAACCAGGCCACCAATGCAAATATACAGTAGCCAGGCCACCAATGCATGAAAACAATAACCAGTCCAACAATGCAAAACGAAAACAATAACCAGGCAAACAATGCAAAAAAACAGCCAGGACACCATTGCAATAAAATAATAACGAGGCCACCAAAGCAAAATTACAATAGCAAGGCCACCAATGCAAACAAAACAATAGCAAGGCCACCAATGCAAAAAACAATAACCAGGCCACCAATGCATGAGAACAATAACCAGGCCAGCAATGCAAAAAAAAACAATAACCAGAAAGCCACCAATGTAAAAGGAACAAGAGCAAGGCCACTAATGCAAAAGAAAAACAATAACCAGGCCATCAATGCAAAGAAAACAATAACAAGACCACCAATGCAAATACACAATAAACAGGCCAACAATGCAACAAGACAATAAGCAGGCCACCAATGCAGAAGAAAAACAATAACCAGGCCACCAATGCAAAAAGAAAATAACCAGACCACCAATGCAAAAGGAAAACGATAACCAGGCCACCAATGCAACAAAATAATAACCACGCCACCAATGCAACGTAAACAATAGCCAGGCCACCAATGCAAAGAGAAAGATACCCAGGCCACCAATGCAAATACACAGTAGCCAGGCCACCTATACAACAAAACAATAAGCAGGCTACAAATGCACAAAAAACAATAACCAGGCCACCAATGCAAATACACAATAGGCAGGCCACCAATGAAAAAAAAACAATAACCAGGCCACCAATGCAAAAGAAACAATAACTAGGCCACCAATGCTAAAAAAACAATAACGAGGTCACCAATGCAAAAGAAACAATAACCAGGCCACCAATGCTAAAAAAAAATAACGAGGTCACCAATGAAAAAGAAACTATAGCCAGGCCACCATTGCAATTAAAGAATAACCAGGCCACCAATGCAAAAGAAACAATAACCAGGCCACCAATGCTAAAAAAACAATAACGAGCTCACCAATGCAAAAGAAACAATAGCCAGGCCACCATTGCAATGAAAGAATAACCAGGTCACCAATGCAACCATTGCCACCAATGCAAACAAAGCAATAGCAAACGCCACCAATGCAAAAGAAACAATAACCAGGCCACCAATGCAAAAGAAAAACAATAACCAGGCCACCGATGCAAAATAAAAACAATAACAAGACCACCAATGCAAATACACAATAGCCATGCCAACAAGACAATAAGCAGGCCACCAATGCGGAAGAAAAACAATAACCAGGCCACCAATGCAAAAAAAAAACAATAACAAAACCACCAAAGCAAATACACAATAGCCAGGCCAACAAGACAATATGCAGGCCACCAATGCAAAAAAACAATAACCAGACCACCAATGCAAAAGGAAAACGATAACCAGGCCACCAATGCAACAAAATAATAACCAGGCCACCACTGCAAAAAACAATAACCAGGCCACCACTGCAAAAAAACAATAAAAACCAGGCCACCAATGCAAAAAAAGAACAGTAACAAGACCACCAATGCAAATACACAATAGCCAGGCCAACAATGCAACAAAACAATGAGCAGACCACCAATGCAAAAGGAAAACGATAACTAGGCCACCACTGCAAAAAAACAATAACCAGGCCACCAATGCAAGAAAATAATAGCCAGACCAATGAAGAAACAATAGCCAGACCACCAATGAAGAAACAATAGCCAGACCACCAATGAAAAAACAATAACCAGGCCACCAATGCAAAAGTAACAATAACCAGACCACCAATGCAAACAAACAATAACCATGCCACCAATGAAAAAGAAACAATAACCAGGCCAGCAACGCAAAAAAACAATAACCAGGCCACCAATGCAAATACACAGTAGCCAGGTCACCAATGCCAAAAAACACAACGCCAGGCCACCAATGCAATAAAACAATAACCAGGCCAGCAATGCAAAATAACAATAACCTTGCCACCAATGCAAAAAAACATAACCAGGCCACCAATGCAAAAGAAAACAATAACCAGGCCAGCAATGCAATGCATATACACAGTAGCCAGGCCACCAATGCCACAAAACAATAAGCAGGCCACCAAAGCAACAAAACAATAACCACGCCACCAGTATAAAAAAACAATAACCAGGCCACCAGTGCAACAAAACAATAACCAGCCCACCAATGCAAAAGAAACAATAGCCAGGTCACCAAAGCAAAGAGAACCAATAACCATATCACCAATGAAAAAGAAACAATAACCAGGCCACCAGTGCAACAAAACAATAACCAGCCCACCAATGCAAAGGAACAATAGCCAGACCACCAATGCAAAAGAAATAATAGCCAGACCACCAATGCAAAAAAATAAACAGTAGCAATGCCACCAATGCAAAAAGAACCAATAACAAGGCCACCAATGCAAAAAAAACAATAACCAGGCCACCAATGCAAATATACAGTAGTCAGGCCACCAATGTAAAAAATACAATAGCAAGACCACCAATGCAAAAAAAACAATAACCTGGCCACCAATGCAAAAGAAACAATAACCAGGCCACCAAAGCAAAATAAACAATAACCAGGCAACCAATGCAACAAAACAATAAGCAGGCCACCAATGCAAAAAAACACAACAGTCAGGCAACCAATGCAACAAAACAATAAGCAGACCATCAATGCAAAAAGGAACAATAACCAGGCCACCAGTGCAACAAAGCAATAACCAGCCCACCAAGGCAAAAGAAACAATAGCCAGGTCACCAATGCAACCACAAAATAACCACACCGCCACTGCAAAAAAAACAATAACCAGGCAACCAATGCAAAAAAAACAATAACCAGGCCACCAATGCAAAAGAAACAATAGCCAGACCACCAATGCAAAAGAAATAATAGCCAGACCACCAATGCAAAAAAATAAACAATAGCCAGGTCACCAATGCAAACACAAAATAACCAGACCGCCACTGCAAAAAAAAACAATAACCATGCCACCAAAGCAAAGAAACAATAGCCATGTCACCAATAAAAAAGAAACAATAACTAGGCCACCAATGCAAAAAAACGATAACCAGGCCAGCAATGCAAAAGAAACAATAAGCAGGCCAGCAATGCAAAAAAAACAATAACCAGGCCACCAATGCAAATACACAGTAGCCAGGCAACCAATGCAACAAAACAATAACCAGGCCACCACTGCAAATACACAATAACCAGGCCATCAATGCCAAAGAAACAATAACCAGGCCAGCAATGCAAAAGAAAACAATAAACAGGCCACCAATGCAAATACACAGTAGCCAGGCCACCAATGAAAAAAAAAACAATAACCAGGCCACCAATGAAAACGAAACAATAACCAGGCCACCAATGCAAAAAAACAATAACCAGGCCGGCAATACAAAAGAAACAATAACCAGACCACCAATGCAAAAAAAACACAGTAACCAGGCAACCAATGCAACAAAACAATGACCAGGCCACCAATGCAAAAAAAAAATAGCCAGATCAGCAAGGCAACAAACACAACAGCCAGGCCAGCAATGCAAAAATACAATAATCAGGCCACCAATGCAAATACACAGTAGCCAGGCCACCAATGCAAAAAAAACAATAACCAGGCCACCCATGCAAAAAAACAATAACCAGGCCGGCAATGCAAAAGAAACAATAACCAGGCCAGCAATGCAAAAAAACAATAACCAGGCCACCAATGCAAAAAATAAGCAGGGCACCAATGCAAAAAGAAACAATAGCCAGACCACCAATGCAAAAGAAATAATAGCCAGACCACCAATGCAAAAAAATAAACAATGGCCAGGTCACCAATGCAAACACAAAATAACTAGACCGCCACTGCAAAAAAAACAATAACCAGGCCACCAAAGCAAAGAAACAAGAACCATGCCACCAAAGCAAAAAAACAATAACCAGGCCACCAATGCAACAAAAAAATAAGCAGGGCACCAATGCAAAAAGAAACAATAGCCAGGCCACCAATGCAAAAAAAACAATAACCAGGCCACCAACCCAAATACACAGTAGCCAGGCAACCAATGCAACAAAACAATGACCAGGCCACCAATGCAAAAGAAACAATAGCCAGATCACCAAGGCAAAAAACACAACAGCCAGACCACCAATGCAATAAAACAATAACCAGACCACCAATGCAAAAGAAACAATAACCAGGCCACCAAAGCAACAAAAGAATAACCAGGCCACCAATGCAAAAGAAACAATAACCAGGCCACCAAAGCAACAAAGAAATAGCCAGACCATCAATGCAAAAGAAATAATAGCCAAACCACCAATACAAAAAGATAACAGTAGCAATGCCACCAATGCAAAAAAAA
>VCCN01006315.1:205322-217640 GCA_006491835.1 Architeuthis dux | reverse complement strand
GAGTGCAAGGCATTTTAGAGTAGAATTCTTTTTACACTTGATTTAATATAATTCAAAAATGATGATTCCAAATTTGCCGTATAACATTCTAAAATGTTTGTTATTAGCACAGGACAGTTTATTTTAGCGTTGATGAAGGTTGAGCCACGAACCTTTGATAACAGGGTGACATATGTTAATAAAAACGCTGGAAACTTGTAACATTTTAATTTTATCGTAATAATCTTTGTATCATTACTAAAAAGAAAGATTGTAGAAAACTCTGATATACAATTATTTGTGTAAACAATATTAAACCGAGCTTATCGGTGTAACGTAATAATTTGAAAGTTTTAGGCGAAAACACACCCAAATTTGAAAATTCTATAAGAACTAATGATCAGATTTCAATAACATATTCGGTATTAATTCATTAATGAATTCATTCAGGGGAGATAATTGGTGATGAATAGGCTCCAAATAATTGCTGACAGTTATCTAAGAAATAGGAGAGTTAACTGTGTATGGACCCACCCCAACATTTCCTGACTTCTTTCTTAGCCTATTGCCCACCCTTCCACAAGAGAGGGGGAGTAATTATGCATGGATCCGCACCAAAATTCAATCACTTCTCTCGTAGCCTATTCAACAAAGTTTCATCGGAATTCGTTGTGAACTTTTGGAGATATCGTGTGGACAGTCATGAGCGTATTCATAAAGAAAGAAAGAAAAAACCCGGAAAAATATCTCTCAATCAAAAGAAGTTCCTGGATCCGCCCCAAAATTTAACCAACTCTTCCATACCGTTACACAAGATTTCATTGAAATTTATTGAGTACTTTTGGAGATATCTTGTGGACAGATGGAAAGACAGACGCGTGGCGATATTATGTGGTGTGGACGGAGGGGGTATGGGTAATTGTGCATGGATCTGCTCCAAAATTCAATCACTTCTTTCGTAGCCTATTGTCTACCCTTCCTTGATAATATTGAGAGATATGTTCGTTCTCTGTCATAGGTTATGGATACACAATCTTGCACATTATATACCCATAGTGTACAAACTTGGTAAAATCACGGCCACCGATACGATGTGCCGTTTTACTGTGTTACGGTAACACACACACCCACAAACAGAAATTCCATTATTATCTGTATATATAAGTCAAGAGGTCAAAAGTGAAAGGAAAATCTGTCCCCTTGAAAGGATCAAAAGTGATGGGGAACTTATTTTCCCTTTAAGGAGTCAAAGGTGAAAGGAAAACCTTTTCCCACATAAGGGGTCAAAAAAAAAGTCTGAAAGCTTTAGTCCAGTTTTTATTCCTTAAATATTAACCCGGCTAGTAATATAGATATTCTTAACAACGACCCATGTGTCCAAAGCTATTGAAGATAAAATCATAAAATGTATCCACGAATATGGTACTACAATCAACAAAACAGGAATGACAGAGAATGAATATACGTTAATGACATCCCTTATCTTTTCGGTTCCACCACTTAGCAGTTTATCTGTGCTTTGAAAGTGCTTTTGACTGCTAAAGAGACGCTCTTTCTGGCAGTTTTTTAAAACATCTTTATTTTGACTTTCCTACTTCAACTGGTCCATCACAATCATTTTCTGATTAAAATGTGAAGCTGGGTGTAACCACCCACCCATCTACCTTTAAAATTATCTTGATATCAAGTCGGCTGCAAAGCCTAAGATGGATAGTGGAGTGGGGAAAACCGAAAAGGCTGAATTCAGCAAAAATCAAATATTAAAACTGGTTACTGTAGGTAATGGGTATGAAAGATTGGAAACCGACTTCCAAATTGCCACAATAGCAAGTTCTTCAAAAGGTGAATATTGTAAAAGTAAAACTACTAAAATGAATTCTAACAGCCCATACAAAAAACGCAGATGTGTCATTAAGACAAACCTAGATACCTATTTTCTGTACATTTGAAAAGTGGTTTCTTGCATCAAACAAGAAAATTCTCATTTTGTTACGTTTTTCTGTTTTATCTTTTGATAGCCATTAGGCGTGAAAATAGAGTTGAACTGCATTTGTGTAAGGAAATGATCTTTGACAAAAGTGTATCATCCCCAAAAGCTGCCGTTTATTTGCACAATAAACACAATTAAAGTTTCCAAAACCAAATTTAAATGATTGCTATTATTACACAGGGCAGATATGTGTCACTAATTATTTACTAAGTTTAGCTTAGTCAGACCCAAGGCAACAACATGGATCGAATCCACTACACGGGCGAATTGGTCTGGAAGATGAACTTGCTAACCATAACGCTATGGATTAAATATGTCGGAATTTCCACGAAGATCACTAATATTTGTCAATCGAAGGGAGACCACTCTTGCTTCACTCTATTTGAAATGAGCCACAAAGAATTTCATCTGCTACTTGGTTTACTCTCTTCTTTTCAAATGTTCTACGACTCATTTTTCTATAAGATAAATCGTCTAAATTCAATCATTTCCAATTTTGATAGGAAAAATCTACTTCCAATTATACTTCAATAAATAATTTTTAAACCAGAAGGATGTCCACATCCACACATAATAATTAACAATGTGCATTTGTCGTCTGTCACACTTACGTCATAGATGATGTCTGGTGACGTAACTTAGTAGAAATAGAATTTTATGTTACGTTAAAATTGATAAATTGTATCTTTACTTAATTGTACGTTTAGTTTAGTTTAATATTCAGGAAATATTGAACATGAACAAGAAAAATGCAGAGAAACATAATGTTTTTGATATTTTATAAGTACAATGCAATTGCAGAATTACTTAAATATCTTTTTTTGACGGCAATGGGTCAACTAGTTGTTAATAATTTCTGATGTATAAAAGACAACAACAACGATCAGGTAATGCTGCTTGCAAGGCTATCGATTCGGAAGAAGAAAAACTAATCCCCCAAAAATCTGATACAGATAAATAAACAATTTTACATAAGTTACAACAATGATGACGATTGGACGTGCAGAAGAGACGATTCACTTGAAAGACTTTCTTGAAAGAAGAACTTATTACAACGACCAAGAAAACAGGTAAAAAACTAAAACTAAAAGACTCAAGAAGAAAATAACATTACTTTAGGCAAAAAGCTAGAAGAAGAAAAAAGAGAAGAAAGGGAAAGAAACACTATCAATATATATGTAGGTAAGTCAATAAGTCCGTAGCCTAGTGATAAAAATTGATTTATTTTACACAAAAAATATTTATTTTTCATCAGAATCACCTTCCTTGTCAATTCACTTAACCCAAAGCTTCTCCATTAATCACATAGATCGAACATTGTAGAGTAAGAATTTCAGTTCAGAATTCAGCTACTTATTGATCCACCCTTGTACTTCCAAGCGGAAGTTTCAAATATCGATTAATATTATTCTTTACTTTCTTTTATAGTCCAGGTTTTGACCGTGAGAAAATGAAGGCCAGGGTTGGCGGCCTACGATAACAGATTCGATCTTGGGAAGAAAGAATTTATGAACATGTAAAAAATAACTCTATTTACTAAATATCTCACTCAGATTTTGAGCTGGTTTTGCACAGTTACAAGAGAATTACTTTGATGATTGTAATGTTAATCAATGCGCAACTCTGGCCAAGTCTAATAAAGTCCGGGCAAGTTCGGGCAAAACCTGAAAATGCGTCAATTCATGAAATTACTTTCTCAAACGTTTTCAAGTGATATACTGGATTTTTTAAGTAAAAGATATATAACACTATGCTAGACACTCAGAGACCAACTTTTTTGAAAATAGATAAGAGGGGGGTGTAAACTGCCATAGGGTTGAGTCGAGGTTTGTGTAGGGTTGTCATAGAACCAGAAACGGTTGGATTGCCAAAATATCCCCAGAGCACTGTCAGTACACTAACTTTAACGCCCTGCTGTTCTTTCTATACAGGTGCATTAGATATCGTGGGAAAGTTCATTTTTTTTCGTAATTTAATTTAAAAAGTGAAACTTTCATATAGTCTAGAAGTAAAATATTTCAAGCCTTTTTTGTTTTAATTTTGATGCTTCATGAAAATCAAAATTCCAGTATCTCAAAATATTAGAATATTTCATAAGATCAATCAAAAGAAAGATTTATAATACATTTATGCACTCAATACTTGGTCGGGGCTCCTTTTGCACGAATTACTGCATCAATGCGGCGTGGAATGGAGGCGATTAGCCTGTGGCACTGCTGAGGTGTTATGGAAGCCCAGGTTGCTTTGATAGCGGCCTTCAGCTCGTCGGTATTGTTGGGTCCGGTGTCTCTCATCTTCCTTTTGACAATACCCCATTATATTCTCTATGGGGTTCAGGTTCATGGTCAGCAAATCAGTTACTAGTAATTTTGGTATTGTGGGCAGATGCCAAGTCCTGCTGGAAAAGGAAATCAGCATCTCCATAAAGCTTGTCAGCAGACGGAAGCATGAAGTGCTCTAAAATCTCCAGGTAGACGGCTCCGTTGACTTTTGACTTGATAAAACACGGTGGACCAACACGAGCAGATGACGTGGCATCCCAAATCATCACTGTTTGTGGAAAATTCACCCTGGACTTTAAGCAACTTGGGATCTCTGCCTCTCCACTCTTCTCCAGACTCTGGGACCTTGATTTTCAAATGAAATGCAACATTTACTTTCTTCTGAAAAGAGGACTTTGGACTACTGAGCAACGGCCCAGTTCTTTTTTTTTAAGACGTTATCTCTGGTTCAGGAGTGGCTTGACACTAGGAATGCGACACTTTCTTGGACACGTCTGTGCGTGGTTGCTCTTGATGACTCCAGTCTCAGTCCACTCCTTGTGAAGCTGCCCCAAGTTCTTGAATCGGCTTTGCTCGACAATCCTCTCAATGTTGCGGTCGTCCTTCTTGCTTGTGCACCTTTTCCTACCACACCAGTCAACTTTCTCCTCTGGATCCTCAGTGAGGCCATGTGGCACCTGTATTGGGAATCATTTGAGGCATAGGCAGCAGACAGAGGGACAGAACACTGGCAGTCCCAGGTAGAAACTGCCACTCAAAACTTAGAGATCATCCAGTTATCAGTCCTCCTACGAGAGCAGACGCTGCTTTTCCAGGAATCACTGAAGGATCAACCAACAGCAGTCTTCTGGTCAATCGTCCTGGAGATGACAGATATTCTCCAAGGGAAGGTGACTAGGTAGGCGGACATCTCTGTGAATCAGCACGAATGCTACCTCACTGCAGCACGCCACTAGAAATATGGGCATCAGTCTTTGCCTCTGTATTTGGCTGAGATGAAGAAACTACCAGAAACAGCCACAGAGGTACACTGATGGCAGGTGTATTTGTTGGTAGGAGAGCAGGTGGCAAACATAATGGTGTCTTTATTGGAATGCTTCTGAAGCAGACTTATAATGCAGACACCAAGAAGGTGAGTGATCTGATTAAAGATTAAACTCAACTCTGCTGCCAGGACGAAGTGGGTCTACATAAAACCATTCGCTGCGGCTATCTCTGTAGAGATCAAGTCTATGCTGCACGTCCAATCCTCCAGCCTACACCATGAATCTGATCGATATCTGCGGCAGCATAGACAGTGATCTAGCAGAGGTAGCACCATGCTATATTGGGAAATATGCTATAATATAATTATAGCGACGAGGAAAATTCACGTGAGGAACGGATTGCATGTTTCCGAAAAGATGTAGCATTGTCTGCCTTTTGGATTGGATGGCGAAGAATTACCTTTACTCGGCTCCTGGACATCTTTCAATAAGATGGTCTCCAACTGTACAACTGATAAATGCATTTAAAAGTATTTTCCAGTAACTGCAGAGCCACAAGAATATCATGATCAAAGATGTGGCACTATCTTTCCTTTTCTTACAGCTGATAGAACTGTTTTCATACAGGTTTAGAAATCTGTAGTGAGAGAGATTCTCAATGTTCCTGCTACCGGAAATGTATTGTTTAAGACCTTTGTCATCGAAAGACTCAAAGGCAACGACAAAGGATTCTTTTGAGTCAATCGAGAGGATGAAGTTGGTCAATGGCCTCGAAAAGAAGACAAAAATCAGTGTCTTTACTACAAGAAGACCGCCAAGCTTTTGGTCGGGTCATTGCGAAATCTGTCTGTTGAGAAGAGAAATTTCGTTACCCAGTGCCGTTAGTTTTAGCCACAACCGATGCATCCCTCAGACAGTCTGACATGGCATCGCTGAGAAATTATCTGATCACCGAATCTGGCTCAATTTGTGAAGAGACACCAAAAGACAGCTCATGGTTCATCGATGGTCTGGCTGCATTTCTTTCTATGTGACCAAAGAGAACTTACCGGGAATGGTTGAAGAGTTTGGTACAGTTGGTTACCCCACCTAAAGAGTCAGGGGGGCCCTAGGCAGGGCTCATCAATAACACATACAAAAAGGGACAGCATAAAGGCCGGTACAAGAAAAGAAAGAGATGAGCAAGAGTCAGGATTGACGGATTCGACCAGCATATGTTGCATATGTTGCAAAGAGACAAATGGCAAAGATTTCTGAATAGCGGAGAAAACATTGCCACGTACCTTGAAACATCGGAAGGTATAAGCTTACTGCATCATCCACACATAGTTACGGCTGGAGATATTCAGTAACAAAAAAGGCAGTTCCATGCTTCATAAGTGCAATCATGAAGAAGCTGACACCCGTCTTGTTGTCCATGCCTCGTTGGTAGATAGTGGCGTCATCAATCATGTGACCGGGTCAGAAGATATCAACATTTTAAAGAAAGGTTAGGCCCTTTTGATGACGCCATCAATCATGTGACTTCTGGTAATTTTTCGAATTGTTGTCTGGACTTAAATTGATCCTCATGACCTATAGAACCAATTTCAGCTTTAAGAAATTAGGTTAGGCAGTTGCTTAGATGGTTGCGCTTTTTACCCTGTCTATGAGAAATGGACCGGCTTCCACAAGCATTAGATTTTAGATGCATTTTCATTGGTCGAAAGATAGTTGGTATCCAAAATATTTGCTGATAGCTGCTGCTGCTGCTGTTGATTCTATTTGTATTATTTGGTTATTGGAACATGTCTTTTTCTGAATCGTTGGCGCAATAATTTCCAACCTATTTTGTGAAGATTTTTGGAGGGTCTTTAATAAAGAGTAGACAATGGCCTCCTACACAAATTGATGACGGTATCAATATGTTCGATTGATAATAATGTCCATGTCTATGAGTTTTCTGGAGTTCGCGTTGATTTAGTGTTGACGATGGTAATGGTGATTACGTAGCTGTCTTTAGTTTGTAGAAAATTCGCTTCTTTTTAAAAGGATATATAACAGTGTCGTATTTTAAAAAATATCGGCGTTGATTTCGTGTCGATTTATATCCGAGTTTTTAATGTTCGCGTTAACAAAGTTTTTTCTTTTTGTTGGCCGAAAGTTTTATTTTGCTGGTCGCAACGTGATATTGTCAAGCAACTGATCGGAAATCTCACGATCAATGTTTTAGTTTTTGATTTAGGTTTATGAAGAGCGTCGCTGGAAACATTTATCATTAGTAAAAGGATCAAAGAACAAAGTAATGAAAGAATGGAGACAATTGGGAATGAATCGAATGAATTAAATGGCTTTTTATTTAAAATAAGTTGTCAAATGACGTAGTAAAACAGATTTCATTCATGTTCTAATGAAATGACATATAAAGTCCAATCAAAAGGGATGGTAACACGAGTCATTCATACTATCAAAAGAACTCTGAAGAAAGCCATAAAAACAATAATGATCCAAACCTAGCACTTGCAAAACAACTAATACAATCTACGCACTAACCTGCCACACTAACACCATAAAAAATCAATTACAGCACAAGCAGATGCAAATCCCTCATCCCGCTAATTACCTGCACTCAAATAACTTTCTAAAAGTCAGCATAAAAAAATGGAATACTATGCGATAACCTGCAGATCAACAGTGGAATATTCCAAGGAGACTCTCTCCCACCCCTATTATTCTGCATTGCATTAATACCTCTCACAAACGAACTAAATAGCATAGGGTATGGATATCACATACTAGGTAGGTCTATTAATCACTTATTCTACATGGATGATTTGAAACTGTTTGCCAAAAATAATAATGAACTAGAAGGCATGTTAGCAACAGTAAGGAACACTTAGTGACGATATCACCATGGAATCTGGCCGATACAAATGTGCTAAGGCAACCTTTAAAAGAGGGAAGCTAGTAAAGACAACGGCTACAGAACTAGATAAGGAAACGTGAACTGGATCAGGAAGAAGTATACACATATCTAGGAATCAATGAAGGGCAAGGGATTCAACATGCAGCAATGAAGGAGAAGATTAGAAAGGAATGCATTAGACGAGTAAGGGCAATAAACAAAACTGAGCTAAATACAAAACATAAGTTTGAACACCTTAGCTCTACCTATTGTTACCTAATCCTTTAATGTTATAAAATGGAATGCCGAAGAGGTCCGGAGAATAGATAGAAATACCAGAAAGCTTCTAACCATGTATAGCATGCATCACCCCAAAGCAGATGTAGATCGCTTGTACCTGCGTAGGGCAGAAGGGGGTAGAGGATTGATCCAACTAGAGCATGCATACAATATAACAACCATAAGGCTCGAAAGATACCTAATGGTGACAAAATAAAAAGCTTGTCTACCATCAACTAAAACGCTACACTCGATAACTTAAGGAAGCCAAAAGTTCAAACGAGATTTACACCTAAACGATCAGGGTGAAATAGGTAGCGGAACACCAACAAAGGAGGCAAAAAACCTCAAACAAAAAGCAAAGGCCAAAGCCCTAACCAACCTGAAAACCAAATGGCAGGAAAAACCCTTACATGGACGATACCCATTGCGAGCAACCCTGATGTTGACAAAAACCTGACCCATCAGTGGTTGCGGAGCTCTGGGCTGAAACCAGAAACAGAAGGGTTTATCCAAGCCGCTCAAGACCAAAGCCTGCTAACAAGATCTTACGAGGCACATATTTTAAGGAACGGGGCAGATCCAAAGCGTCGCATCTGTGCACACGCCCAGGGGACTATTGATCCCCTATTATCTGGCTGCTGGTAGAGCCCCAAACGAATTTAAGAATAGGCATGACAGGGTGAGGCAATACCTTCACTGGAAGATATGCCAACACTATAACCTACCCACGCAGAAAAATGGTGAGCACAAACAACCACCTGTGCTAGAAAGTGAAGGTGTTACGTTGCTATGGGACTTCACCATACACACCGACCGCACTATACAAGCAAATAGACCAGATAGAGTAATAAAATACTTCAAATACCATAAATGCTATAGACATACAATGTTTTTATCAGACTGATAAAAACATCTCAGCAAAGGAATTTGAAAAAATCTGAAAACATAAAGATCTGGAAATCGAAACGGCAAGAATGTGGCATTTAGGAGCACTGGGAATGATTAAAAAAAAGAATCCCAGAAAATCCATCTTTGGCTGAGATACAAAAGATCGTTCTAATGGAATGCCCATTAGAACATCTCACGTACTCTGAAAAACCCTCTCAATTCAATAGCCCCCTTCCTAAGCCCAACGTATGTGTCTCTATGTAAAACTCTTTCTGTCTTTCTTTTCTTTGTTTGTTAAGATGCTTACATAGTGTTTCAATTATATTCGCGTGACTGTGCCCAGTGGGTAGAAGGCAAACGAATGATATTAAGAACAAACAAAAATGCTCAATAAAAACCTTCATTTGCCTTAGGTCTCAGGTGAAAGACTTGGTATATGATTGTATGAAACCGCAAATCAAGGAAAGACTACTACTACTACTAATAATAATCATTTTTTTTAAAAAGGGGGAGGTCTGGCCCCCTAGACGTGTGGCGTACAATACACACCATGATATAGGTGTGCTATTACGCCTATGAACCAGCCCCCACGTATGGGCAAATACGAAATACATGAAGATGCCAATACAAATTACAAGATCTTCACACCGCATCGGTCGTCACGCGGGTCAGCAAGGACCGCGATCCCTAGTGAGGGACCAGACTGGGATCGAAAAGTTTGTAACTGAAACAAACTCTACGCATCAAGCACTAAAGGAACGCCACGCCGAGGATACTCCTCACAGTGGCCTTCTGTGTACGACCGAAATCCCGAAAAAGGTAATAAGACAAAAATGGACCAGGGTAGAGTACATAGGAGTCATGGAAGCTTTCTACATTGCTTCACTGAACCCGACAGGCACTTCAACATCTAAATCCGCTTGCAACATCTGAGAAACACACCCCACGGACAGACTAAACCTAGATGCCAACAAATTGGCCAATGTTAGACGTGACATCATAAAGAATAAGAGGATACCGGACATAGAACACCAGAACATCCGAGAAAATATCAGGAAGAATAACACTACCAACCGAGCCGCCAACAAATAAGGAAAAACAACAATTAGAAACTACCATCACTACCATCACTCATCCACACATAGTTACGGCTGGAGATATTCAGTAACAAAAAAGGCAGTTCCATGCTTCATAAGTGCAATCATGAAGAAGCTGACACCCGTCTTGTTGTCCATGCCTCGTTGGTAGATAGTGGCGTCATCAATCATGTGACCGGGTCATTTGATAGGTCTTACTTGGCTCTATCTAGATATGCAATTTGCATCTGATTGTGATCAACATTTTAAAGAGAGGTTAGGCCCTTTTGATGACGTCATCAATCATGTGACTTCTGGTAATTTTTCGAATTTTTGTCTGGACTTAAATTGATCCTCATGACCTATAGAACCAATTTCAGCTTTAAGAAATTAGGTTAGGCAGTTGCTTAGATGGTTGCGCTTTTTACCCTGTCTATGAGAAATGTGCAATACTCCAACAAGCAGGGGCAGGTCAGGAGGAACATACCGATAAAATATTACAGATGATGGCAAGCATTCGACACAGACTGGAAACCATAAAGGAAACCCCCTTTGAAGAGCGACAACCAATTCCAAAGGTCAACCTTGACCGCTTAATCAAAGCAGCAATCAGCCTTGCAAACGAAGCCGTCGAAACCATTAAAGACGACGCGGGAAAGCCAATGTGCCTGACCGAAATCAACCAACTCATATACGTCGCTGCGTCTGCCATCGCAGATGCTGCAGGAGTAAGACCAAAACAACAAAAACAAAAAAGAAAACCACCAGCATGGAGAGAAAGAATCAAAAACAAAATAAAAAACTGCGTGGCCAACTATCACTCCTGGGTGAGTTAGAAAAGGATTCCAACATAAAGGAAACAGATGGAAAGACAGCTAAACATCGGAAAGAAGGAAGATGTGCCGATAGCCAAAGAGACGCTAAAGCAACAAATCCTAGCAAAGGCGCAGAGACTCAGGAGATTCACCAAAAGAAGCAATTTCTTTTGGGAAAACAAAATCTTCAAAGAAGATACTAAAATATTCTACCGAGAGCTGGACAAAAAGAAAATAGACGTCTGCGTACCACCTACTACCGAAGCGGTTGGGGAGTTCTGGAGTGAAATCTGGGAAAGCAACAAGTCTGAAATGAAAGAGCCTTTACAAACACGTAGAGACGCAAAGATGGTCGGATATCCACATCACAGAGACCACTGCTGCCATTAACAAGGCCAAAAAATGGAAAGCACCAGGGATTGACAAAATTGCGAATTTCTGGATCAAGAACCTCCACGAAGACCTCACATGTGCCTACAATGACATAATCGAGAACCCAAAGAAATGTCCCAGATGGCTTACATGGGGAGTCAAAGACGGAGGAAACCCCAAACCCAAAGAACTACAGACCAATCACCTGCCTACGTACAAGATCCTCACCTCCATCATCACGGAGAGGATCTACAGCTTCCTCGATGAAAACAACCTGATCCCACCAGAGCAGAAGGGATGCAAGAAGGGAAGCTACGGGTGCAAGAACCAGCTACTCATCAGCAATGCGATTCTGCAAGTCGATGAAAAAGAACCTATCAACAGCTTGGATTGACTACAGGAAAGCATGTGACAGCGTGCCACACTCCTGGATAGAAAAAAGCCTCAGGATCTACCGGGTATGCCCCAAAACTATCAGATTCATCACGGAGAGCATGGAAACCTGGAAGACTACCTTAAACCTAAACCATGTAGATGGGTCACTAACATCGAGACCGATCAACATCAGAAGTGGGATCTTCCACGGGGACTCGTGGTCACCTCTGCTCTTCTGCCTAGCACTAGCACCTCTAAGCAACCTGCTAAACAGCAGCAGCAGCTACGGGTACGCAACGCAGAACGGGAATGTGAACCACCTGTTCTACGTAGACAACCTAAAGACATTTGCCAAGGACGACAACCAAGTAAAAGGCCTACTCACCATT
>VCCN01006315.1:168562-203511 GCA_006491835.1 Architeuthis dux | reverse complement strand
ACGTATATAAAATGCAATGTGTATATCCACATATTTCATATATGACGTCATTTCCTACGGCACGTGTAAACTAGTAATTAATAATCATTAGCTTCGATCTTCAGAATAACCTACAAGCAAAAATAGTGGCTTGTACGAAAATGAATATTATGCAGTTTAATCAACAAATCATAATCTTGTGAACGCCTTTTTGTAGATGAAAACTGTTTTTAAACTCTCCGAACTAAAGGAAATACATTTACTTCGTTTTTAATAATTATCGTTATAAAAAAATATTTGTATTGTCAGTTTTTGTCCAGCGTGCGGGTCTGAATATTCAATCATAAGCCTTATCCAATGAATTTGTTCTAAGAATTCTTATGAAAGAAAATAGAACCTTTTTATTTTGTATAAAACGTTCTATTTTCTTTCATAAGAATTCTTTCAAGAATAAGAAGAGGACATTAGATGTTGTCCAGGCTGGGCAGAGGGTGGCAGCCTATGATTTTAAGGGGGCCTACCTTTTTTAATAAATTCTAGTTTTATTCTGTTCTGTTACTTGTAAGTGCATCATATACACTACATGTACACATATACCCATACAAAAATATTTAGCACTTTTTAGCAGTTTTTAGCAGTATTTAGCACTGATTGCAAAAATGAATGAGCGTTTGAAATGGGGTCTACATTTCCCATCTGGCCTGGGCCTATTACCAGCTCTGCTTGGCCCTGGATGTTGCTGAATGCAAATTTTTTTTCACTGACGAAAGTTCCAAAATTCGTTCATTCCTTGAATTCAATTGCTAGAAAGGCTACAAGAAAAGCATCATTCGCAATTGAAGAATTTGTGGCAACAATCTTCTTGGCAGCTGAGCCTCTGACTTTAGCGTCAGAAAATAAAAGCTGTCTTCTGAATGAGCATCAATCGGTGAAAAGGCAATGAATCCCCCTTCATTCCTTCAATCCATCCTACCCATCGCCTCTATTTCCTGTGTAAAGTTATAGAAAGTCTGAACGGACGTTTGTTGTTCTGATATTTGATATCTCTTTCTATGCTTATGTTGCTGTAAAATTTAATTGGTTTAGATCCTTGCAAAATTATTTGGAAGCGTAACTGACCGAGAAAATGACGCTTTACCGGACGAGAAATGGATCATGCCATAAAACAACCTCCTTGTATCAAGTATTTATCAAACTGAATTATTGTGTAACGTTTTTTGCTTTTCTATTACTTTTGACTCTCTGTAATCTTTATTATTGTCAGTGAAAAGGAACTTCGTTGCGTGTTGCCGCGAGTAGAATCCATTCGCGTTTATTTGTGCATATAACTGGTCGTCTTTTGTGAGCGTGCATGTTGTGTGTGCGTTTAAACAAACTACGAGTGTTAAACTGTTTCACAGAAGGTTCCTTTTTATCCTCTCGCACAGCATCGTTCCATTGCTGACTAAAAAGAGACTCCCGGTTTGTTTGTTGTTATTTTTTCTTTTGTTCATTTATTTTATTTTATTTCATTTTATTAATTTTTTTAGCGTGTGTGAACTTCAACTCAGAAATAAGGATTCCTAACCGCCAACATACTTCTGAAGAGACAGTGGCAACTGGTGGTGACAGTAGTAAACCATGCGAGTGATCTGGAAATATTTGGCGACGACGCCCAGTGTTGCCAAGTCGGCAAGCACATTTTCTCAGGCTTCTCTTTTCAGTTGATTTTGTTTTTATTGATGCTTTTCAAATTATGTGCTGTTTTCATTTATGCCAAAAACTGTTGGATGACAGTAAAGTTTATGGGAAGAGAGAGAATAAGCATAAGAGAGAACAAGCAATACAATAGCACCCTACCTTGTCTTTGTCCTTTCTTTTACTCTGCAGACGTCTTATTAAACAAGTGTCTAATTCACTAACTCGTTCCGACACCACAGTATTTTCTAAGCAAACATTTTGCTTTTGTGGCTTCGGGGTGGCCACATCTAACAATCTAGGCAAAGTGAATATGTTATAATACAATGACAATGAAATGAGTTACTTCCTAACAACAATATTCGGTTGATATTTTCAATTTCTGTCGACAATTGCATCAGTTGTATCTGTTGTTTAGATTTTAGCCTGTAATTTGAAATCTTCAAAAAATAAAGTAGCTGTCAAAGACAAAAGAAAATGATTCGATCTGAAATCGTTGATTTAATGATTAATCAAATGAAACGTTAAAGAAAGGTTTTCTACTCCTAAAAGACAATTAAAAAAAACACAACCTATTAACACAGGTCAAAGTTTAAAGCGCGTGCTGACAGAATCAAATGAGCCACTACCGACCAGTTGAAATAAAACTTCCACGAAATGGATGTCAAAAGAGAAATAATTGATTCTTTTTCTTCCGCGTTCTTTTTATTTGTAAGTATCTTGCAAATCTCGTTCGTAAATATAGGCTTTCGAAGATGTCAAAGAGAATTGATTTTCACAAGTTAGTTCAATCGTATAGCATTTTTATTTCTTAGTTACCAATCAATGAATGACATAATTTTAAGGTTTAAATGGTAGGTCCGATTGCGCCCACAGAGCACCCCCCCCCCCTGCAGTTGCGGGATCTGTCTGTTCCCACGCACCGCCTCTGCTCTTAGCTAATTCCTTTCGCGACCCAGTTGTTCCTTGCACCACTATAAGAACTCATCTGTCACTCCCATTCGCAATTACCATAATACTGCATTTGTTATAAGGGACCTAAAGTATCTCCCCATTAATATGATATGGGTGCTTTTTTAGGTGGGAGTGCAGGTGTCAGTTCTATCCTCTTTTTCCAGAAACGGGTAAGGACTTCCTCTAGAAAAACGAGGGGGTATTGACAAAATAAAAAGGAATTGGAAAGTTTGAAAAAATGGTCTTTAAAGAAAACGTGTAAAATATTTAGAACACCGCAAAAAACTGGGGCCAAATGCTGCATTTGTACCACCAAGAGCCTCTAACTTAACCAAGAGTGGGTCTCCAGAGAGAACTTCACCTCCCGACATATGACTGTGATGTCCTGCCAGGCTGCGCAAGGGAGCAAAGACCACGAGTTGCCTCCCTTGCCACAAACCCCTAAAACGGAAGGAGTCCCCGGTCATACGCGAGGCAAACCGGGGTAAAATAAAGAGACGTTCGAAAGCGAGAAGACAGTTCAGTTCTTCAGCGGACGGCGTTCAATCAACATCACATTCGCCTTTGTCCTTTGTTCCTTTTTGCTTCATTCTTTTCCCTTTCAGTGAGAATCCCACGAGCTAGGACACGGCTGGAAGACACTACAATGACTACTAGGACTTTCAAGCACACCAAGTTAACTACATACCTTTTGTCGATATCTACGGAGTTCAATGTTTTCTTGTGACATCTAAGCTTTACTGATGTTTAAAGCAATAGATCAGATTATCATGAGAAAAAGATTCGTCTTCAAATATTCTCTTCAGTCGCAATCTGGCAAATCTGCCTTGCCCGCTTTGATACTCGAACTCTCACTGACCAGATCCAAGGCGATAACCCCCACTTTTGCCTAACAGTCCGTGAAATGAGCGGTTTCGCCCTTTTGGGTCTACGACGAGTCTCCGCCCTATTAAGATCGCTATCATGGAAGACCACCTTGGTGAAGAGCTCCCAAACTGATTCTTCCTTCAGATTATGGTAGAGAGAAACTAACCTCAAGGCATGTGCGTGACTCGCCAAGTGCAACATTCTTAAACTTCGTTGGATGCAGACATCTCCGAGGACAACTTCATTGCCCGAGTGTGAACTTCTGATCTGCAAGCAGAGGAAGCATAATCGATATACGGTCAGTCGGAAAATCTGCATTGAACACACCGCTGTCCTAATAATTGCCTTCGAGGCCAAGTCTGAACCGACGCATTTACATTTGCACTTTCGACCAATTCTTCTCCAAATCGGGTTCAAACCACACCAAGTGTCGTCTTCTGACCCCTCTATGATTGAGCGCACTTAGTGCAAGTTGTTCTGGGTTGTTCTTTCCTTCACTGTACGTCTGCTCAAGTCCGAGCAATTGGTCGACAACAATCTGCAGCCAAACCATCAAATCAAATGCTTTGTGTGTGTTACGGGCCGATAACCATCTAACCCGTCCCTTCCATAGTTATTGTTCTTTAACAATGAGGTCACTACCCTGGTTATTAGTTGCGGGATACCTCATTGATCAAAAGAGGATGAACCTATGTGACAACCTCAAGTACAAATCGTAGGGCAGACCATCAAAACCCAGTGCCATGTTACTGCTGACATGCTCTATGCCCCCGGACTTCATTCTCTGCGATTGGGTCCTTGCAGGTAGCCGCAGCTTTATACGACTCCAGTCTGGAAAAGTCGGTCAAATAGCTGCAGAATTCCTGCTCACACAGGCCAGACTCTCGAGCTTCCGGAAAGCCGTCGTAAATGCAGGCCGTTGTCTGGGGCGTTGAGCTCTCGAAAGTGTGTATCAAATCCCCGACGCAATTCTTCCTCTACGCTTGTATTCATAGCATTAGAAGACATTCTCTAACTAGAAAGTGAATACCTCTGTAAACGCCGCTGTCAGTGGTGGACCTACATTTTGGGGGCTCTGAAGTTTGAACTGCTATGGGGGTCCCTTCGCAACCAGCGACAATAGAGTAACATCCAACGAGGTCCGAATGGCCTTGCTGGTAATTAGTAAAGTAACGGCCACGTTTACCATTATTATAGTTAAATTTTAAATAGAACCCCTTCGTAAAACATAGAAAAATATTTGTTTGTGAAAAATAAAAAAACCTAGGAAGATTGCTAGGGTCTAATGGATTAAAAGCACAAAAAATTACCGGCGAAGAAAACATATACAAGATTTAAGATTAGAATTCACCACAATTATGAGAAAATCGCGCGTCGTCTGGGTCAATCAAATGCTAAACCGCGAAAAATGAAAATAGCTACGATGCCTCCCCCCATAGCAGTCAATTTATACGAACAACAAAACAGAAAATTATATATGAAAATATATTAAAAATACAGGCGGTAAATATTTCTTAATCATCATCATGCTATATTTAATTATTTATCCTTGTTATAATATGTTTATAGTTTCAGTCTGACCAATCTATAAAAAGAATAACAAATATACATTTTAAACAATTTGTAAAATAGCGCAATGATCGAAAAAAATGAAGAAAAATCTTTTTTTTTAAATATTGAGTGAAAATAAAAAATCTTTTAGCAACACCAGATGAACTGGAGTGTTATCGTTCCGTTTCGGCTAAAAAGAAATATTTGTTGGATATTGTCGCTGGTTGCGAAGGGGGTCATAGCAGTTCAAACTTCAGTGTATTTTATTTTATGGTAAAATAAAATGTATTTTTGAATTCCTCATGTCTGAAAACCATGATGTTGTCTTTTAAAGCATTCAGATATGTCAACTGGGTGACGAGATATGAAATTCTGTCTTTTTTGGTGTGTGCTGGCCGCTATTTTGTTTTATACAAATGAGGTAGTTCTTCCCAACAGCACTGCTGGCCCCCGGCCTAACTCGTTTACTAATTTGTGGTCAATATCATCTTGTAATACGATATTATAAGTTTAATAATGTCCTCATTGTAATGTTTATATAAATGTATCTATATGTTAAATCAATAAACATGCCGAAGCAAGCTCCCAGCAACCACCATTCCGGTCCCTGAAAACGCGGACCGGAAGTGGGAATGGGGAAGGCCCACTTCTTACCAGGCGAAGAACCCTATCACACGTGTTATCTTGTTCCGTCTTATTTTCTTAACACGCTTAAACACGGTTACGAATCAAACGCATTCTAATCTCACACAGCTAGAATAAAAAGACTAACAAAGCGAGCAGCGGCACTAAACACAACCAGAACGTTACACTCATCAATTTCAAAATTGTTCACCAAGGATGATGAATCTGCGTATAATTATGCAAGTTTGTTCCTTCTTTGAGTGACGGAGTTTATTAATTTTCTTTGTTGAGCGTTGAAAAATTCCAATAACCCAAAATGTCTGCCCTCTTAACATCCTCCCCTAATCATTCTTCTGGAATGTATATGCACCATATCGTCCTCGAATACATTATCATTGATACTGAAAGTATCATTGTTTGAATGATGAGATTCTCGTATCAGAGTTCTAAATGAAACAATACCAGTAACCCAGAAGTTTATTCATGCGATTAGAAATAAATATAATTTATGGTATTTTTTCAAAACTATTGACTTATATAGAGATTTTAGTGAGCATTTTTGTCCCCCCCCCCCTTATTAGTGTATTACCGAATGATTTATTTAAGGCGGTAAAAGAAATATGGGGTAATTATGATATTGCAAGAAAACTAGTTAATTCAATGAAAGAACGTATTCTTACATGTTTAAGAAATAAAGAAGGCTATTAAATGTTTAATGCTCAATTGGGTTTTTGGGCTTTTAACATTTTGAATTCACAAAAATTTTAATTATGTAAAAATGTTGAAATAAGAAAAATAAATATAAAATATTGGTAACAAGTAGAACTTTTTAATTTGTATTATTATTTCTTAACATCATGTTTTACTACATGGGATTAAACATTACGGTGTTAATTTTTTTAAAATTACCAGTTTACTTTTTAGTAACGCATAGCAAAGCTGCTAAAGTATTTGTAAGGAGTACACGGGTGTGATCACGTTGAACGTAGGTCGTATCTCAACAGCGCTCCCGGGTGCCCATAAACGGAACGTTGCTACCACCAAGAAGCGCATTGGCTTAGATATCATTTCGCTTAGCGATCGATCACTTATCTCTGTGCTTGATCTGTACAAAAACTGCATCAATTTTGTTGAAAGATTCACTCATTAAAAAAAAGGTTGCTTCTGAGGACCCTCTGGGATTAGGGGCCCTTAAGCTTAAACCATTAGTTTAATAGTAGATCCGCCACTGGCCGCTGTCAGTAACCTTAAACAGCAGTGAAATCACTTAGTGGATAGAGCGGTAGTTAACTGTTTAAGTTTCGACTGTTGCATATATTCTTTAATTCATATATAAATAAGCTGAAAGAGAAATCAATATAACGAAAAGTCCTGGACATGTAACTACGACGTAGGGTAAGTAATTGTGCATGGATCCTCTCCAAAATGTAATCAGTTTTTCCTTTGCATATTGTCCATTCATACAGAAGATGAAATTCATTGAGAACTTTAAGAGATATCTTGCGGACAGGAAAAAAATGCGAACCAGCAAACAGACGCGACCAAAAACATATTTTCTCGTGCCGCTTTCGCCTGCATTCTAAAGAGAGTTGCTTGGCATATTTGACGAAGAATGACCAATCACCATTTAATACAAGTTGCATAGGAACAGTCAGGAAGGGTTTTAATACTGAAAAAGGAACAACGCTTGTTGCCGACGAAAGGGGCGAGTCAAGTCTCTAGACATCAGGAAAATGGTTTTTGGTGTGATAGAGGATGGAACAACGAACAACTTATTCTCAGAAATGTATTTTTCTGATGCGACCGCATAGTATTCAACCAACTTTTCAATTTACATTGAGAAGTTGAAGTCATCTTGCCAGTCATCGAAGTAGTTCGACTGGCAAGATGGCCAAGGAGAACCGAATGGAGCAGACGGTCACCGGAAGTAGCTCCGTCCGCTCCATGTCGGTTCTCCTTGTTGGCGACGCAGGTGATTGCGGCTGATTAGCAGCCTTCTTTGATATCTCTGCGTCTTGATCTTGGATCGTCGCTGGCTGCGGTAGGTCTCCCGATTTCTCCGGCTGGTTCTTGGCTGATGATGCAAATATGTGTATCTGGTACTGATTACCTTTTGGCAACAAACAGCGTCAATGCCAAAAGGTAATCGGTCTGAGCAAAAGTTGCAATAAAAAAATCAATAAATTAAGATGAAAGTAAAAAGTTGTCATGAAATTAAAAATAATGAAAACCTTTACTATAAAACAAACCCGCAAATTCAGTAAATTTTTAGACAAAAATCTTTAAAACATTTTTTTCATATTATTGATTTAACAACATTCTAAATTACTGTAATCCTCATTAACATTTGAAGAATATATGGAGTGTATTTTGACTGTAGACATCGGCACTCCAACTATATCAACCAACCTGTTTGTTCCAGAATAGCAATTTTCTCAGAAAGTGACAAATCTTTATATGGCATTGTATTTTTAGAGGTTTGGAATTTTGCATACACTAAATGACATATATAATTGTACCTATACTCTAAAACTCAAATACACAGATGCTCTAATTAAACAGTAAACCAATTAACTGGAATCTATTATATGTAGTGTTCCTCTTTTTAAGAAATGGGTCAAACCATGTGGCCAAAGCAAGAAAAGACAGAAGTCAAATGCTGTTAAATGATAAGGTGTATGTTTGCGTGTGCATGCATGTGGACAAAAAGTATTAAAAAAAGAAAGAAGAGAAAAGGTCTTTCATAAAGAAATCTTTAGACAATAAGGCAGTTGCCTAACTTTCGTGAGGAAAACAACCACATATTTTCTTCTATTCTTTTCCTTTGCAGTCATTTTTCCACTTAACTGCAAGTGGGAGTAAAAAATACAAACTTCCACTTTATTCCCGCCAAACTTGCATCTTCACAGCTTCAATGTATCTAGTCGGTGCAAGCAAGAAATATTCCTGCATATTTTTCATCCACAACTGAACTCAACTTTCATGCCCTGCTTGAAGAAAACGAAGACACATCTTTTTGTCTTTACATCCTGACACCTATTTCAACATTCTACAAGGAGAAACCAAAAACCTTGCGCTTCTAAAATCGTGAATTGTAATCTATTGTATCAACTTTTGTGTTCAACCTGGGACTTGCTGTTGCCAACCGCCTCAGCTTCTAATGCTGATTTCCGTGGTGTCTCCCTGTGGTGACCGTGCCCAATCAATGCATGCCAAACATCCATAGGTCTCTAATGAGTTATCTCCTACCATGTTCTATTTTGTATAAACCTGGGGTGAATGGCACACACACATATATATATATAGCAGATTCCAGGTCACCAATTATCACATTTATCATTATGTTAAAGAGAACTATGTCCAACTATATGCAATTTTCTGCCATATTTTGAACAATCAAACTAGAAATTTAATAATTTAAGATTCAAATAATCAAGTGCTTCAAATTGTCCTCTGAACATGTTTCCATGCTGATAATCTGATGACTTTTTCATTTAATTACTGATCCTGCATCAAAACTTCTTTCCCAACAGATATTTTTAAACTGAAAAAACAGATATCAAGGTGTGATTTTGTCCAGAGGTATTTATAAATTTATTGTTTTATAATAACTCAGTGGAAAGTGTCTCAAGTGAGCAGGCTGTGACATGCAGGGGTGATCTGAAATACCAGAAAACTGGTTCACTCAAAACAGCGGAGTCACAATATTTCCTGATTGGTTATTTTTAGCAACAAACAAATGGCTCAAAAAATAACCAATCATAAAAGATGCATTCATTGACAATCATAAAAACAAAACATCAAATAGAACTCAGAAATCTCCACTTGTCATAAAGGTTTGCAAAGGCAGTGTCATCAAGGCCGCATCTGGCTAACTCCAAGTCAGTATTGCAATCTACAACTTCACTGAAGACCCCACTTTATGTCCATGTCAACTTGTTTTTCTCACCCTGCATACATACACTCACACGTATCAACATCTAACAGTCACATATCCTTTAATTACATTAGCATTATATTCATTGTTGATTTCTCCACTCTCATCTCATAGTTTCACATTACACATCATTTCTGAATTCTCATCATACACCAATTCATTATCTACATTCTTACAACATTCATTATCTTATTACATTCATAATACATATAGAACATTTCATCAAGAACATTCTTTTAAAATTCTCTCAGTTCATTCAATATCCACTCGGATTTTTAAAAATATTTCACAATTCACCTGTTAAAAGAATAGGTACATTGTTTAGGGAAATTTGAAAACCTTAATAAAGTGCATAGAAAATATTATATACATTTTGATATCATATTTATAAGTCATGCATAAAAAAAAGCAGTGTGCCACAATAACTACTCCTCAAAGATGCTGAATAATCTGATTAGTCTGTTTAAACAAGTGGCTGCAAATAAAATGGTTTTTTTTTATGTCTGTTAGCAACGAAGAAATATACCCTGAGCATTTCAAATATACAATAGAGACTGCAAGGAAGAATTGGAGTCTCAGATAGTGTGGTCTGCAGTCCTATATTTGAAGACACTTTATTGGTGCTGTTCATAGAAAACAAAGATTGCATATTAGTTTTTAAACAAACACAAGCTGTACAACATTCATCAGTTGTAAAAGACTTGAACTTTGATTTATTCAATTCATGTAAACAGCAAACAAATCTGAAGCAAACTGAACTCAGGTTTTTATCAAAGGTTTTATAGAATGAATTTGTACTAAAAAAATTTTAAAAACACCCAAAAAACTTGTGCTCAAAATAGCTCAGCTCAGCTAAACAATTGTGCATTTTGTGATAAAAGAATATAATTTGGTACAGTTATAGCCAAAAGCATTCCAAAAAAATGTGGATATTGAGCCATCATGAATTTTCAATGTCGCCCATGGCATCCATTTTTCAAAATGGCTGCCCGCAACAACTGTTTCAGATCAATTTTCTTATCAGTGATGGATATTGATGACATAATTAGTTGAATTTTTACAATACATAGTTCTTGGGAATTGCCATTTGGATAATACATGCAAGTCATTGAACATTCAAGATGGCCGCAATTTTTCAAGATGTGGCCATGACACAATTCTAAATTAGTGATAACAATAACAACCCAAACTAGGATCTATCGCAGGAAAGTCTATTCAGCACTCCCCTTCACAGTAATGTGTAGGCAGCTTTTTTGCACTGCCTAACACAATCCTTCTTACATTTGCAGAAGACAAGTTCATAGCTGAACTGAACTGCATCTGGTAGGCATGTCCAGAAGGGTTCAGATGTATTTGATTAGCCACATCTACACAGTGAAGATAGTTCTGGTGTGGATAATATGTCACACATGGTGGTCATCTTGAATTATGAGAGAGAAAGAAGCTTCTGGGCAATTCTAAAGTTCCAGATTCAAATTCTGCATCATAAAAAATGTATGATTTGACACAGAGATCATCCATATCAGAGTTTACACAACTTCATTGCAATTACAATTGCATACCAGTCATGGCCACCATCTTGAATTTTCAATGACTTACATGTATTATCCAAATGGCAATTCCCAAAAGCTATGTATTTTATATTTGTGGAAGCAATATTTCTTGTTGAAAGTATTAGGTGTGTCATTTTATGATTTTTATCATCATCATCACCATCACGCCACCATCATCACCACCATCATCACCACAACCACCATCATCATCCCTATCATCAATGATAATTTTTTATAAAAATAATAGCCAAAATAATGTTAGGATGCATCTATGAGACCATGATTAGCATTCCAAGCTTATCTCACAGACCATTACACTTACCTAAGATTCCGTAGGATGAAAAGTAAAACCAAGATTAAATCCACTGTAAATGGTTGCAGTAAATGTAATTATTTATAGATTAGCTATAGCTAATATATAAAAATAAAAGTAAACCAACTACTTTACTCAAAGAAGAAAAATGGCTGCCATGGACGACATATTGAAAATTCATGATTGTTTTGGAATGTATTTGGCTATAAGTGTACCAAATTATATGCTTTCATCACAAAATGCACAAATGGCTTGAAATTTTCAGCTAAGCTGCTCCACTAAAAATGATAGTATAATTTCAATAATTTAAGATATAATGCTGATTTTCCTTTTAATAAAATTTTACAATGATTTAGATGAAAGTTTTGAGTGATGCTTACTATTATTTGCATCTTTAGATTTCATTTTGATATTGACATACAAGACATTTAATGAATGATGATAATGTATAATAAAGCTTTGCATTCAAATCCTGTGTGATTAATTATCTCTAGCTTGTCAAGGCACTTAATGAAGATATGTGGCCCAGTTTTTTTCCTTTAGCTGCTGACACAAATGGAGCGTTCAAAAGCCAGCAGGTGAAACCAGTGTTTGTTATTATGCCAATGTTTTTGACCTATTTTTATACATCTGTTAAAATCATTACAATTCACACGTTTACAAAACAGATGGAATTGCTATCCCTACTGAAATTTGTATTGTATTTCCAGGAGCAGGATTTAGAAATGGAGATGGTAATGGTTGTATGAAATTAATGCTTGATTGGTGTCCTCATCATTTACTCATCAGGAAAATTCTAAAGATGTCAAATAGAATTTATTGAAATTTGATCAATAAAAACCCATCTATCTTTATTATGGGAGATAATGCACAAGTACACAAGTTAAGAAAAGTACATTTTTTCAAAGACAGCTAGTTAATATTTTGCATTCCTCAATCAAGCAACTATCAGTATGAGTAATTGGTAGAGAAGATATGTTTTCTGATGATAAATCTCAAATGCCAAGTTATTAAGGCTCATTTTGGACCAAAGTTCTGGTAATGAATTGATTGCAAATAATGCAACTGTCAAATAAAACATTTTCACATTGAATTTGAAATAAATATATTAAAAAAAGGTGGATATTAACCCTTATCTGTGATGTTAGAAATAAATCAACTCTTTTTAAATATTCAAGTTGTCATTGTGTTTTTTTTTTACATTTTATTTTTAAAGCAAACATTATGAAAAATAAAGAATAGAATTATGTGGAATACTTTCATAATTAAATAAAGCATTATACAACAATTAAAAAAACAAATTAGGATTTCAAAACATATTCCCATAAAATGTAAACTCAATCTGGTGCATTCTCTGACAAATCATTAAAAAAAAGTTAAATTTGTAATCCCCACCCACCCCCGCAGATTATAATGAAAATTGGCATTTGCTCAAACATCAATTAAGGTTGTGTCATAGCCTCTCTCCCAATTAGAATTTTTTTAAAACGGATTTGATTTTTGGTGGTTTGAGCAAAAGCTCACTTGGTATGCCAATTTTCATTCAAATCAGAGGTGTACATGTTCTTTATGATTTGTCAGAGGATGCACCATCTGATATTTTGGCAAAATGTATATTTGCTTGGCACAGACATATAAAATACTAAATATTAAAACATAAATTGCATTATGATGATTCTGCATAATCATTTGAAAATAAAGCACATGAAAAGAAGAAAAGTTCAATTACTGTAAAAGATTTATTCAAATTTCAAACTTCTGGCATTAAGGCACAAGACATACTTTCTTTCAGCTGCATTTTCCATACAATCTGAAAAGATTTACGATCATTTTTAACCTGTGTTTCACCCAATTCATTAATTAGAAAAAGAAAAGAAAATGTTAAACTGAAATCAATTCGTTTGGTTGTCTTCTTATACAACAGGTTGACCTCTCTGAAATGGCACTCTGTGCTCCGGCACGGAATCTGCCGCCAGTAATTTGTGGATCTACCACTAGAGTTCTTCAATTTGAATTCCAACCATGGTTTGAACCATAAATTAGCAATTTATAAACCGATTCATTAAACCAAATGTGTAAAAACCTAACTGCAGTTTGAAACCGAATCAAAGAACTCTAAATTCGACAACTTTCGATGTTTATCTCAGCATAAAATTAGACATGCATTTATTAATTTTTTCTGAACCATATAATTTTTAATACAACCAATTAAAAAGAATAAATAAACACAAACAATTTTCATTTATTATAATATAATGTTATAATTAACAGAAACTGACCAAGGCAAATGTATAAATAATTGCACAAAACAATTATTATTTCACTTGGTATTGGCATGTTAAGCATCAAGAATTACCTTAGAATAGTCAATGTTTTTATAGGTTGCATCTGACACATCTATTGGACTTTAAAGGAGCATCAGGAATTTTACTTTTGGATTTCAAGACTTTGAAATTTTGAAAAAGCATTTTCAACAGAAAAAGAAATGACATTTTATATCAGTATCACATTGAAGCATTTAATGATTTGCAATTGTTTTTTCTTGTGTATATAGAAGTTATTTTAATAAAAGCATCAAATGAAAGAAAATTGTAATTAAAACCCTATTTTAAGTCGGGGACTATCTATATATTGCAAATGAAGCTCTGGGAAACACTAAAAATATATTAATAGTATGGAATGATTTTATCATATAGCAGCAGTAAACAGAAAGACACTTAATGGAACTGAAGCTTAAATAATGGGCATTCAAAGAAATGCAAAGCTAAAACTAATAGCGTTGTAATTCAAGATACACATTTTACTATTTGATAGAAATTAAATAATTTTTTTAAGTTTGTGTTGATATAAGATATCATTCACAATAAAGAAAAATTCTTTACTTTTTTCTTTTAAACAACTTTTCAGAATATTTTAAATTATGAAAATTTGCTTGAACTATGAATAATAATCAAAAAAAATTCTAAGCATATCAAAAATATTAGAAAAAGGAAAAGAATAAAAAAAAAGAATAAAACTATGAAAGAAAACTTCTCTTAAAAATACTACCAATAATACAGGGATCCCTTAATTAATGCAGTTAAATTAATTGCGACCATGCCTCCACAGTAAAACTTTGATAACGCGGTTTTGAAATAGTAGCAATAACAATACAAACTTGTTAACGGGGGGGGACTCATGAAAATCCATATTATGTACTTTATAGAGCAGCTATACAGATAGTCCCTGACTTTGCTTGACTTGCAATATTCAAAGTTACGATCATTCTTTTTTTAATTGCAAATAAAATTAAATAGACAGCAGTAATTCGTGTTACGATATTATTTCCGGTCCCTAACTCTATCTTAAGTCGGAGACTATCTATATTTTAAGTCGGTTATAATCGACTATGGGTCAATTGTAATTTTTACCATTGATTGTTGTATTTAATTAACATGGTTTTGATATATGTGGTAACATCTGAGGATTAATTATCTGCGTTAATCAAGGGAAACTTGTATATTGTTTACTTTTTTCTATAACAAATCAAATTGAATCGATTTCAACAAATACCAAAATTGATTATATCAGTTAGTTTCATCATAAATAATTTTTTTTATTGCGTCTCAAAAATTTAGATAATTGAGCTTAGCTGATTGTCAACCTTTTTATTAATCATTTATCTTATTTTCCTTATAATAATAAAAATATGGGGAAAAAAATCCAATAATGGGTTTTTTAGCATAAAATGTTCAACTTTGACATTAATCATCAACAAAACTGATCTGAACAGGCAAAAAATGACTTGTGAATTCATTGCCAATAATCATCATTAAGTATATATACGGAAAAAGTATTGGAAGAACAGATTAGTCTTTGATATCAAGATTACAAATATTAAAACTACTCCAAACTAGATGAAAATAACATTTTTAAAATAAAAACACTACTTGATTCATATTTAAGCCATTTAAAATGTTCTCATGGGAAAACTTCAATAATTGATTAGTGAAATAAAATGTTTGTTTCTGAATTGTTTAAATCAGTTCAAATGAAAAGGTTTCCAGAAATCAGCTTTGGTCTCTAAAGAATCTCAGATAAAGTAATGAATAAGAAAACTGAACGTCAAGTGAAAGTCTGGATTTTAATGGAAAAATAATTTAAAAAACCTCAAAATTCTATTTGTTATTTTTTCTAAATTAACTGGATTACAAGGAATTAATCATATTTACAAGGATATTATGCTGGAAAGATTAATAATAATTGTTCCTCTTAAATCCCAAGCTATTTATTGATATTATAGATGTTACTGGGATACATTTATGTTATACAGAATTAATTCAATCAAGAATAAGAGGATGGATATCAATCATTTTCTTTGATGAATGATTAGGTAAACTCAGTTCCTTTAAGAAATCATATTGATATTAACATGGTTTATTTAGTTTATGCTTAGTCTCTATGAACTGAAACAATTCATGATATTGCCAACAAAAAGTAAGGAAACACATAACCAACATAATTCTTAGATGAGCCATGATTTATATCATGTGACATTATTATAATTAATAGCCATTCATCATCTTTCAATTTATGCAACCAACCAAGAAATCAATATATCAGCAGTGTTAGGCCATATCTACAATATGTATAAAAAGATATTAAAGATTTATATGGGGAAACAGGCATAACTTTTTAATACTGCTTTATACAATTAGGGATATTTTTAAATAAATAATAGTCATTTTCTTTCATTCCAATGGAGATAAAATATTAAGACAATATGAAAATAAAGTAGCACAAAATGTATTTTCTTTAAAAAAAAGTTTGTAAAAAAAATAGTAATTTTGTATTAGGGAAACATTTTCTTAATTTCTATTGAAACAAAAATGTTATGACAACCTAATATTCAGTGTGTCAAAAAAGAAATATATGACAAATTCCTGCTGATAAAAAATATGAATTGATATCTACACCTTTTTAGCTTCAATTTAAAAAAGTTTTTAACTGCAAATTAAAAAAGTTGAACTTTCCCCATGTGTTCCCTCATTGTTACCCATTTAATACTTTGAAATAAAGAGAAAAAGAATTCCAAATTTGTTTGATATTTCCTTCCCTTAGTCAAACTTTTTTCATTCACAACCTTTTTTGATGAGACAAATTTTTTCACGACCCCTCACCCGCTCACTCATTTTGCTCCAACTTTGACACAACAAGATCTCCAAATAGAGCGCAATGTATGAACTGGTTTTAGTTTCTAATTATCTGTCTTTGTGATTACATTGTTCATTAGTTTATGTTTGTGAATCAATACTGTGTCTCTCCACACTTATAAACTCATATTATATCTTGTAAAAAAAATATTATTGTTTTAATTTGAAGTTTAACTTTTTAAAATTAAAGCTAAAATGGTGTAGTTGCTATTTGACCAAACATTTATTCCCATAAAGGAAAAACATACTTTAGAAAAAAAATTGTCACATAACAATTACATATTCATAAAACTCAAATATTGTAATTCAGCAAATAATTTGTATTTTCTTATGTTGCTTACTCATATGACTTTGCTCATAAATAGAGAGGATTACAGTTACAGGCATTCTTTTGAACTGTATAAATACTTGCTTCTTTAAAAATGTACAAAAAGTCTTCTATCTATTTAGTAGAAAAGTAATCAGTATCAAATCAAACCACTACAATTCTTTATTGTAAATCACAACCAATTTGCAACACAAATTGGTATATGAGCACAAATCCAATCATTATACAGCCTATTCAATTTCAACCACAAAGTTAGATTGTTTAATTAATCACTTATTATATCCCCATTGATCCAAGACTTCCAATAATAATGGCATCAAGGACTTCTCCTTGTGTGACAGTCAAACGTCCTTCGGCTTGAGAAGGCAAAACCAAAAGACCATTAGCACTACGCATGCTAAGTAATCGGCTGCTTATTTGGTTGCCTGTACTGTATGCAGTTGGCAGTCCGTCTTCATCACCAACTCCACCAGGAACCCAAGAAAGTACAACACGATGATATTCAGGACGAGGATCCAATTTTATGCTGCGATCAACCTGAAAAAAGAATCTACTTATTTACATTACAATTCTTATAAAGTACTTTTGCTCACAACATGCAATGACAGATTGATATTGGAACTGAGCCTTAATAAATAGATAACTCTATAATAAAAAATATTTAAAATAATTTTATTCATTTTCTTATGAACATAGGTTAACAGCTGTAAATGGTAAACTAAAAAAAATCTAATGAACATTTTATATATAATCTTTGATTCTACACATTGTAAAAAATTGGTAGAAAGTTAATTTTATCCTAATTGTGAACAGTTTATCAAAATTATTTTGGAAGGGAGAAATGTTTTGGTTTTATTCATTTCTAATTATTATATAAAATATACAAATTAAAAAAACTTAAATATTCTAAAATTAAAGCCACAGTGGCTATATGTATCATTTTTATCATTTAAGTTATTTTAGAAGCATAAACTGGTATAACTGGTAGCAATTCAGAAAATGAAACTAGTAAACTGAGTTCTGCTGTTCCTTTCATTCTAATACTATTATGAAAGGCATGGATCCAACACTTTCAACGTATTTGACTAATGTTTTGGTTAGTGGTTAATACCAATACTATACAAATCTTACTTACTGTAGTCCAATACACATACAGGCTTCATTCCCCAAAAGAAGATTGATATGACTACTCCTGCAAAGATTTTCCTATGCTAAATGCTACACACTTTGTTACCAGCAGTAAGAGTGAAATTTTGTATGAACATTTGGTAGGTATGAAAACTTTGGTGTAGTGAGTTATGGGCGATCCGATTGTTTATGTTTTATAAACAAAAACCCTGTTACATGATAGAGACTATATGGTAATCAAAATAAGTTTTCCGCCAGAGACCTTTATACTTTTGAGATTTTTATATCTGATGTTTTAAAGAAATTTGTATTACAGCAGAGCTTTCCAAACGTTTTGCATTGGGAGACACTTTTTGAAAATAAGATTTTTGCAACACATTGCTCAAGTTTCTTATTCCATAATTATTTTTAATTCCCTTAAAGATTAAGAGTGGTTAGAATAATTTCATTCTCCTTTTTTGTCATATCTGTAAAGCCTTTTGATGAACCAGTCATGGAAGGTGCACCATCTGTACATAGTCCTACGCAATTTATCGATTGCAAATTGTTCTCCTTAAGAAAACTATCTAAAATTTTATATATATCTTCACCTCCAGTTTTTAAGGGAACTTTTTGACAACACAAGAATTGCTCTATAATTCTGTTATGAATAAAATGTACAAAAAAACAATAGTTGTGCTAATGCAACCATCTTGTTATCATTTGCAAACATATCTTTCATTTGCATTTTGATATCTTGAATCCATCTTCCAATTGTGTTGTCTGCTTTTTCTTTTCTCGAACTCAAATTCGGACCCAATCATTATTCAAACTATTGCACAAGATTTTTTTAAAAAATATTTGCAATTTGTGTAATGTTTCTCATTACACAAATTGTAAATATTTTAAGGCTATTCAGAACAAATATACATTAGGGATTTTAGTAAAAATTGTACATAAAAATAAATTGTAAGGTATCCAGTTGTATTGCCAATCATACAAAAAGTTTCCCATTTTTGTTGTATTGTCAACTATAAGGACCAAATTACAATTCCCACCTGATGATTCTTATTGCACTAAGCTACAAACAGATGGCTTAAAAAAGAATTTGCAACTATAAATTTTGTTGCAATTGAAACCTTTTGAGTGTGTGAACCAAAAGCAAGCTACCTTTTAATAAAAAAAATATTTATACATCTTATCTAATTGCAAATTATTTCCATGCACATTTTAACAATTCACCTAGAACAGATATGAAAAATATTCTTGAAAGTCTCATTATGAAAATTGGTGAAAAATCGATATGCATTTTTATTCTCAATACAATCACTGACTTTTCTTGAAAGTTTTATATTGATGGGTAATTTTTTCCTAATGTAAAATCGGTCGCTCCACCTCTCTTTAAAACTAGCGAGAGTTTAATAAGTTCAGTAGTGCAATGTGTTTTTTAAGATAATAGTTGATTTTTTTATGCATTGCTGGGGATTTCAATAACAGAATTATGAAACAGCAAAAACATTGATCTTACCTTGGCTTTTATAACAGTTCTGTGTGGGTTTGGACATCCTGCCATTTGATAGATGGCAGGAATCACATAAAGGTTGCAAGTGACAAGAGCTGAAACTGGATTGCCTGGCAAACCAAAAAAAAGTTTCCGACCATGCCGAGAATCCATTGTAGCAAATGTTGTTGGTTTTCTGTTGAATAATTAACAAATCAGGAAAGATTTTAATTGACAATAAAAGACAGCAAAAGTTTGATTAAAAAAACATCTCTTTATAGAAAGTCATACATCTGATTAATATTAAAAGATTATACAAGGTTATAATAGACTGAAATTAGATGAAATTGACTTAAAGAGGCTTATTTAAGTCAATTTCATTTAACAATAAAACTAACACATATATAACACAGTATAGATAAAAAGCAAATATTTAAAATGATTGCTTGTAGGAAATTTATTGCAGATTGGACCAACATTCTAAAGGAAAATAACCTTTTGATTATCTTTATATTTCTGATACATTTAAAAATTCATATCATCTAAAACAAAAAAGTTAAAGTATTTCATATTATAACTTAAATACATGTAAAGCCTACTTAGCCAACAAAAGTATTTTATATTTGCTTTGGAAATCTTTAATAATTTTTATGAGAATATTTCTCATGAACCTATTTGTAGAAAAAATTGAACTGAGAACAGTTCTCAATGCAAAAAGCCTGTCTAAATGCAACAGAATTAGACAAATGGAGAGTAAAATCTGTTGATTTAGATTTCTAGTTAATAAATGATCAACACAGAATAAAGAACACTTCCCAATGATAATTAGTGTGACATCAATTTATAAAGCAAAGTTTAATATTCATGTCCACCTATTCTTTATTCAGGTCAAGATTTTCTCTCAATGACTAAAATATTTATTTATTATATAAAACTCACTTGGAATATATACTACATATTTATAAATTACTAAAATTCATAGGAACATGAACTGCTAAAGTAATAAGTTGGGATCATTATAAGGGATTGCCTTATAGCTTTAAGATAGATGCATGTTTTACAGAGATCACAAAAGAATATTAAAATATGCAATCAATGTTTAAAAGATAAAACAACAATTTAATAAGATTGTGCAAACAGACCCAGGCTTCATAAACACTCTTCCAAAGTGAATGGTGGCTTCCAGATCAACTTCCACTACTTGTTTCAGCAAGTCCTGAAAGTACAAATAGATACATTAAATAAATAAAAGATCTGCTTCAATTTCTTTAGCTCTTATAGATCAAATCTCATTTGTATACGCAGTGGAGAATGCTTCTCTAAATTACCAACCATGTAAAAGATATAATTTAATCAATAATCTTATTGGGCTTGATAAAAGAATAAGCTTCCAATTGGCAAGTTACTTGAAGAAAGAAAAAGAATTAAATGTCAAAGTGGATCTGTCGGCATCTGTCAATACACATCATTCATCTATGGCAAAGCATCTGCTCTCAAAAAGCACTGCAACAATAAAAATCCACAAATTCATTCATGACATACCTATTTCAAGCAGAAAGAAAAGTCTGTTATTCTTAAAGTGTATCTGCAAACCTGGTAACAATCGAAAGTACAATGGGAAATCTTTACAGCAAAGCATTGATGTATTTCTTCATATTATACAGATGAAAATCACATCACTTGTTACAGCATTCTGTCTCTTAAGGTTTGACTGTTGTAATGGGTAACATGAGTAGCATCATATCTAACTTCTGGTTCAACTGTTAGAGCAGCATTGACTGAGTTGCTGAGATGTGAAAAGGCATCTTTCTGGCTAAAGTTGTTGGTGGATTTTTGCCCACCATTGTAACCATTTATGTGCATTCTGAGATGCCTTTCTTCAACCAAAGATAGCCAGCAACAGCTTTTTGTCTGTCAGAATCTTGAAATGTTGCCCATAAACCATCTTGAAATGTTGCCCATAAAGCATCTTGCTAACATTGACAGTTCCTGCGTCTCAGCTAGCATTAGTAATCTGATTCTGTGTACAATCACATTCTTTGATCCATGTGTAGAAAAGTGACAGATCACTGCTTTGATACCACAGTTTAAAGAATCTGAAGCCATCATTACTTCTACTGAAGGATCAAAATGTCAATAGTAGACCTGAAGTGAGCACTGAATGCTTACTGACAATCTGGGAACTATTCCAACTTTGTGAACAGGCGATTGGAAGATACCTTCATTATGTGAAGCACAAGCAAGGGTGCCAGCAACAGCATCTAGAAAGAAGCAAAGCATAGGCATCTATTTTATGAATCACTATGATGTTGGTAGTATCAATATTCATCTTTGTCAATGATGAATCCAAAGAAATCAATGCATTGCATCAGAAAGTTGCATTTTTTGCATGTCACAGACATGCAATAGTACCATGCTGAATCATAGTGTAAAGTCATTGAGATCACATTTTATGACAATGATATCATGTGGTTATGTCTGTGAGGATTGTGTTATTTGTTAGCGCTGTCTTTACACTAACTGATAGTGTATTGGAACAAAGCCTACTGAGTGTGGATTGTCAGCAGCTCACTTTCATATTATATGAGCAAAACCTGTAGATAGGCTTTGGTCAGGTTCAGTTTGCTGAGACAGTCCCATTAAGCTTGGTGAACAGATCTTCTGGAATGGGTAACAAATACTGGTGTAATAGTCTTTGAATTTCTGGATCAGAAATAAAGAATAAGCCTCTAGCAATCCACACAATTAATAGTCATAGAACAATAAAAAGCAATGGAAATAAGATGAAAGAAATACTAGTCAAAAATTAATAATAATTAATAATAAATACTGGTGTTTCCAGTGTGTTGAAAAATTTGTGTAGAATTACTTACCGATTACTTGAATTCTGAGATGCAGCATTTTTATTATTAATTTTCAACTAACATTTTCTTTCTCTTATTATTGCATTTCATCACAACTTTCTAGGTCGAATACCCTCCAACTATAACATGAGATATGAATAAAGAAGTGACTCCCAAAGAGACTTGAAATCAAATCCCATATCTTTGGATAATAAACATAAATATTGGATTTCTTTTAGACTGGTGCAGCCCATGTAGAGTAGTTTACCAGCCAAATGATATTCATTTCCCACAGGATATCAATTCTTTCAATCAAGTGACAATTTAGTGTAAATTATTGGCTTTGAATAGGGCACAATATAAGCGTATCTTAAATTGTCAGACAGTAGCAAAGCCCATCCACAAAAACAGAAGTGTAGCAAAGCTTCAATTCATCAACATGGCATTAATAATTTCTAGAGGAATGCTAGTGGATAGATAACTTTGGACTCATTCAGTAAATGGAGCTCATCAGGATGAGCTGCGAGATAGCAAGTTGCATGTGTCTATCATTTAACACATGCAACAGTTTAATTTGCCCATAAGTTTTTCAGAGTGTTGCTCCATTTGGAGGAAAACTGAGACACCATTGATATTCACTTGCATGCACTTCCTCCTGTAGGTGACATCAACTTTGAAAGTGGTGGTTAATGGTTTGGATTGTTGAAGCTATGACTTCCATTTATTGCCAGACTGTGGGTGGTTTTGACTTGGCTCTCACTGTGGGTGCCAGACTGCGGGTGGTTTTGTCTTGGGTGTCACTGTGGATGGTTTTGTCTCAAGTGTCACTGTGGGTGCCAGACTGTGGATGGTTCTGACTTGGGTGTCACTGTGGGTAGTTTTGTCTCAGGTGTCACTGTGGGTAATTTTGTCTTGGGTGTCACTGTAAGTGATAGCCTTATATCACACATTTGTTGCACCTGTACTTTTTGTAGGAACAATGTTGGGCAAAATGCCATTCTTTGCTGTATCAGCAAACAGATGGTAGGATGGTAGCCTTTGTTGTAACCCTTTATCCTGTTTTTATGTGTGTTGGATAAAAATGGAAACAGGTGTGTGAAGTCTGATGGATCATTGCTGCATTGTGCTTTAAATGGATTAATCACTGACATTCTGTGGTGAGCATCTAGGTGTTGGAGCAGTAATCACAGGGTCCTGTTCAATTCACTTCGATATGTGTGGGTGTTCAAATCTTTTGGTGACAGCAATCAACAAATGAAAAGTACTTCATTTTCATTTGTTGTACTTGAATCAATCATCAGTCTTGCTGCAGATTTCCAATTAATCACACTGTAAAGGATGACATCCCCATACCAGTCGGGGTGGGTTTGGTAATAGACTGGTTGAAATGAAGAATATAACAGACATGCTATATTAACATTGATTATTTAGGGTAACTATTATATAATTGTCGTAGATTCCTATTCCAAATGGCCAGAGATCGTGCTGAAAACAAAACACATTTAACACCATATTTTTCTTTGATAGTGGTTTTCCTGGTTCGTCACACCAAAGATGTTGATTTCAAAACATGGCACTCAGTTCCCTTCAGCAGAATTTGCTAATTATTGCAAAATTAATAGTATCGAATACCCCTTTTGGCAGCATGCCGTGTTAGGCAAGATCAATTAAAAAATTGTAAAAAGGGGTGATCAATGATTGTTGTCCTGAAAGAGGTGTTTGAATCCTAATAATTTTCTGAATTCCTTGAGTCAGAATTGTAGTGTAGAGTAGGGTCAAATGGGTATATTTGGGATTTCCGCCCCCCCCTCCCTACAGAAAATGCTGTTACCTAGGCAACTTCTTATGTTTGCATTTTGACATGGTAAATGCAATAATCAATAACATATTTTAATTTATCATTAAAACTAAGGCTGTGAGAAAGGGTTTTATTTTTAAAAATGGAAAAACACATTTTACCCCACGGCGGGGTCAAATGGGTATATCTTTCTTTTTTTCATTTTAGCACAAGTTCCCATTTGTTCACCATCATGAAATTGTGTACATACCATTCCAAAGGCCAGACCAATTATTTGTCAAATTTTTTTAAAATTGGTCGATAGGTCAAAGATCAAGTTCAACTTTTTATTTGACCTCTAAGATAAAAAAATACATAGAATAAGTTTTAGATCTAGTTGAATAATTTAAAATGGTACATATATGATCCTACTAGGTGCAAAAACAACTGAGATATTGATTTTTAAACTTTATCATGACCTTCAAAAATTCACATTTCAAGTTCAGAGGGCTTTACCTGCAGAAACCTTTGAGCTAGAAATTTGTCTCATAAAGATCTCTAACTGTGCTAAATCTGGACAAAATCTGTGATGGTATTTTTGCTTAAAACATTTGTTACTTTTTGACAGCTATACCCATTTGACCGCACAACATATATTTTGAGTTTTTAGAAAAACTATTAACAGTAGCTTTATCAGAATTGGGATGAATATACACCTATACCTGCCTATTAAATCCTGCAAACAAAATTTATCTACCTCTTATATTTTTTCTACTTGAATGTAATTTGTGAAGGCATAATTTCACAAAAAAAATGTTTAAATGGCTCAAAAAGGGTTTAGATTATAAGGTATTTTTACAGTTGATACTACAATAGATAGAGCATTTATTAGGCTGTATTAAAATTAATAAATAATGGAGCAATAAATTAAAAACCAAAATATACCCATTTGACCCCACTCTACCCTATGGTGGTAAATGTTAAAAATGAACCCTATGGGACATTATTCCAGCCTGGAACAGGTAGAATCATAAAATAGACACTTCAAGGATTAAGAAAAACAGGTAGCGAAAAAAAGCCTGTGGACATCGTTTTCAAACTAGACTATTTATTTACAGGTCTATATCTAAAAAGTCAACAGTTCAAAAGGAACAAACATAATAATAGAGATAAACATTGTCTAAAAATATTTTGCTCTAATACTCAATTACGAGTGAGGTTTCTATTAGCAATATATATAATGTTAGGTATTAAGTAGTAATAAGTTAATGCACTAACCTTTTCCCCCATGGACACACCACCTGATGTGACAACAACATCAGCTTCAGAAATTGCCATTGCAAGTTTTGTAAATAGAGTATCAGGGCTTTAAGAAAATAAAAGAAAAACAGAAAATATGAGAAAAAAGCCAACATTAACTACTGACATTGATAACAACAAAATACAAGGTTCATCAGAGCAGTTGCACTTAATGACTTATAGTGAGATTGGTTTTATCAGGCTTGAAAATAGAAGGGAGAAAGACTGCATGGGCTGTATGGACTGTCTATCCAGGGCTTACACATGCCCTGTTGAAACAATCTTCTGCCCCGGATGGCATACCACAGGCCACGATCAAGAGATTTATTATCCTGCTCTATGCCAGAACCAGCACATGCACAGAAATAGACAAGACAAAGAGGAAGCTTTTTGTGTAGAGGAACAATGTGCAGTCAATCCCTCCAACAAAAGCTGCCCTAGAGGAGCATGTTAAGAGAGCAGTGTACCAAGGTGGTCATATGTAGGGTCAGATGCTAGTGTCCACTAACTTCACTGTGGAGATAGGGCTGGTCAAATACATCTGTGGGGTACTATGGACCCTTCTGGACATGCCTACCATATTCAGGAGAGTTCAACTATGAACTTGTCTCCTACAAATGTAAGAAGGTTGTGTTAGGCAGTGCAAGTGCAAAAAAAACTACCTTAGACTGCACAGCCCCCGATACTGTGAAGTGGAGTGCTGAATAAACTTTTCCGCAATAGACCCTAGCTTTGGGAAGTTATTGTTATCACTTATTTTGAGTCTTGAATTCTGAGATAGAAGGAAGCTTCTGGCCAATTCTAAAGTTCAAAATTCGAATTCTGCATCATAGAAAATGTATGACTTGACACCGTGATCATCTATCACAGCAACTTTATTGCAATAACAATGCCAGCAATGGACGCCATCTTTTAATGCCTTTGGCTATAAGTGTACCACATTATATGCTTTTATCACAAAATGCACAATTATTTGGCTAAGCAGCTCTACTAATTCTTTAGGTGTCATCATCATCATCATCATTGATAACTGCTGATCAAAGTTACTCCCTTGCAGTTTTAGGTAATTCTTTTTATTCAATTCACAAAAGAATTCCATTTCTTTTAATTCTATACATTGAAGAGTTCCACTGTATTTAGGAATGGTATGAATTTAAGAGTTAAGTTTTATTAAATTTTTATAAGTTATAGTAGTTAAGATAGAGACAAAAAAGATGAGGAAACCTGTCCCAAAGAATTATTATATAATAAGAAAAAGTGACATTTTCAATGCATTCTTGATTTCTTCAATTATGAATTTCTGGAGTATGCAATAACAATGCATGCATGTCTCATGAGGATATAGGACATCCTCTAGCAGCTCAAAAAATAAGAACTGTTTATAAACATAATTGTAATTTTTAATACTAATAGATACTAATTTTGTCAATTCAAACTGAATAGTTTATTCTCATTTAAATTTAAATTGTCTGTAGAATGCAAGAAACAGACTAGTATATTTCTATAATATTACCCAAATAATGTATGGCTTTTTCAGCAAATTCATTCTTTTAAATGTAACTGATACTTCATTGATAGATTCTGCATGAATCTCAACAGACTGAACGCATATCATTTAACAGAAATACTGTTCATAAATGACAAACCTATAATACTCCAACTTCCATGTATTTGATTTCTCAAAAACCTTCAGTTGAATGTTGCTTGGTGGATTGTTTTAGGTTTACCAAATTAATTGATTAGTTGGGTTGCGATCATCCAGCTACTTTAAAGAATGCTGCTGATGGTCACTCACTCAATGTTAAAAACAAAACAGTTGTGCACCATTTTAAACATCAAATGAACGAGTGTGTGAAACTTTACAATTTACAATCAGAGTAGTCAACTCATCCTACCTTTATCAATGTTATCTACACACCATTCAGAAGTTAATACATAAATTATATTGGGTAATCCACAGACTCGCTCACTCGATGTTAAAAGCAGTGCACAACTTTTGTGCACAACTTTTGTGCACAACTTTTGTGCACAACTTTTGTGCACAACTTTTGTGCACAACTTTTGTGCACAACTTTTGTGCACAACTTTTGTGCACCATTTTTAACATCGAAGAAGCAAGTGTGTAAAACATTACAATTACAATCAGGAGAGCCATTTCATAGCCATTTTATAGCCAACTAAAAAGCTGTTTAAATTAACCACCATAAAATTGAACATTACCTAAAATTTTTTCTCCACACTTAGCATTGTGGCCCATCATTCTGAATTCAGAATGAAGACAATGCAGTTTTGAAATCCTCTATTTTTGCTTAAATACCACCCTTTACATTTGTGCTTATAAAAGGTTTTTCCCAAAGGTTCATTGTCTTGGGTTTATTTTTCTGTTATTTTACATAAAAATGTGCTTCGTTTGGTACCAAATTTGTTAATGGTGTATTTACTTCCCTGTTTGACCATTTTTTGGTGAAAATCGACTGGACTATATTCACATTTGTAAAAAATCACAATAATTCACTGTGCCCCATGATCTACATATTAGAGGACTCTATACTTACCTATCTTCAGCAATGCCAAGATCAATGGTAGGAAAGTTGTGTTCTTTGAGAAGAGCAAGCAAAGCTGATCTATTACTGTCATGTATTTTGCCCTGAATCAAAGTATCTCCTGGTTCCACCAACTAAAAACAAAAATAGTTTAAAAACTAAATATTGATGTGCAAAGCTAATAGAGAAAAAAAGTCAATCAAAACTTAGAAGCAAATGTAAGATTTCCTGTGGCATTTTTATGCATCAGTTTGAAGAAAGAAAATGTGGTACACACCTACTCAGCTTAAGAACATGCAATCTATTCAAAATGTAACTTTATTACAATTCTACCAATTTAAAAAGAGAGAACAGTCTTCAAATAGCTTTCTTTTTATGGCTGTAAAGATTATTCAAAAAAATATAATTCCCCATCACCAATTTTTTTTCAATTTTAGCGGTCAACAAAATAAAAAATTTTAAAGGTCAAAACCTTCCTCCCGATTTTGCCATCTAAAATTGAAAAAAAAAATCATGGGTAAATTTTTTTTTCAATTTTAGAGGTCAAATCAAGGGGAAGATCTGTTTGTCAATTTTAGGGGTCAAAATCGAGAGGGAAATTTCATTTTCAATTTTAGAGGTCAAATCAAGGGGAAGATCTGTTTGTCAATTTTTGGGGTCAAAATCGAGAGGGAAATTTCATTTTCAATTTTAGAGGTCAAATCAAGGGGAAGATCTGTTTTTCACTTTTAGGGGTCAAAATCTAGGTGAAATTTTGTTTTCCCTTTTAGGGATCAAAATCGAAAGGGATCTTTCTTTTCTTTTTTAGGGGTCTAAAGCAAGGTGAAACAGTTGTTATATTTGCAGTTATTTTTCCCCATGGGCAACGCCGGGTATTATTGCTAGTCAAAGATAAAGGGGAGCGAATCTTTTTCTGCATATCATGAATTCCAGTATACCCATAACATTATCACTCAACTTTCATGGGAGTAGATTTTAAGAATACAGACAGCTTCTCAAGCATGCAGATCATCTTGAGTGGTCATTCTTCACCCCCGTCAAAATAAGGGTCCAGTTTATATAAGGAAATATTAGTAACATCTAAAATATTTGAAGCCGCAAAAATAATGTAAAGTAAAAAACCTTAATTAAATTAAGCCTTCCAAAAGAATTACAAACATGATAGATATATTTCTTTTCTGGGTTAAGATTCAGTTTAGCAAACCAGAGTAATTTTCTACAAAAATGTATTTCTCCCATGTAGTTTGATCAGCTTTGACTTCCTTTCTACCGGAAATTCTTCATTTTTGAGAAAAAACAACCTTTAAAGTAAATCTAAAGTGGTTCAATTTACAATGTACATATATATAATGCAAAACTGGACCCTTATTTTGTGTCCATCTTTATGACAGCAGATGTTCAAATTATAATGTAAATATAATGCTAAACTGGACCCCTTTATGTGTCTGTCTTTACACAAATATTGGCTTGGAATAAAACCGATATGTATTCCGAATTGTGTCCCTCTTTATGAAAGTATGGCTGTAATTTACAATGTACATACAATGCTAAACTGGAAACTTATTTTGTGTCCATTAATTTGTTAATGATAGACATCCTAATATTTAAATAGTAGAAAAATGTTTGCTGTCATAAACACAGATGCAAAATAAGGGTCCAGTTTGCATTATAAATCATTGTACATTGTAAATCGAACCCCCACTTTAGAGGTAATTCATTCTCTTATATTTTAAAAGTTGCTTTTTCTCAAAAATGACAAATTTCTGGAATAAATCAAGGTCAGGTTTAGTCAAAATAGATCAAACTATATAGAAAAAATCTTAAAAGTATAAAGGTCCCTGACAGAAAACGGTTGAAATAAAAATAACTTGAACTAGATTCGATGGCAAACACGTAAATATATGCTTACTAAGATTTCCCTTGTCTTAATGATACTATCAATGATCCCTGCACAGAAAGTAACAACTTATTGATTGTCTTTCATATGTTTTATAGAATAAAAGATTATAACTACATCACTAACTTATATTATGAGAAGATTTTTTTCTCATGATGTGGGGTTTGGGCTCAATATTTCCAGCCTCTTGCTGAACTGTTATATCATAAGCACTAGTTACAACTAAAATTAAAATTCTACTCAAATCTAGCACTGATCTTGTATTATATTTACACAATATTGGAGGTGGCATCTAGAAAGAACTAAATTAAAGAAAAACGGAAATCAAAACAGACTTGAATTCTGTGTTCTGCTTTTCTAAATATTTGCAACTTAAAAGGGAAAAAAAAACAGATGAATGATTTAGTCAAGATTTTAATGTAGAATATTAAAATAATTATAATTTTTAAAAACTTTTATTCATGAAATTTGTATAAAGGAGACATTGAAGTTGACTGAAGTCAATGCATTTAAAATAAAACAAAGTAAATACAAGCAATGAATTTGATGAATGAAACCATACTGACCTCATTTCCAGTGGATAATACAGCAATTGTAGGTTTTTTGTAACACTTGACTTTAAAAACACCTACTGTGGCTAACAAACCCACTTCAGAAGGTCCTAAAAACTGGTTTCTCTTGAGTACTTTTTCTCCCTGTGGAATATCTGACCCAACAGGCCTACAAATATTAAAAGCATTAAATATAATATCTTTAAAGCCTATAAGAAAGTTAAACAATGTCATTTATACAAAGAATTTAAATGCAAATTTTGGTAAAGATTCATTATTTTGCAATCGATTAAATAATTAAACCAACTAAGTGAATTTTAAATGTAGTTTTGTATACAGTGGACTGCGGTTTCACTTTCCAGTTTCAGTTACCCACGGTCAACCTCAGAAATAAACAATTCATAAGTTTTACTTAATTATGGTCCCAAAGTGCAAGAGTAATGATGCCGGCAATTCGGATATGCAAAAGAGGAACTGTAACGTGTAAGTGAAAAGTTGAAAGTTCTCGACTAAATAAGGAAATTAAAAAAATCGTATGATGAAGTTGAAGATCTACAATAAGAACAAATCTTCTGTCACATAACTTTTATTACAGTATATTGCTATTGTTGTTAGACTCTTATTGTGCCTAATTTATAAATGAAACTTTATCATGGTTATATAGTTATGTATATATAGGGAAAAACATAGCATAGGTTTCAGGCATTTACTGGGGGTCTTGGAACATATCCCCCACAGGTGTGTGTGTGGGGGGGGGGGGGGTAAATTTTTGTTTTAGCACTTAGTTTTATTGCATACATTAAAAGCTCAATCCCTAAAAAAAGATAAATTAATGTCCAATAATGCAAAATGAGAGAAAATTTATACAATAAATTGTTCTTCTAACCCAGTTTCTTTGTTTTTGTTGTCTTTATCACACGTTTTGGCCATTGTATACTCTGACCTTCTTTGCATTTAGCAATCTTCAGGGAATGTTGAACAGAACCCTGTATTGTTGTTCTCATTCTTATACCACTGTCACACCCGTTATTCTTTAGGGAATTTCAGAAATTATAACCAATTGATGCAAATCTGCCTTGTGAGTAAATGTATATTTCTGCACTACCTAACCCAGGGATTGAACTCTCAACCTTCTGGGTATCAGATGAGCTTTAGCATCACTTTTATCCACAAGGTCATGTCCTGTAGGAGAGATACTCAAGGAGTGGATTTTTTGGAGCCTTAAAATATTCAATGTTTGTTCTTCCTAATTAGAGGCTCCCATATGGTGTTTATATCTATGTTCAGCCTCTTTCCAATGTCATATTTTCTAAGGATGTTCTATATCTTATTTTGACTTCATTCCATAGAAGTTGATGTGCACACTTTTCTCTTCACATAATCAGCCATACCTGATTTCAAAGTCTCCCCACAGATTACAGCTTTCTAAAGTTCTGCAAGCCTTATTTTCAGAAGGCGAATGGTTTTGCCTTTGTATTCTCTACAACAACTGCATTGGATGTTGTACAGATAGTTCTTGGTTATGTTTTCTTCCTTTGAATGCAGTCCTAATATTGTACAGATTACAGATCCCCTGGGTATTCCCCAACATGCCTCTGATGTAAGTGACTGTAGCCAGTTTGCAATAAGTTATGTAGTTTGGAAATATATACATAATGGAAAGGTTAGTTGGTATTAAAAGGAAGAATTGATGGTTATGAGTTCTGCATTTTCTTAGGAGAACAGCATATCCCCAGTACAGTGGCCAAAATGTTGTGGGAAAGATAACAAAGACAAGGAAACTGATCCGAAACAATGTATAATAGCACATCACTGACATTTAGACAAACATTGATTAAACAGACTTAAAGATTTTGAAGCATACAAGCAAATTTTCATATCAGCTTACAAAAGTGAGATTATGTACATTATGAATATAAGTACATATAAGTACGTAAACACAACAAGTATTACTTGAATTTTGTTACTGATAGATTTTAATCAAATTAAAATCTGACTTCACTGACAAATCAAGCAAGTAACATCTGATTAATTTTAACTTCATGCAAGATCCTTATAAACTTAAGTTTAGCTAATTAAATTTGGATGTTTAAAAGATTATAAATTCCTATATTTAAATGAATAACTTTAATTTTGGATTTTAATAGTGATATTTAACTTCATTATAAGCATGCAAGAAATGATAAATCTAGTAACCATTTATTTAGTCTAATTCCTACTTTACCTGATATCTTGTCCAACAGAAGGAGCCTTTGTAATGCTAATTTCCACCTCTTCTTTACCATCATCACTTTGTTGAAGAAGATTGGTATCTTCAACTTGTATTACGGCATCAGCACCTATTGGTACAGGAGCACCAGTTGTAATACGCATACAATAACCTGATTGGACACGAGCCTGAGGCTGAAAATATAATAATACCAAAGGTATTGTAACGCACCTCTTAACAAGAAAACAAGCAAGAAAGGATTAAAGAAATGTTATCTGACAGTAAAGAATAGCTCATAATCAGGATGATCATAAGTGACTTTTTTTTATTTCGGTTGACAAATAAAAATTTTTAAAAAGATACTTAATTTGGAGACATGCTTTAGAAATCATAGGATCCTTTAGATGGTACAGTAAGAGATTTGAATTGGTTTTTAAAAATTCATGTAGGGGATAATATAGTAGAATTAAAATGAAAAATTTAACATAAAAATAATGAATATCATCATAGTACTGGATAAAAACTATATCATACTATTGGATAAAAACAGCAATAACATGAAACACTAAAAAACAATAATTATAAAAATATTTCAACCATTTTTTTAAGCATATAGGTGTTTTTAACAGAACTAACCTAACTTAAAGGATTATCCAATTTATTTCTTGTCATTAATTATTATTATCACAAATAAATAAAAGAAATTATGCATCATGGAAAAATATTAAAATTATAGACAAACGTATAGCAGATATTGCTTTATTTTATAGAAAGATCAAAAAAAATATCTCATAACAATATGTAGAAATACATTGATGAGAAAAGAATTAATTTTGAAGGAATCATTTTCATTATCAAATGCCAAGTTAGCACTGGGAGTGATCACAAAAACAAAATGGCTCTCCATGACAAGCTAAGTTTTGGCACTGTTTCTCTCAACACAGTACAACTATAAGCTTTCATTTCCTAATATGAAGATGCTATTTTGCATGGATTATCCTAGCAATGTTAGGGAATTGTTGAATATAAGCTATCAAATTGTGGAATGGCAACACAAAAATGTATGCTATGATTATGATCAACTAATTTTAAATATTTATTATTTATTTATGTATTATGCATCTTTGGGCATCTCCAATTATAAACAATATTTACACATTAACTTTAAAATCAAAATAAAATTCATAAAATCAGTATTAAATGTACATAAATATAAACAATATTTACAATTTAACACAATATACAGATCAGATTCTCTCGAATATTCCATCAGACAAATGCCCAAAATGTCCTTGTAAGCTCATGCTCTTTCCATAATTTCTAAACTTATCTAAATTATTTTTAAAACTCTCTACACTAGTGCTATTATTAAAGTGACTAGGCAACTTATTCCAAAAATATATTACTCTATTAGAAAAAAAAATCTAATTGTTTAGTAGATTTAGTTTTTGAAATTTGTCTTGTCAATAAATTTCCAGTTCAAGGAGAGATATTAAAATTGGGTGCAATATTTAGAAATCCCATTAATTATGTCACCATTAATTCACACTTCATTCTTATCGCTAGAACAGGATTCTAATATTTCTTTATAACTGAGATCTTAAAAATATAATGAGAATAAAAATGCATAAAATGTTGTTCAGGAGTTTATACTTTCCATCAAACCAGAATAAAATGATTTCATTTCCTCAAAAACAGTAGTTCATTTTAATTTAAAATGTTAAATAAATTATCGCAGCCAATGACTAACTTGAATTAAATTTTAGAAAATGCCTTTAAAATCTTTTCATCAAAGATGAAAGAGCAGAATAATAACATACTTACTATATTTCCAGCAGTAGTTTGTCCAGTTAAAAGTCTATTTCTAGCACCATCTTTAGCTGATAATAGGAAAATATGAAAATACAAATCATTAATAAAAAAAGTTGTTTCTAGATATAATAACGAGTAAATGTTGAAATTTTCATCCCTCTAGCTCATGGTGTGGCCTGTATGCATGATACATACATACATAGCCAGCCAGCCGGACCAACTTGAAAACTTAAGAAACCTTTTTTGACAGTTTTGGTTGATGGTTTCTAACATGATTTTAGTAAAATTCCCTTTCTAACTCACGATGAAAATGGATAAGTAGTATTTACATTTTATACAATGAAAAGTATAACAGTCTATCATCCCATCCTATAAAGGAAGTAAAGCAAATTGCATTTTGAAAATAATAATATTGTAATAATATATATATAAAAT
>VCCN01006315.1:141774-168474 GCA_006491835.1 Architeuthis dux | reverse complement strand
AGTTTAATAAGAGGATAGGAAGGGAGAGGGCAGAAAAGAGGTAGTTTAATAAGAGGCCAGAAAAGCAGTTAGGTAGAATCAAATAATATGATACAAGACAACTTTTCATATAAATTGGCTTTATTAGTCATTAAAAAAACAAGTTATATGTTTCTTAGTATACATTTGCAACTGCAATTAAATACCAATTTCTTTATACTTCATTAAATTTGACATCACAACATTACACAGAAAGTATAAGTTTTCACTGAATTTTGATACATCTATTAGCGATGTATAATTTTGTTACCATCATGATTCTAATTTGTACTTCAAAACTGTAACGGACACATACATATTTTTGCACTTACACACTCCGGTCAACAAGTGAAAACACTTGACACACAATTTTCCTAAGGACACCTAGATTTTTACTCCGAAAAATAAAGTTATCTTGTCTGCTAGTGCTTTTAGATAACCAACTTTTCATAACATGAAAAAAAACATACTTTACTAGAAACTTGATACCCTTTGTAGACAACAAGTCTGGCAAACCCTTGTATTCTTGTCACCTTACATTTCATATTGGATTTTGTACGATACCCAGTTCACCGGCCGATATTTTGACCAGCCATCACCTTCCACTCACCTCTTACTATAAAAAGATCATATGGAGTCAGATATAATTTAATAAAGGATTTACATTTTAATATAAGTCTCAATTCAATCAACATATCCTCTATTTACAAAACTATCAATAATCTATTCTTCATCTTTGTTCAATTTTTGTCACCTGACAAATCTATGACAGTTTCACAGGGACACGCATTTCAACTTTGATTATGTACATATGCATTCATACATACACACATACACTCTCTGTCTTCCTTAACCTCTTCATCCAACGAAGAACTCTTTAACACTTTACTAAGTAGTATACAAACTCTTTAAATGCATTCTTTCTTCTTCTCATCAGCTGAGAACTACTTTATGTTATATCTTCTGTAATAAATATACTTATTATTATCATTGCCAAGTATTTGTATTCTTATTGCATTGCTACCATGTGCAACTTGCATCTTGCAACATACATGTATTCCATACCGCTAACATTTACCCTTTCTCTCTCTAGTATAATCAGCACCCTAGCTTGCTAACGGCAGTCAGACCCCATAAAGGCTATTATCACTATAAGCACTCGGTACTATTACTACTGCTGCTACTATTAGTTTACCATTAGAGATTACTACGCTCTTATCATTGTTATTGTTTATACCATTAACTATCATATGGAGTCAAATATAATTTAATAAAGGATTTACATTTTAATAGAAGTCTCAATTCAATCAACATATCCTCTATTTACAAAACTATCAATAAGTAAAAACACTTTAAAGAGAGTAATCTAAAATGAATTGTTACCCTATTCATGTTCATTTAATGCCAATGAAGGTTTTTAGAAAAAGAAAATAAGAGTTATCATTTATACAATTAAACTTATTCTTTGTGTTGCTGGCGGTTATTACCACAGCGTTTCACTCAATCCTTCTACAGTATTCTTCAAGTGTATAATCTATAAGAAAAGAGGGAGGGATCTCTTTTTTACAAAACAAGATGTTGAACAGAAAAGGTTAGCTAATATATCAACCGGCTTGATTCATTCCAGCAATGTGAGACACACAGAGACAGTTACATGAGTGGCAGTAAAATGTATCATCTGTGTATTTCGTGCTGCGCAAATCAACCAGCTGGTTGGAGTATTAGCTACTATTTTCTGTTCACCATCTTGTTCTACAAAATAGAAACTTCCCACTCTCTTTTCTTACAGATTATAAACCTGTAGAAGAAGCCTATAGAATGGATCGGTCAAATCATTGTGATTAGCAAGATAAAGGAGGAGTTCAATTATTCAAACAAATCTTGGAAATGACTTCTCAAAACTATAGACAATATTTTTACAGAATTAATTTATATTCAAATAAAGATGACAACTTACACAACACAGCATACCCATCTTTAATGGAAGCAGGAAATGGAGGCAATGGCTCTTTTGCAAATACATCCTCAGCTAAATAACGTCCAAGACAATCTTGAAAAAAAAGAAAGAAAAAAAGGCCACTTGAATTAAAAAACATTTCAGTTTTCAAAATTCTTTTAAATTTGTACATCATTAGCTTGAGCTGATTGAAGTTTTGAATCAGAACAAATGTGAGATTTTAACAAAGAATGAGAATATAGATGCAAAATATATCAAGCTTTACAGAAAATGTACTTTGTGTAAATGATGTTATGTAATTTAACTTAATTTCTAAAATCTATATCTAATTTTATGTTGGTGTGACACAATAGGTCTGATACGGCAGTTAGATAAAGGAAAAGATGTAAATAATAAAATAATAATGTGTAATAGAATGGAGATAACTCTGGGTTTGTCCACCTCGATTTATGGCCCTTTGAGGAACGAAGAAAATGTAAACAAAAGAAAAGATATAGGAAAATCTTGTTTCCTCGAGATTTAAAAATTGGTGCACGAATCCCCAGGATTTGAATTTTGGCGTGAAGGAGAAAAGGAAACAAGACAACAAAGTTAAACTCGCTTCAGTCCTTCAGACGCGATTGAGTTCTCTCCAAGGAAAATATCGGCTTCTCTTCTTGCCTTTCTAAAGGACAGTTGACCAAATCAACCTTTTCGAACATGTGAACATTTGGAACATACTTTGATTTCCCTCAACGGTCAATCAGACTTTTTTCTCTCCCCAGTTTAATGTTTATTGTTTTGATATATAAACTGCAATTTATTGCCCCACCAAAAAACCCCAGAAGTTGTGTTTTTTTTTCTTGAATTGTTTTTCCGGGTTGTCCCATCTCTACATACACATTATTTTCCATCATGGTTAATTCTAATAGAAGAATCAGATTGAGAAAGTAGATTCCTTTCAAAACAAAAAGTAAAATACCGTAAAATACTGGGCCAGTCTTGGAGAAGGTGGCCCAGGTTTATCTTGATAAAGCAAACATTTCCCAAACAGGGTTGTAAAAGAACGCTTAGATTTTAAGATTTCATAACGTTATTCATCATTTCCCTGACATTGAAAAACAGAACAAGCCAGGATTTCAATGAGTAAGGAATAAGACTAATGACTGATAATCAGTATTCCCAAGGCTTAGGAAATCCCAAACCCATATCGCCAGGTATACGCAAGTGTGCAAAAAGATTTTCAGACTAATAATGATATGTTCAGCAGTGCAGATGGTATTCATGCCTATTGCAGCCATTCTTCAGAGGTGATTCTATACCAAAACTAAGACACACATAAAATCCAATCAAGAACACAACATCTAGAGTTTGTCTATCAATCTGCTTGTCAATGAAAAAGGAAATACACTGAGCACAATTCATACACCAACTCACAAAAAGTGCCAATTCCTTTGATAGAATATTATTTTTCTCTTTCCTCAACATATAAATATTCAGCTAACCATATGCTATAAATTGCTGGATAAAAATTATTTTCTTCCTCAATACAAGCATCCTGTCTTCTTCTAGTGCTTGCCTCTTCTTGCTACAAGAATAGGTTATCCAGAAACCACAAATTCATCACAATTTGTAAAAACCATGGCAGTTGAAGACAACTTCTAAAACCCACAACACCCTTCTAAAAGTATGCAGCATAGTTCCCAGAAAGAATGACATGCAGCAATCAGCTAGATAACCACACATACAGTTTGTGTAAAACCCACCACCTCCAAAGTAGTGAGCATTGGACAGTAACAAACAATCATCTATTGCTTAATATTATACCATTTAAAGTGGTAGATTTGAACAATTTAAAAAATGTATTTATTCTAAGTTTAATAAAATCTGACCTAAATGGATTTGAATTATTATGTCTATACTTACCAAATAATAGGATACATAAAATCAGAAGTTGATTTAGTTGACAATAAATTTACACAGCAACCACCAGGCTATATTCAGTGAAATAAGTAAAATATCTGTATATATAAGTGAGAGGTTTCATACCTTCTGTCTGTTTGTCTGTCACGCTATAGGAAACATCTTAATATGGGGGCTACCCAACCAAATTTAGCATATATACCCAATGGACCTAGAGAAAGGTTTCAAAGTAAAATGTTTTGAGAAAAAAATTATTTTTAAGTTTTGAGAAGGGGGTTTCTATTCAAAACATAACTATAATGCTAAACTGGACCCTTACTTTCCATTCAATAAATCTTATATGTTTATATATAATTCTTTAAGAGTTGACCAAAGAATGAAGAGAAGGTTTTTCTCCTTTAAGGGGTCAGAAGTGAAGGAATACTTTTTCTTCTTTAAGGGGTCATGTGTAGGGTAACTTATTTCCCTTTAAGAGGTCAAAAGTGAAGGGAAACCTTTTCCCTCCTTCAAGGGGTTAAAAGTGAAGGTAAACTTTTTTTCACCTTCCAAGCATTCTACAGAAAATAAAAAATATCACTGTCTTCTTTTTTTGTTTTTAGGTATTTACACCATTGGATGTAATAGACCAAGAAACACAGATCAAAATAGATTTTAATAGCCTTTTATAACCAAACACCAATTTATAAATTACAGTTACTTTCCTCATGCAAACAATTGCAATGTGTGATTAAAAGTTATCTTCATTACCAGTTACAGCAGCCAAAACTAACTACATAGGATAAACCAGAATTATAAGAATGTATCACCAGAATATGTGAGGGTCTCCGGTTCCAACACAGGAGTTTCTTTTAAAACAATGCTGATCGCTTCCTCAACAGTGATCATTTTATAGGGTGACTGACGGGCTCTATAGGCCACACGGCTAGCATCCACTTGACCTACAAAAACAAAAAGTTTTCTATTTATCTATTTGAGTAAGTAAAACTTTCAATACATCTTCATATAAAAAAATGGATAAAAATGAACATATATATATATATATACACACACACATATATATATATATGTTTTTATGCCAAAGATCTCTGGTTTGTATGAATGTGAGGTGGGAGTGAATTTTCTAGGAGGGGTCAATGTGTGGTGGTGGGGGGTGCTAGGGTGTTTGAGAATCTCTGGACTGAGGGAGTGGCTGGCTGACTCTTCTTGGAGGGGTCAATGCTGGGGAATTTTGAGGAGGCATAAAAACACACGAAACAGTCTCAGCCACCACATACAAGATGGATGACAACCACACCACACATATCCAGGATCACTAACTGCAGGTCACACGGATAATTGCAGGACTTCTGCCATGTTCAACTTTCTTCTGAAGACGTTGCTCGCCGCGACGAAATGCATAAAGATTTATCCTCGTGATAAACATGTTTGAGATGTAACAAGCTGTTCTCACTCTTTTTCCTTTTCCACATTGTCTAACCATACCCATCATTCTGTCAGATTCCCTCACATCCACACTACAAACATATATATATATATACACACAAAATTATATATATAAGTTTGTTATGTGGATGTAAGGAAATCCGACAGAATGGTAGAGGTAAATTGACAATGTGGAAATGAAAGATTGAGAAAAGTAAAGTATATATTTATATGAAATCAAGGAATGGATAATTTTATATCCAATAGAATATGATAATTATAAAGACATTTTATTAATTGGGAACCCATATCAGCCCGGCATCTGTGTTTGCGATTGCTAAATGAGCGACCTAGATCGACAGTATGTAATCAAGGAATGGATAATTTTATATCCGACAGAATATGATAATTATACTGCGTATAGGATGCTTCCTGGGTGGACACGGGTTCGATCCCCACACAGAGCTCGTTTCTTTATTCATTTATACGATCTAAGCCACCCATTTAGCAATCGCTAACACCAATGCTGGGCTGATATGGGTTCCCAATTAATAAAATGTCTTTATAAGTATGTGAGTGTATGTATCTTTGTATGTCTTTATGTGTGCATATCTGTCCGTTCATTTGTATGTGTAGGTTTATATGTATGCATATATATATATATATATATATATTTCTGTATCTATATATGTGTTTATTTTTGTGTACATGTATGTTTGTATTTATATATATATATGTGTGTGGATATGCATTTATGCTTGTATATGTACACACATGGTCACCCACTCATAGGAAGAAAGAAGAGGAAGGAACACAGACACATAAATCACACATACACCTCCCACCCACTCAAAGGCTGATAGACAAACCCAGCCATTTAGACACTTACCCCATACTGGGAACACAGATAACCAGGATTTGACCCATGTTTAACAAGAACACACAGGGTTTTTCCCATTCCTACCCCTCTCTCCTACAACCAACACGCTCTTCACTTTTCCCAGCTCAGTATACATTTCACACAAACATGCGAAAATCAGACTGCACACACAAGTTTTCTGCACTGCAAAAGAGCTTCTGAAGAAGCCAAATTAAACTCATCGAAATGCATCAAGGCTTATCCTAATGATAATAAATGTTTGAGATGTAACACTTTTCTCAATCTTTCATTTCCACATACATATAGCAGGGATACACAGCATTGCCCATGCCAATATGGTTTAAGGTTGGAATAAGTCTAGATTGCTTTATAAAGATAGAGACGGAAAGAATCCATAATACTTGTGTGTTGGTGTGGTGGTTTATTTTAACTAACCAAGTGCAATACAGGCCTCATGTGTGAATTGGGGTAGCAAAACCAATGTATATATTTAGGAGCTAGATCTACCTAATGTGGAGCCAAATGTAAGTAATTTTTAGCTATATCTAGCTATTGTTGAGTGAGTAAAAGCTTTCGGCCTCCACGATCCACCCGCGTTTGAACGCAAACATTGGTATAACACAACGTGTTATAACATGTGAGGCCCGTCCATCTTAGGGAAGTATATCCTCAAAGTATGTGGTTAGTTCCCTGAAATATTAATAGAAATAAATAAATAAATAAAAAATAAACAAATTGAATCAGAAAAGAAGCAGTTTTCTACACCCGTGGGAAATTTGTTAACATTTTGTTAGAGCATTTAGACTTTAGCCTGGAAGTTGCAAGAGCAATCTTCCCAACGTATTGAACCCATGGACAGTAAGGGAGGAAGCAAATGACCACATAGAGTAACTGAAGCAATAATGAACTGAATAATTGTTTATAAAACACGTTAATATACAAACCGCATACTTCGAGGCCTTACTTCCGTAAGACAGACATAAATTATCATCCCAGAATTCTACAGCTAAAAAGCTGACTTAATACTGAATTGTGAAAAGAAGTGTGAAAAATGTGTTATATTTCACATAAATATTAATTAAAACTGTCAATAAAAAATTTTAAAAAATACAAAAAAATACTCACATGGGAATATCTAGTTTCACTTTTTAAAATCATGTGTTGTGTAGCATAAACTGTTTTTTTGTTAAGTATAAAAAACAACTGAAAGGTGAGGCCACACTGTCTATGCGTGCGAGCATGTGTTTTACTACTACTATTAAAAATCATACTTAATATTTTTTATATTGACAAAAAATATGCCCCAACTGGTAAAAATAAACAAAATTATTGTAACCAAATTTTGGGTCATTCGTAAGAAGAATTAAAACAGAAAATTCTTGTCTTTCCAATATATAGGACCAGAGATTGGCTGGAAAATGACCTCCAAGGTCAAAGTCACATAGCATATGTGGGAAGTTGACCTCTTCTAAGTGTACATGCAAAATATCATCTCTATTTTCCTTTTAGTTTTTGCGGAGAAAAGACATGGACAAACAAACAGATGGCTCAAATATTAGTATAGATACATATGTATACATAATAAGTTCATACAAAAGTTTCCAACATTTTTTTACAAAATCTTTTATACATATAAATTCCGAGTTTTGATTTGAGGAATTCTTAGAAAAATGTTGTGACACCTTGAACTGAACCACTGACCAAACAAGAAGTGATGCATGAAGAGAAACAACTGAGAACCTGAAGCTCACAAGTTTTGAGAATACATTGCATGTGAAAGAACTTCCTATCTTAACTCGATGATTGTTTGCTGCATCGCATTTGCAACAAAGAGGAAGCATATAAAGAGGTTTCAAGATCAGACAGAAGCTGCATCTGCATGGATCTAGCATTCCTACACTGAAACGGAAAACCAACAGAGCTTAGTGATATTATGAGGTATTGCTGGGGTATTCTGGGATAGCCGCCAAACATTGCCTGACCCCAAGGTTATCATTTGATGACTGCTTTGTTGGAAGCACTGCTACTGTTTTTTCAGCAGTAGTTGTGTGAAATTATTTATCTATATATTTTTTTATTAGAGATAACATCTAACTATTAGCAGATTTGAAAGCACAAAAAAATGAAAATTCTGCTAGCAATGATTACAAGACACAAATTGACATTTTGCTGAAACAAAAATAAAAGCATCATAACTCCAGTTCTAAATACACAAGATAATTATTTTTTAAATATATTGATTAATTTGTGCACTTGAAAATAATGTAACTTTTAAAAAACATCACTTTTTAATACTGTATAAAGCAATTTTACTGAATTTTTATGTCTTTAACTAAATAATGATTGAGAAAATGGAAAGCATGGGATAAATATAAACTTACTTTCATTTGCACAGTGCATATGAGAAGGGTCTATGTAGTGGAGTGAATTCTGATTTAATGGTTGCTGCTGGTCATGATAAATGCGGTAGTTATGAGGTGGTGTTGGCTGGTTCACGCACAACTGCAATTAGACAAAAATTAGAATTTTCTCTTAAATGGAAATTTTATAAACAAATCAACAAATTTATAGCAATTTAGTAGCTAGCATTATATTTAATTTGCACTCACCAAAGGTTCTTTCAAATGACAATGATAAAAACTCAATGAATGTTCCTCGTTATCAAAGTGGATCAGAACTGAAGTGTTAGAAATATTAAATGATCCTAGATTTGGAATTCTTTGCTTAACCAGAAAATCTTTTTTTCCTCTGCCAATGAAGTTGAAGGGGTATATGTATGTGGTCACGTTTTTCTGTCTGTCCACAAGATATCTCCGAAAGTACTCAATGGATTTCAATGAAATTTTATGGGAAGGTGGGCAAGGAAGAAGTGCTAGAATTTGGGGGTGGATCCAGGATATTTCTTATTGATTGAGAAATATTTTTCCGTTTTTTTTCACATATATTTATGTATATGCTCATGTCTGTCCACACAATATCTCAAAAAGGTCTCAGAAGAAGTGATTAAATTTTCGGGTGGATCTATGTACAATTACCTCCCTTTCGCCATAGTTATATGTCTATACTACATGATATTGCCAAAATTTCATGTCTCTCTACACAAATTCTCAATGAATTTCTATGAAATTTTGTGGAAGGGTGGGCAATGGGCTACAGGCAGATCCATGCACAATTACCTCCTCTGACAATAGTGTTGGCAGAGGTATGCGCTCTCTGGGTGCTTTCTAGTTTATCAAAATAATTTTAAGATTGAGGTCTTGATGATGAAAACAGTGCTGACTCATTTGTCTCAGTATGACTTTTTCCTACTGGCTATTTTCTATCAGAACAAGCAGCTTTATAAGACCTCTCTATGTTTTTTGATTTGATATATGATTTTAGTTAATCTTATATCTCTCCAGAGGAGGAGAGAACACTACATAATTATTATGATGTTCAAAATACTGAAAATCTTGTACCCAATGATTTAAACATCTCATTTCTCCACAGTGAACAAAGATGTATTCGCGCCACTATTCCAACTCTAGTCCGGGGCGCGACAAATAAGGCCCAATCCAAATATGATGTGTCACTCTAGTGTTTGGACCAAAACTTTTGAACTGTATTCCTGCCAAGACCACCTTAATAACAAAGCTGGTGAGCTTCAAGATTTCTCTGGGAAAATTTTTTGAGCAGATCTCAAACAACCCACCGACATACCAGAGTATACTGTACGTGCTTGACATTCGTGGAGATGACGTTGAGGAGCCCAGCCTCACCATATCAAAAGAAAGATCTGAATATCCGATTCATTAGTTTTAATAATATGTAAGTTTTGTATTTTTGTATTAACTGTGTATTTTCATTATAGGTATAATTTATTATTTAGTTTCAGTCGTATTAACAAAATCTCTTCAATATGATTCATCTTAAAATTCATTCATTTCTAAATAATAGGGATTCAAATTTTTTTAAATTCATTTATATCATACTCACTTTATCTTGAATACCAATGTTTGTTGGTAAAATAATATTGGGACCACTAGGCTCTTCCTTGTGATGTTGATTTACTTGGTTCTGAATTTGTTCGTGTGTCTCAATAATTTCTTTATGCTGGTCTTTTATCAAATCAATAGCGTGTGGAATCACATGAGTGACAAAATTTAGACATTCCTAAGGAGAGAGCAAACAAACATCACTTATTCAATGTAAGCACATTTTCAAATCATATGAAAGTAATATTTACTTCAGTTTATATTTATATTCATGTGACTGAGAAAATGTTCTGTCCTTGCTTAGAAAAAATATTAGTTATATTAATTGTTTTTTTTTTTCAAATATAACACAAAACTATTGGGTTGACCAAAGAGTTCATTCTGTTTTTGTTATTAGATGGCAGTAGAAGCGTTTATTTCTAACTACATTCAAAAAGATTGGCCGTGTAGATCAATTAAGGTTGATAGCAATCAAATCAAGACATTACTTAGAACAATCAATGTTATATGATGCGGGAGATAGCTAACCTATTCAAAATATCCAAATCTAGCGTTGAAAATCATTTGCATCAGCTTGGTTATGTTAGTTTATTTGATGTGTGGCTTTCACATAAGTTAAGCAAAAAAAAGATTATGTGCAATTCACTACTTAAATGTAACAATAATGTTCTGTGATGGGTGATAGACAGTGGATACTTTATGTGGAATGCAAGAGGCCATGTGGTAAGCAAAATTGAACAACCACTATGAACCAAGGTGTGGTCTTCATCCAAAGAAGGTGATGCTGTGTATATGTTGGGATTGGAAGGGAGTCCTCTACTAACATTTGATTCAAATAAGTACTACTCTCAATTAGAATAATTGAAGGCAGCAATTGATGAAAAACATAAGATTATTTAAGAGAAATGGTTTATTCCATCAAGATAATGCTTGACTGCATGTTTCCTTGGTGATCAGGCAAAAATTGTTATAGCTTTACTGGGAAGTTTTCACTCCTCCGCCATATTCACCTGATATTGCAGTCTTTACAGAATTCTTTTGAGAATTATTTCATTCCCTGAAGACTGCAAAAGGCACCTGAGAAAGCTAAAAAGATATAGGAGGATGGAATTATGAAAATGGCAGAAGATAGTCGAACAAAATGGTAAATATGTTGTTCAATAAATTATTGCCGAAAAATAAAATAAAAAATTGTTTTTATTTTTAACTCAATTGTGGTCAACACAATATTAACAATTTTATACATCTTTTTGGTGTTATTCCTGCATTTGTTAATATATAATATCTATGTACTATACATATGTATAGTTGTGTGTGAAATTTTGTATTATTCCATGCCTCTTACCAACATATCTTATTAGATAATGAAGAAGAAAATAGGTAAGACCAAATCAGAAAACAAGATTTAATTAGGAAAATAATTCCCATCAAAGATCTTGCTTTAACATGATACCTACATACACAATTCTTTTCTGTAAAATTATTTAGTTTTTGAAGTAAAGTAATTTCTCTGTTGCAAATGCATTTTTTGTTTGATAAATTTATTAAGCAAGACAGAAAATGATAATCTAAGAGTGGATGAGACTTTACATGTCTTCAGTTCATTGTCATCAATATCAGCTATTATTTCTTTCCAAAATGTATCTAGAAGTGGTTCCTTTCTAGATGAGAACCTTTTAAATTGTTTTCAACCTGTGCTGTCACACAGAAAATCTGCAGCAATAAATGAAAAGTTTTAACTGAATAAACAAACTTAAAAGAAATCAAATCAAAAAAGTAAAGAATATAAAACTATTTTTCTTACTTGAGAAGCCTTTCTGCTTCCAGGTAAATTTAAGATTAATGTCTTGCCTCGTATTCCACATACTAATCTGAAAACAAAGACATTATATTAACATAGCAAAGGAAAATACGATCTTTTGAACATTTTGCTTTCAAATAAATTCTAAAAAATTCCATGAATTTAAGAGCAAATGTTTAGTGAAGAGGAAATAACCAATTAAAGAAAATAAATCATTCAATATAAAGCTTTCATGACTTTATGTAGTGATAAACAATTTCTTTCAGAAATTTCATGCACCATTTTTCATTAATAGTTTTTTTTCTTTAAAGTTTTACAATAATCAAAAGCTTTAGCAGCTTTTGATTTTTGTTAAACTCTTGACATGAGAAAGAGGTAACAAGACACCTGAAATCATGCAAAGCCAAAGTATTCAAATGCCTAATATCCAGTAACCCTTTTGTCACCTCTCTTGAGCCTGTAGGCCAGACAGTATTTTTTTCTCATTCTCATAGGTGAGACAATGAGAAAAATAGAAGCAAAAAAAACTAATTTTTTTTTTTACCATGCAGAACAAAAATGAAAATTTTATAGTAAGAATTCTCTTCTTACTATAAAATTTTCATTTCAGAGAAATTACTAGTAATGAAAAAATTAAAATATAAACAATTTACAATATCTTTCTAAAAAAATAAGAACATTTTTTTAAATTCACAAATGATGAAGTCAATTATTGAAATCAGAAAAAGTTGAATAAACTTTATAATCACTTTTATAAAAAGTTAATATTACTGAGGAAAAAAAGAATTTAAAAAAATATAATCAAACAAAAAGATCTGACTGTCTCTATAAAAGATAGACTCCAGCAAATGCATCAGTCAGTTATTAATAGCTAGGAACATTTTTTTTAAAGTTTTATAAATAACCTGAAGGTTTATATATAAAACTACTTAAAATAATTTAGATATAATGTGAGAACAATTACATACCGGGACAGCATAGCCATTGGTGTTATTTCCAGAGACTTCTGTATCATAGCAAGGCCAAGACCAGGAGCTTCTCTCTCAATAACCAGTTTGGTGGCCTAAATTAAATTTTTTAATGAAAAAAATTGTTTAATGAGAACAATTTAATTCGAAGAGAATGCGGGCAATTCTGGAAAAATACCTTGTAGGTAATCAATATTTGAGGTGTCTAACGTGGGAGAGGTGAACTCGCCACTGTTCCGAAATGCGTTTTCTATGATAAAGTATTCAGTCATCCCTGCTCCATCTGGTGGTATAATCTGCAAGTTTCCAGTTTGCCTCTAATACTGTTTTGCCATTGTTTATAATGCAATTTTTCACGAGCAAAGGCCTGATTGTGTGAGTTTCCCTTGCCATTTTAGAAATGATATGTGGTTACTAATGCACATTCTACACAATATACTGAGGTATCATGCAAATTTTTATGAAAATCAATCATAAATCAATCCAAAAATGTAGTCTGTATGCAGTTTTTAAAGTCACCAAACTTTGGAGCTCATTTTCTCAAAACCATTAGTTCACCCATCCTACGGTAGATGCCTCATTTAACAAGAGAGATCCAGGGTGGCCAGACATCCGGCTTTAGACCAGACAGTCCGACTTTTGAGCACTCTGTCCAGCTCGAGCCAAACGTTAATTTGTCCTTTTTTGGGGTCTGACTAAAAAACCTATATAAATTACCTCCTTGAAAAAGTGAGAATTGAAAACAACCGTTAACATATTTTTATTATATGTAGTTGCCATTGTCAACACTGCTGATGAGCCGCAATGTACAAGTGACATTGTCAACAAGTCTCAGAGGTTCAGTCAGAAAAATTCATTCTCAGATTTGTGCTGGTGTCATAGAAGAAAAGAGAGAAACAAAAGTGGCTAGGATAAATATGCAGAAAATAATATAATATTCATAATAAAATTTCAAAAAATATGTAGCTATTTTGGGGTGAATCTTTAAGTTCTTTCTAGACATAATAAGGAGTAAATGTTTAAATTTTCAGCCCTCTGGCTCCATTGGTGCGACCTGTAACAAGCAATACATACCCAGCCAGCCAGACCAACTTGAAAACTGGTTTACCTTGAAGAGTCCATAGTTTCAAATGGTGGTAAGGAGGTATTTTTATCAGCAAAGTTTTTATTCAGTGGAAGAGCCCAGTGTTACAGACAGAGAATCAAGAAAATCACACTGTTCATTATTAGACTAGATATTATAGTGGGCCAGCCAACATGGAAAATTATACTTTTTGGGGCATCGCATGTTAAAAGCAGGCAACCATGCCAGATCAATTAGTCATAGGATAAAGAAAAAGGTATGTGCAGATGCCACCCTGGGTTTTCAATTTTTTGGGTGGTAGAATCTTAGCAACCAGGTTAAATCATATCTAAAACCATCCAGATTAGGAAAAAAAATTGAACTTTTAAAAAAAATTCAAACCACCACCAAATTTAATCACTTCTTCCTTACCACAAAATTTCATCAAAATTCATGAGAACATTTGGAGATACCTGGTGGACAGATGTGAGCGAATACAGAAATGTATAAAATATTAAAATGGAAAAATATCTCTCAATCAAAAACAAATTCCTGGATCCAAAATTTAATCACTTCTCCCTTACCCTGTGGCTTACCTTTCCAGAAAATTCATTGAGAAATTTTAGAGATAATGTGTAGACAGACAGGAGCGATTATGAAAAAAAAACGTTTTTGATTGAGAGATATTTTTCTTTTTTTTTTCTTCCTACATTTCTGTATTCATTCATGTCTATACATACAATACCGCCAAAAGAGATGGAATTTTGTGGATAGGTGGGCCACAGCATAAGGAAGAAATGATCAAAATTTAGGGGAGATCCAAGAATTTGCTTTTGATTGATAGATATTTTTGTGGTTACTTTTTGTACATTTCTGTATCTGCCCACGCAATATCTCCAAATGTTCTCAATAAATTTCAATGAAATTGTGTGGAAGGGTGGGCAATAGGCCACAGAAGAAGTGATTAAACAGATCCATGCAAAATTACTTAAGTTATAAGTGGAAGAAATGTACATTCAGTACAAATTGACACGTGGTCACCTTGGTGACCTTCAAAATGACCTTGAAATTGAAATTTGGCAATTTAGGGGATGGCATCTACTTTTTCACCTTGTCACACTGAAATGAATCATGGCAGCAGTGCTAACAAATTATAGGGGACTTTTCCATTTTTGGCTAGTCTACTATTTCTGAGAATTAAAGGGAAATAACTCATAAAACAAACAACAGGTATTCAAATAGTTCTTCAGACAATTGAACTCCTTGTTGTTTGTGTTGTTAACACAACATTTCGGCCAATCCATTCTTCTGTAATGTCCCAATGTGATGGGATAAACAGAAGTTTTTAACTTCAAAGGAGGATGCGGGTGTTTCTTTATCCTTGCCTTGTCAGGTTTGGATTTCCATACCTTGTCCCTGTTAAGTAGCGGAAGCCACATTGGGTTGAACTCTGCACTTATCTGACTAATATATTCAATTGACATGTTGATGATATGTGCTGCCTCTTTGAGTTTTCTCTGTTTCCAACAACATTCTCTGTCAATAATCTGGACTTCCTTCCAGAGGGGAAAGTGATCGCCTTTCTCCCTCCAGACATGGTCAGCCATTCCAGATTTTTCTTGATTATGGCTTTTCTATGCACCTCACTTTCCCCAGTGTAAATTTTTCCAATTATAATTGCAAATTGTTGGAAACACATTTAACAAAAATGATAACATAGCTTCTTTCTTTTTTGTTTCTAACATATTTAACTAAAATAACAATAAAAATGAAATATTTTACATACTTTTTAAAAACTTTCTGACAATTGAATATATTATTTTGTAAATAGACAATATCATTTCTTGAGAAGAAAAAATAATCACCAATTCTTTTGTGTAACTTTACTCTATAATTTTACATTCCTGTCTCTTAAACAAAATATCTTTCACCAATCTTTCATTGCATTAGTTTTGTCATAATTTAGAATCTGATTTCCTTCTAAGGTGTTAAAAAAATCTCAACTGATCCTATATTTAGGATAGAACCTTGTTTAAACTATGAAAATGAGTTTTAATTTTAGATCTTATTCAAATCAACTAAGAGCTAGAAATAGTTTAAATAAGGTTATATCCTAAATATAGGATCAGATTCTAAATTAGGACAAAATTAATCTTTTACTTATAAAACCCATTATATATATGCTGTTGAACATTACCTTTGTCTTTGTTCTGTTCATCGATGTTTATTCCCATCCCCTCCAGTCAGTTTTCCAAAAGATGCTTTCAAGGCTCGCTATAAATAGTTTAGGTGATATTGTATCGCCTTATTCCTTTGGCTATCTTTATGAAGTCTAATTATTGCAGTGCCATTTTCGCATATGTTTTGGATGATTTGTATGTAATTTTTCGTTAACACCTTGTTCTCGCATTGAGTTGAAGACTGCCGTGTGTTCTACTGAGTCAAAAATTTTCTCATAATCTACGAAAGCCAAACAGAGTGGTTTGTTGTATTCTAAGATCATTTTGATTAGTTGATAATAAATCAACTAATCAAAATGATCTTAGAATACAACAAACCACTCTGTTTGGCTTTCTTTTTTCATTCTTTTATTTATTAATTTGTTAAGTTCTGCTTTTTTGTCTTATCTTATATATTTAGTTTTTATCTTTATATTTCTCCTGTTTTATTAGTTTTAATGTTGCTTTACAGTATTTCCTTGCATTATTGTCTACATTTGTACTGCCTACCATCTCTGCTGCTTCTTTAATTATATTAGTCAGACTATTACTCTTTTCCTCTATGTCACTGTCATTATTTCACAAGGCCTGAAATCTGTTCTCTATCGCTACTCTGAAGTTGCTAATGTTCTATTTTATTGGGGCATCTCTTCATCTTAAGAATCATTTTATTCCTTTCAGTTTTAAAGTGAAATTTAGTTCTGCATACTACCATTCTATGATCACTTCCTATGTCTACTTTGTTTATAATGGTAACGTCTTTAATGTTATTTATCGTCAGTTAGTATGAAGTCGATTTCGTTTTTTGTTGTGCCATTTGGGCTTTTCCAAGTCCAATTTTCAACCTTCCCGTTTTTTGAAAGAATGTATTAGTTATCTTTAATCCGTATCTTTCTGTGAAATTTACTAGCATGTCACCTCTCTCATTTCTCTGTCCTATTCCATGTTTTCCTATACTAGATTCTCCAACTTTTCCATGACCTATCTTAGCATTAAAATATACCATGAGTAGTTAGTCTTTTCTCTGTCCATTATCTTACTGGTGTTGTCATAAAACTCTTCAATCTTCTTGGTCAGAACTTTTCGAAGTAGGCGCATAAACCTGGATAACCTTTAGTGTGTATCTTTTGCTTAATCAGTTATCCAAGCAATTCTGTCTGATATATTGCCAAAACTGATAACATTGCATGCAATGTTATTATTGACTAAGAATCCTACGCCACTGAATTTCTTATCCTTTCTCCCTTTGTAATAGAATAGATGGTTACTTACATTAAGCTTTAGAAGGTTTTAAAAAGGCCATAAAGATAGGAGAGACTCTAGAAGAGGTCGATGAATATATCTACCTAGGACAGGTAATAAAGCTAGAGAAAGACCATGACTGCAAAATAAAACGTGCATAACAATAGGTTGGAAAGCATTTAGTATGAATAGAACATTCTGAAGAGCACCTTGCCAATGTGCCTAAAGTGTAAAGTTTACAACGGCTGCATTAATACCAGCCATGATTTATGAATGCGAAACATGGAAATTAACCAAACAAGCTGAAAACCAACTCAAAATAGTGCAGAGAGCCATGGAAAGAGCAATGCTAGGGATAACTCTAAGAGATAGAAAAAGATCAACATGGATCAGAGAGAGGACTAGAGTGAAGGTCACCTAGCAAAAAGAGATGACAATAGATGGGGGAAAAGACTAACCGATTGGTGCCCATGGAACAGTAAACGAAGTAGGAAAAGACCAGACACAAGACGGAGGGACGAGATAGAAAAGTTTGCCGGTAAGACGTGGCAGAGGTTAGCACAAGATAGGTCGTCATGGAAGGAGATGGGAAAGGCCTTTGTCCAGCAATGGACTTATAACAGCTGATGATGATATGCTGTATATGTCAATAAAAAAAAAATGCTACTTCTCTCTTCCGAAAAATCTATCATCATTTTTATCTAAATTACCTAATAGTGAAAATAGGAGCATCATAAATATCCCTAACCAAATAGTAATACACCTATGAGAAAATGTCATATCTGGGTGAATATACATTCATGTGTATACAAATTTTCTGTCATTTGATTTTTACTCTTTATTTCTAATTGCGCTGTTATTAGTTGCCATAGAAACAGTGGCTCGAATTAATAAGTTGTATAAAAGCAACTGAAATCAGGATGAAGATAAAAACTAGTCAAATTTAATAAAAAGATTTTTCATGTCTTGTAGATAATCAAAATGAGCAACTACTATAATGTGATGGTTAGCAAGCTCATATTGAAGGAACTTCATTTTTCAATTGTCCTAGTTATAAAATCTATTAGCTATCTTCTTGACAGCCCTAAATTATTTTTATTTATTCTCTCCATCTTAGTCTCTTGAAGGGCTGGTGTATCATTGTATCACAAAGTTGCAGGAAAAAAATAAATGAATAAAAACTCACCTCTGGTGTAACATCACGAAGTGCAAAACCTGTTCCTCCAGTGGTTAAAATCAAGTCAAGATGTAAACTGTCACACCAAGCCCTGAGAATGTCCTACAGATTAAAAACATTAAGTTTTTAAAATCAAATTGAATTTAGTATTAATATTCCTGAATGTTTTCGAGTATGCCAAACTAAAAGTATAAAAACATCAAAGTATTTTTTTTTAATCAATGCCATAATAATTAGAAACAGACAGTCAAGAAGGAGTTCATATATTTGATGTTTTTTAAATAAAATTTTCCACAATTACAAATATTTTGACTAGTTCATCTATTTTTGTTGCTTTTTATTGCAATGTTTTTTAACAGATCAATTCTTTGAATATTAAATTAGATTGTAAAAAATTGGAATAGCTTCAAACAAGACTTGAACTTGAATCTTATACCTTGGGATCTCAACGTTCACAAATGACGATGCCTCAACCAATTAGGTTACTAAAGTTGTCATGATTAGATAAGGTTTGTATCTGTAGTCTGCAGCTACCATCCTTTTCTTCTGATTCTATTCCACTCTGTGATGTTGACCTAATACTCTTCAGTTGTTTTTAAGATGAAATGTTTTGATTAGCTTTCCTACATTTATTTTTCTTGCATTTTATCAGTTTTTTAAAGTGAGATCAATGGTGGCAGAAAACTGCAAATGAGAACCCTACCAAATCATGACAGCTTAGGTAGTCTAATTGATTAAGATATCACCCATGATGAACAAGTTCCTGTAGTATGAGACGTAAGTTAGAGTTTCAGCTGAAACTCTTTCTTTATTCTGATTTCTTGCAGTTTAGTTTAACAAAGAAATGACGAAAATATTTTATGATAAAAAGCAAAAAAATAGACAAAGGATAACTAGTCAAAATAATTACAATTTTTTTATACTGTAACTTAAATCTTTTTAGAATTTAGATTTACGGATCTAACAATATCCGCTTGTGATATATGTCTGTCTTCTCTCAGTGGTATTCTCCTCTTAGTGATTAATAATAATAAACCACAGTATAGATTTTACTATATGTTGTATTTTAATCTTTGCGTTATTTATTGTGAACCATGTCAGTCAGCAGCTTAGCTAGTGAACATGGACATTTTCTTCCTTAGTAAAATGTCTGGCACGATGGTCATAAGGCACAAATTATGTGAGATATTGACAGTGAACTCATTTAAGGATATTCACAAGTTAAAGATATGTATGCCAACTGTAGCAGTCAAAATAAATTTTAAAAATAAGATTTTATATAATTTTCATTAACTTTAGAAATACAAAATTTACAATAAATTTAGTATAAACTTAAACACTCTTTAGTTAGAACAAGATAGCTCTTAAAATAATCTCACACAAAATAGATTCTTAAGTTAGCTAGCCCTGTTAGCCTTTTAGCTAGCCATTTTAGAGCATTGCTTACAATTACATCCGGATGTTCACTATAAAAACAAATGAAAGAGACACTATCTTGCCCACTTTGCATTGTCTTGCATGAGGTCCATCTGTTTTCTAAAGACGTACAATATGCTTTAAAGCAATTTTCTCTATGTGCACATTTTAATCTCTCTCTTCTCTATCAGCATGCTTTAATTACATATGTTCATTATTATGTTTACTATCAATCATTTTGCATTACTTATGTTCTGTAACATGTATGTTCATTTCATTTCTCAATTATGTTCTTTTGTTCATAAAAATTATTATATCTTTATGGAAAATATGTCTTACTTATATTTCCTTTGCATGTATTCTACTGTTATATTTGACTAAGGTTATATCCAAACAGTATTAAAAAATATATACACTTCATTTCAATTTCTACAAAGAAATATTTCTCGGAGAATTCATCTTCCAAGGCCAAACAAAACCATTAAGAACTATACAACATTCTTAACACCACCCCAATCAGACTCATAACATAGAAGATAGAAAATCAACAAATAAACTGTCAAATTATAACAAGTGTATGCAAATAATTAGAATATTAATTTAAAATATTGATATAAAATATTAATAAAATAATAAAAACACATAAATGAAAATGAAAATCAAGTCACTGACAACTACTTACCTTAATCTGATGTAATTCATCAGGAACAACTTGTTGAACCTCAACTGCACCAGGTATTCTGTTAACAACACCAACAAAAAAAATGTGGTATATGTGATATCAAGTTGACATATTTAAAAAAATAAATGACCTAAACTCCCAACAAGGTTTTTAAATGAACTTGAATAATTAATCAAATTAATTCCTCATTTCTTCCTTCAACTTTTTACTACTTTATCTGCTTTCAGTTTTTCACATTTTCCTTTACTTTTCTATCCAACAATATTTTTATCTTTTACTTTTCTATCCCTTTAGAATCACTATAACAGTAACCCTTAGAAAACATGTTTCATTGATTTTTCTTATATATTATAATAGGCAAAACAACATCTTTCTTTACTTTTATTTGCACAATTCACTTATGTTCTGTACTTTCAATTAATGTGCAAAGCAAAGCATACACACAAGTTGTACAAAAGAATTAAGAAATTGAAGACTAACTTGATATTTCCGTTGCCAAAATATCCTAAAATTAAAAAACTAGGCAGTGCCCATTCCAAAGGTGCATGTTTGGAAGGGCCCGGACCTTATGATGTGTGGAGAAGCCTGCCATAATTGCCATGTAAAATAATTTTCCATCTGTCAAACAAAACTACAGCTTCAAATTATTTCGGTTACTTCTTTTAATGTTGCCAATTTAGATATTTTATATCTAAATTTAGATCTATAATTTTAGATAAAAGATTTATAATCAGTAGGTTTTTTTATTAGATTTCTCAAGAACCGCTGATCAAAACAACTTCAAACTCGACACTGCAATGCCTTGTGTGCTGACTAATATATCTGGCAAATGTCAACTTCATACAATGGCAGTTGTTGAGTAATCAAAGCGCATACACACCCAGAGATTTCTTCACTCATAGTTAGATGTTGTGTGGTTGAAAATCTTATTAATTGTTATCAAAGAGGACATGACATGAAACATCATTATGAAGTTGATGTGGTGCTTAGGAATTTTCTCTGCCCACTTGTAAATATCAAATACAATGAATAATGGTTTTTTTTATTCAGCGAAGAACAAAGTCATTGTCAAACACAAGTATTCTCTGAAAAGTTACACGTGGAGACACAACCATGTTTTGGAGGTCCTTGCCAACACTACAAAAAGATGTTGCCAAGCTTCCAATAAAGTTTTGTCTAAAAATCAAGTAAAATTGGTTTTAGTAAAAGAAGAAAACATTCTGGAGGATAGTTTTAGATAAAAAGTACAAATCAACACGCATAGGAGAGTCTCAGTAGATCTGGAACGTTGTCTCGCTTTTCCAGCTGAGATCACATTAACCACACAGCATTCTGATCTTATGATCTGGTCAGTTAATTCTAAAAAGTTTATATTGTTGAATTAACAGTTCCTTTCAAGGAAAATATCAACTGGGCTGGAAAAGTATGAAGTTCTGCATGAGCAATTTCTAGGGCATGGCTGGATGACCAATATATTTCTTATCAAAGTTGAATGCCATGGTTTTATTGCTAACTCCACCTTGGAATACCTGACTAAAAATGGAAATATATACTAACTTTTTTCACCACTGTCCCGGAACTATCCCAAAAAACAATTTTAACCATCCCAAAGGAAATGTAGACTGTCCCAAAATGAAAAAGTTGTTTCTTTTCTTGGTTATTATCATCTTTAGTTATTACTTGTTAATAGCATAATAAAAAGACCATTAAAATGTTGAAAAAATAAATAATTATATTTATTTTGCTCCATTCAAATAAATTGGTTTTAAACAAAACTGGAAAGTTATCTGTAAACTGTAGAGCTGCAACAATTAATTGATTAGTTAACTATTAAAATAATCGCCAACATAGTTCTCTATGATAGTAAACTGAATATCTTTGGGTCGTTGACAAAAGACATTATGTCAGGTTTTTGAAAACAGTGATCGACAATTTTCACTATTTTCTGACATTTTATAGAACATGTAGAACACATTTTATAATCAATTAATAAAGAAAATAATCAACAGATTAATCGATAATGAAAAGAATTGTTGCTGCCCTAGTAAACTGTAAATTAAGAACAAATAATTTGGAGAACCAAAATTCTGTGTCTCATTCTCAGTCTTTGAACTGACATCTATCTGCCCTGTAGCCAGCACTTTGTTTTTTTAAGAAGGTATTACTTAATGATTCAAAAAGTCTATATCTGAGGTTGTTTCCTGTATAGGGAAGGAGAGAGGCAAGGGAAAGATAACGGATTCGAAAGAGGTAAGGGAGACTGACTCCTAACTCCTACTTCTAAGACTTAACTGTTGCTACACATCAAACGCAACCAAGGACAATAATATACATATTGTATGTCTTTCTTCCCTTCTTATCCACATGCATTCCTCGCCAGTAGATTGGTTGTCTCTTCCTCTAGTCCCTTTATCTTAGCATACTAATTTCTTTACTTTTTTCTTCATCTTAACTAATTTTTTTCTGCTTGACAGCTTCCTTTTTTCCTTTAGGTGACTAGCGAAAACTATCCCACTTTCCAAGAATCAAGGGGAACTACTTAGTCACACAGGGTCGTATCTGAGGCAGACAAATATATACAGAGAAAAATCCCTTTCATCCCAGAGCCGTCTCATGGAAGATCTCTGTTCATCCCGAACACATTTTATACCGTCCCTATATCCCTTTGACACAGTACCTACTCCATAATCTGCTCAAATTTGTTTTTGTTTGAATCACGTTTTTACCTTTCTTAAAATTAAAATAAAGTGTAACACGCTAAAAATGTTATTTTCTTCAATTTTGACAAAATATTTTTTTAAATGAATGCTGATATGACAGCCATCATAATACAATCAACACAGTATTTTTGAATGAAGTTAGTTAAAACTAAATGCTCTTAATGTCATCTAATGACAAACACAGAACAAACTTTATGGGAACCCCATTACTATCAATGGTATGTCATGGAATTATACAAATCCAGGTTTTCAGTTTTTCCTTTCTTATCAGTTTAAATTCTTATCAATTACCCAGTTTCTCACAAAAATCACTAAATCTTATACAGCTGTGATGATTATTTTACTTTCCAACAATACCAAGTTTGTAGATACACAATAAGGATAAAGCATATTTTCTTTCAGATTGAAAAGGTACTGTAATTATATATGAAATGTGAATGAAGTTTCTCACTTTAAGAATTCTGCCACATTTGAATTGCTGTAACTTCTGCTCTACTGATATGAAATTAACAAATCATATACTGTTGTAAATATTATTATTCTATTATCCAACAATACCAAATATGTGGACAGACAATAAGACATCTTTCAGACTGAAAGAGAATCTGTCATGAAGGGACAGAAAATGTTGGTCTTTAAATTGAAAGTTGTTAGACCAATTTAAGCTACAGTAACTTCCAAACTACTCAGGAAAATGTAATTTAATTTATTCAGCTGTGAATATTATTTTCATTTCTAACAATACCAAGTTTGTGGATACATAATAAAGATAAGGCATTTTTCTTTCAGGTTGAAATAGGATATACAAAAATGTATACAAAATGCTTTTTTGTTATTGCAATCTTTTTTGAGGGCAGGTGTACTGCTAGAACTTATATATAAATAATAGGGGCTGAAAGATCCGCTTTATCACTTACATCATTATCTTTATGCAAGTAAAATGCCAAAATGCCAAATTACAAATCAACTGTTCTCATTCTACTGTCCATTGTATCGGTTAATCCTTCCTAGTTAATTCATCCCTGCGATGTCATGTTTGCTTTTCCAGTGAAGTATATGACTTTTGCTAACTGGCCAGGGAATTGAACACACGACCATGTAGCTAGATGCACTTAACCAACACTTTTATCCACTAGTCCATTGTCCCAACTGCATGAAATGGTATACACACATGTTCTCTTTTGATGGAAACTTGGCTAGTTGTTAGTCTGATCATCTCCAATTAATACATGTCTGGGTTATTACTTATGAGTATTGCTTGATGTTGTAGGCAATGGACAATCCTTTTCTTATCACTGTATGGCTGGAGGGAATCAAAGTTCAGGGATTGTCCTGTGAATGTTGGTTTATCATATTATGGATGTCATCTTGAACCCCTGCTCTGTGCAAATGTATTAGTACATCCAGAAAGACCAGTTTATTGTTCAGTTCCTTTTCCACTATGAACTGGATTGAAATTGATTATTGAGTTCACATTGGTCCAGCAGTACTTGCACATCTTCCTGGTGATGTTTGACTGTGAAGGTGTTATCTACAAATGGTTAATTTCAATGGTATCATTTTTAAAGCTATCAATGTATGTCAGATCCTAATTGAAAGTATGTTCTCTATACACAGGATGTCACAAAATACTGGTGTGTTCCCCAAGAGAAAGATCAAATTCCAGTTTATCCTGACCTAGTGATAAAACCTCATCTGTGGGAACCTTAGTGAACAGGCTTGCAACACCAAACTCACCATCAGATTGGTTAATTGCTTCCACAAAGTGGGCAAAATTCCTTCCTGGACTCTTACCTGTTAATAGGTTGACTATATCTACCAGGAATCTGCTCAGTATGTGACATTCTGAGCTACATCAACTGTCTATAGGCCTTAGTGGAATACTGTCTTTGTAAATTTCATCAATTCTTTTCCTTCCCAAACTGTTTTCTTTCTTTTATTTGTCCATTTTCCCCATCTATCGATTCTTCTATTTTATTCTTCGGTTGGTTATTTTTTTCCCATCGATAATTCTTTTCTTCTTTATTTAAAAAAATCTTTCTCTACTTTCTTTCGTTGCTTTCTTTGTAAATTCTGTACATATGTGGCAGCTTACTGTATCATTGAGTCAGCTGTGTGTATTCAGTGCAAATGAAGTGATGTTTTTATTCAGGATCTGTTACAGCTTCCTCTCAATTTGACAATTTTTCAAAGTATTCCATCTTGTCCATCACCACCATTGCCTTGCCTGCTGGCAGTACGCTGATATCATTCTGCAGAGTTTTTATAGCCATTCTTTCCTCACTTGTAATGTTTGGTTTGGGAGACCTATCTTTCTCAAGTGCCTATCACACTTTCCATCTTAGCTTATCTGCTTGTGTCTTAATGATTTTCATGGTTGCCTACTTGATTGGGGCTAGTACATCCAAGCATGGAACAAGCATGGTCGTTGAGACCTTTGTTTAGCAAATGCCAGTTACATACTTCTTCAGAGATACATAACTGGCATTTGTTAATGATGATAACTGCTTTCTAAATCTTGTTGTGATCTGTGATCTGTCAACCTCTGTAGTTTCCATATTTGGAATAAAAATAAGTATTTTCAGCTAGAGTTAATAAAAATGGAAGATAAATTAGGTGTTGTTTTTAAGTAAATACAGAATGTTCACTTCAGTTTACTGTTTAATTTACTCCAAACAATCTGAAATACGAGAGTAAATTTAAATAAAAAATGTTTTTTTTTAACTTTAATCTTATTTACTGCAAATAAATTGAAAAGGATGACGAAATTTACTTATTTAATGACAGGTATCCTAATATTTGAATAGCAAATAAGTAATGTTATGTGCTTCATGAAGGTAGTTATAGTAGTTATTTTAACTACTATTTACCTTCATGAAGCACATAATATAATGGGTTTTGTTCAAAAATCGGTTTAGTTTATATTGCAGTTTTCGTGGAGAAAAACTTTTTTTAATTTTTTTTTATTCACCTTTTATGTAATATAATATGAATACTAAAAACAAAATTGGACCCCTATCAAAATAAATGCAGTGAATGTAAAAAAATAATAATAATAATAATTCTGACTTGCTTAGTTTTAGTGACCAAAAAAACAAACAATATAGCTGTTTTAGTCTTCCGTACTGAAAAATTCTAAACGTTATTCTTTGTACTGTCTTAAAAATAAGTTTTTTAGCTTAAAAGATCATGGAACTCTTTGGAAATTATAGTTTAAAACCATCAGGAGTGAAATATCTAAAGCTTACAGCCGTTTGGG
>VCCN01006315.1:121530-137340 GCA_006491835.1 Architeuthis dux | reverse complement strand
TTTATTTGAGTGGAGCAAAATAAATATAATTATTTATTTCCTAAACATTTTGATGGTGTTTTTATTATGCTACTAACAACTAGCAACTATAGATGATAATAACAAAGTAAAGAAACAACATTTTGATTTTGGGATGGTTTACATTTCCTCCGGGTGGTGAAATTCCCTGCATAAACAGACAAACAAACAGAAGGCTCAAATATTAGTATAGATATCTTGCATTATATTTGGTGCACATCAACTAGGATATACTATAGCATCATCAACAACTGCTTTATATCATCAGCGTATATTGTTTAAAGTCAAATCTAAGTATTAATAAATAAAACTAAGATATCAACATTTGTTCCCTCCAAACAGTAAGTCAAATTAATTCAATGTTCTGTGCTTTGACTAATTTGGGGCATTATGGCTGCCGCTATAAATACAGTTGGAGTTTGTCTGACAGGCAGACGCGTATTCAATAGTTAAATGAACCCCTTAAGATTAGTAACCTTCTGTTGTATGAAGCTTATGTCTAAGTACAGCTAAGCAAACCATTACAATGGCCATCATGCACTTAAGCTAGACATTCATACAAAGTAGGTATGAACATGAAATCGGAAAAAAAGTCAAATCTGTATTAAAAAATCTTTAAAAACAATTTTTGATGGCTTAAAAAGTAATGAGTTCGCTATTAAAAGTTACACTGTATTATTAGGGAATATTTTTTTTAATTATCTTGCTGGGTTATGCAGAGCTACAGCCATGATATTTATTTTATTTTTTGAATATTGTAAATTTTCATGCAAAAACCATTATTTGCAGTATTGTATTTTAAGTTTTCAAAGTCCTCAAGATCAAGTATCAGATTTTCTTTTTCAATTAAAGCTGAATCACTAAAGCAAATATAGAAAATATTAATTTCTGGTGGAAATTGAGTTATTTTTTAATTTAAACAAATTACTTGATTCATTCTACTATCCATACACAATTTCCCGGATACCAAGCCTGTGATGAGAAGATTTAATTGAAACTTTTCTATCCTATCACAGATACGAAAGATGAGCCCTTGGGGTTTGACAAATGGTGCTGAAAGAGGGAAGAGAGCTGCCCTCAATTCCAGTACTGGGCAACAGTCATGGCAATGGCATTGGTGCAGTGTTTACTGGTCTATGTGTAATCGCTGCAGCAGTCCTTCTTCAGCATGTACCTCGATGCTCTGACAGAGCTCATTCCCTGGGGTCTTTGCTCTGGGCCATACCAACTATGCAAGCTGGATCTCAGTTCATCTCCATGACATGACTGAACACCCAGATGTTGCCAGAGAATTTAATGCTGGCAATTTCTCCATTCAGAAGACCAACCGGGTCTTCTCGGCAATCCCCATCAATCAAGCACATGAGCAGAAAAATGCTTGTATCAAGAGTGATGGAGGGGTGGTAGGTCTTAAAGATGTGTGGTTAGGAAGGCTGCAATACCAGGAAATACCTAGTTGAAAGCAACAAGACAGAACTATTTAGTTTCCTGTCCAAGGTCCTCCTTCAGGCATTCTGCGAGGAAGACAAGGAAATTGTACTCACTGATGGGAAGGCAGCCCACCAAATAGCTGTATGCCTCAGACCAAAGATGTCATCTGTGCTTCCAATGTTCCATGCTTTGACAGGCTGCAACACTGTATCTAGCTTTCCTGGAAGACAGCCTGGAAATCACTGCTGGAACTGACAGATGCACTGCTGATACTGGCAAATAGACAAACGATATCCCAGAGGATGCAATGAATATTATTGAGAGATTTGTCATACTCCTTTTTGATAGAACCATCACCTGCTCCAAGGTGGACCATGCAAGAAGGAAGCTCTTTCCACAGAAAAACTTGGAGCAGCAAATCTTGCCTACCCGAGCTCCTCTGGTGGAGCACGTTAAGAGAGCAGTCTACCTGGGTGGTCACATCTGGGGGAAGACACTGGTGCCAGATCCTGTGCTGCCATCAACAAGTGACTGGACAATGTTGCCACAAGCATCAACATCCTGAAGCTGATCTCTTATGACTGCAAGAGTGGTTGCAGAAAGAGGTGGGTAATTTTTTTTTTAAATGGAAAACATAGAAACAGCAGATTGTGGGTGGCCAAAATGTTCTATGCCAATAACCGCTGGCAGCCATTTTGGAAGATGACAGCCATTTTGGAAGATGGCAGCCATTTTGGAAGATGGCTGCAATGGCCCAATATCCAGATTTCTTCTAAATATGTAAAGCTATATATCTACCAAATTTGGAGCTTTCATCACAAAATGAACAATAGGTTAGCTATGCTGCCCCACTATAAGCAATATAACTTTCTGACAGTTCACAATCAACCCAGGAGAGGCTTATTTTAGTGCAGTATTTACATTTCTGTGAAATTTTCAAAAGATTTAAGATTTTACTAGATGGAAAGCATAAAGTCAAGAAATAGGAACTAACGATTGTGTCTTGGTTCCTGCATACTTTGATTCCAATTATCAATCAGTATTGCCTTCCAGGAACAAGAATAATTAGTATGCAATGGGCTACAGAATCATGCTGTAACCATAATAGGCATTCTTTCGGAATAGACATCCAGCCGTGAAACCATTGCCGAAAACCAACTACAGAAGAATGAAAAGCATACAAAAAATATTAGAAATGGAACATCATTGAATGCAACTGGTCTAACATTAAAACCAAGTATGTATTTAATTCAATATGTAATATTTAATATTATTTATTTATATTACCATCTTGGTGCTTGTGACTTGTTTTGGACCAAGATTTGGCTCATTCCAAAAGGTCACTTTTTTGATGACACCGGTGACATCAGCTAATATGTCATGCTAACCTGTCCAAATCAAGCAAAGCAAAACAATAACAACGTAAATAACTTATTTATGGAATTTGTTTTAAAACAATAGCAATATAAATTACTTATTTATGGGTTTTGTTTTAATAACATATGGTTTAAGAAATTTTTTTTTTCAAATCAATGTAATTTAATACCTAGTTTAAAACAAAACAAAAAAAATATGGTTTAAAAGTTTTGAAAAGAACCATATTCACCTTTTTGTTTGTATAAATATGCACAGGTTTTTTTTTCTAATTAAAAAAACATACGCGCATCACAGAAAAATGTTATGAATTACATTTTTACCTAAGGTTGTAATAGACAGGGTAAAAAGCCCAACCATCTAAGCAACTGCCTAACCTAACTTTTTAAAGCTGAAATTGGTACTTCAAGGTCATGAGGATCAATTTAAGACCTGACAACAATTCTAAAAATTACCAGAAGTCACATGATTGATGACGTCATAAAAAAGCCTGTATTTTCTGTAAAATGTCAATATCTTCGGACATATAAGTCACAATCAGATACAAAATGCATATCTAAATAGAGCAAAGTAAGACCTATCAAATGATGTATAGTTTGACAAAATAGGGTAGAATTTCTATTTTTAGATTATGACAATCATCTTTTAATGTTTTTTATCATCAGTCTTGCCACATAAAGTTTGTTCTAGCAAAACTGCAAGTTATTGAGATTGATGCCGAAAGAAAACAAGATATTTTGCAAGCATTTTTCTACCAAGAACCCAAATTATCCGTGATAAGTCCGCTCTTTTTCTTAATGAGCTTTTAGAAGATGTAAAGAACATAGGCGATGAACAGAGGTTGTTAATACGAAAACAATCCAAGAATTCCAAGAAACTATAGCTTTCTTCCCAGCTTGAAAATACTGCTGAATCCTTGCAAATACATAATTGCAGCTCTACATGGCTGTGGCTTGAAGGATGATAATTTAGCTAGATTGTTTGGTAGAATTCAGCTGAACGAGGAAAACAATGGCCTTTAACACAGAATGAATTGATAGAAATGCTGGACTGTGGGCCACTGCAGAGTCTATACAATGCCATCTACTACACTATGATTTTGCCAAGTAGAATGAATATGGTTATGCTAAAACAAATTCCCACATTAAAGCTATTAAAAGTTTGGTCTCTAGCAAGCGATTGGTAGAGCCTTATCACAAGAGAGCCTAGTCCAAAGCAAGTAGTTATGGGGCTTGTCATTCATAGAATGACCCGCAGCAAGGAAGTTGCAAATATGCTGCACAAACCATAAGAACGCAAAACATGGCATGGTCAAAAATGGTCTCTTCAAGGCAGCTGCTTTTGTCAAACAAACGAGTTTGTATGCATAGTACTCTAGACAACAATGATGGAAGCTGAGAAACAATGACTATTGCAGGCATCACTCATGATACAATCAAGATTTTGTCTCAACTAGCAACTAAAGAAGAGAAGGAGTCTATCAATATCATTAAAATCGGGTAACAAACGGAACAACTTGATTTCTGTGACAGCCTAGACAGTGAGCCAGCAGAGGTAGTACCATACTATATTCGGAAATGTGTGGACCTCCTCCTAGGGCAAATTATAGTGACGATGGGAATTCACATGATGAACTTGATGCATTTTTCAAAAAAGATGTAGCATGGTCTGCCATAGGGTCTCTGCCTTTTGGATTGGATGGCGAAGAATTACCTTCACTCGGCTCCTGGACATCTTTCAATAAGATGGTCTCCAATTGTACAACTGAGAAATGCATTCAAGAGTATTTGCCAGTAAAGGTAGAGTCACCAGAATATCCCATATGTGAAGAAGACCTTGATTTTTTGCTGGGCATCATGGTGAGATCGAGATATTCACACATATTCCGTGTCTTATCCTCTGGAAGAATAAAGATCTGTACCAAAATGTACTATTGCTAATGGGTGGATTTTACCAACTACATATCAGACAAAAACTGCTATTCAAATAGCATAGTTGCAGAGGATACAAGCAATGGTGCATTAACTGAAGTGTGATAGCCTTGGGATCAGCAGACCAGGCCTTTGAAGGACGTCACTACTATAAATGCATGAGAGTCCATTAAGAATGTTTTGATGCCCTTGTCCAGTTCAAGGTCAAGGAAATAACAGCTTGTCATACCAACACAGCACCAGAATTGCTGTCTTTGCTCGTTGCTTACCCCATCTAAAAGATCCAGAGACAATCCAGGTAGGGGTCATCAATGACACATACAAAAAGGTCGGCACAAGAAAAGAAAGAGGGGAATCACAAGTGTCAGGATTGACGGATTCAACCAACATATGTTGCAAGGTGTCAAATGGCAAGATTTTTTGAATAGCGGAGAAAACAAGGAAGAGCTCATAAGCCTCATTGCCAAATACCTTGAAACTTTTAAGTCGCTATATCTTGTAGTGCCTCTTTTTCATTTATGATCAGTCTAGTAAAAATTACTACACACAAAATAGTCCCAGAAGTTTCAAATCTGCTGACATCACTTCCTCTAGTACCTCACCTATAAAACCAACCACTTCCATTTCTCACTGCTGGACTACCAGCCACACATGATGACCGCGTGTTGCAAAACCATGCATCTCCTTTTACTATGACAAACATTGCGTTTGCCACACCATTTTCCTTTCTGGCATACTTCTACACTCTACTGCGCACTTTATTGCAGTGCTATAATACAAGCTTTCGGCATATATATTTGTGTTCAACCTCGATTTAGACCATTTAGATTTTATCCAAGAAGTTGCGAACATATCGGACGGTAAGGAAGGAAGCAAATGACCACAGTAAGTAACTGAAGCAGTAATGAACTGTATAATTGTTTACAAAATACGGTAATATACAAACTTCATACTTCGAGGCCTTACTTCCATAAGATAAAAGTCAATTAGCATTCCAGCTGTGACTTAATACTATGTTGTTTTAGAAGTGTGAAAAATGTGTTATATTTCATATAAATATTAATTAAAACTGTCAATAAAATAATAAAAAAACAAAAAAGTACTCACATGGGAATATCTAGTTTCACATTTTTAAATCACGTGTTGTGTAGCATAATACTTGTTAAGTATAAAATCACTGCGCCAAAAAGGTAAGGAAGGTCTACCCATTGAAAGAAATGAGGCCGACAGTCTATGCGTGCATGCATGTTTTTACTACTTAAAAATAATACTTAATATTGTTTTAATGACGAAAAACGCCCAAACTGGTAAAAAGAAAAAATGATTGTAACAAAAGTTGATGTCATTCGTAAGAAGATTTAAAGAATAGAATTTTAACATAAAAATCGTGTCTTTCCTCTGTATAAAACCAGAGATTGGCTGGAAAATGACCTTGAATGACCTCTGAGGGAAGTTGACCTCTTCTCAGAATATTATCTCTATTTTCCTTTTAGTTTTTGCAGAGAAGAGGCACGGACAAACAAACAGAGGGCTCAAATAATAGTATAGATAAATATAATAAATGGTCTAATCCCATCCCTAATATTTAATTTAATCCTAATAAATTTAGGCATAGACGTTTTTAGTCACTGTACCGTACCTGATTTTGTCACTGGTTGGTTCGGCTGGCGACGATTAACAAAAATTGCCCAAAAATCCTACCGGAGTTCATCGGTGGACAGTGACAGCAGCATTCTACTTGAATTACTTACGATCTTGTGAGGAATCGTTTGCAGGTTTGTAAATAATGAAGTAGACGTGTAACTTTGTCCATTTCTAACCAAAAAAAGCTGCACACCCAATTCTTCACTCACTACCGCTATTTACAAAGCTGCATACCGATTCCTAGCGAGCACCAAACAGAAAGAGGATTTGAGTGTGCAGCTCTGTTTGGTGTAGAATAAGAGAAAGGATAAAATAAATAAATAAAAAATAAATTTTCGACATAATAGCAGGTGGCAAATTTCTGTGCGTGTGTGTTTACTTTTTGACCGATCCTCATCAAACTCACAAAGGACGTGCATTTCTGATACAATCTCGAAGTACTTTTCTGGATTTAAAAAAAAAAATATTCAAGGGTTTTAGGGTGGTGGGGGTTCTATTTACTATGTAACTATAATTCTAAACTGGATTCTTACTTTAGATTCAATAACAAATTTACAAAAAAAAAATTAAAAACATGTATATGCTCCATTTTATTAAAAAGAATTTCATCACTTCACACTTGAGTACATAACTGTTCAGTTGCACATCTACTTGATATTATTTATTTATACTACCATTTTTTATATTTGTATTTACTTGTTCATCTATTAATTAATATTTAACTAATGTTATTTTCTTCTTCAAATATCCTGAATATTTTATTGAATAAATATGCAATCGTCGTCATCTTTTTAATCAATTAAAAAGATGACGACGATTGCACAAGAGAAGAAGCAAACGTAATCAAAACCAGAACATGCTTATTGTACTTTTAATGTGTTCAAAGCGATCTGATGCTTAAAAGTAGAAAACAATTCATGCATAGCTATCCTTCCTTAGTTGATTTTCGGCAATGGTTTCACTGCTGAAAGAATGACCCATAATATTAGCTTTGTTGATTCAAATTATGCCACTGTGCATACGAACATCATGAGGGCAACATTAAAACTAAGTACAGAAACAAACATGCATGGCACGTCGAATGCTTATGGAACACATATTTACAAAAGTTTATTTTTCGTAGAGTTTTTGCTGACAATTTGGTTATAGATTTCATTTTTGGGATTAGACATTTCCGCTGTGAACAATGATAAATAAATAAACAATAATAATAAACATTAAATAATAAATTGATATTTTGTAACTGTGACCCATTGTATGCTTTCCATCCATCCATCCATCCATAATTATTCTTTGGTGATTATTTCTCAACAACAGAGTGGGAGTTGCCTCCCATTTTACCGACAAAAAACAAAGATCGCTTATTTTCATTTTGTACACACTGTAATGTCCACCAACCATTCCATTATTTACAAAATTTGAGAAATGGTTTATAAAAATAACAAAAAATAAGAGAAAACAAATCTAATCTTAGAATACCGTTAATGTTTTGTATTCATTTATTTTGCATGCGCTGTAGTTGGTATTATTCGACGACGTTGTTGTGCCTTTCTTCTGTAATTGCCACCAGTGTATGATGCGCGCACATCAGCAGCCTAAAGTTAGTTAAAACTGCACAATTTTTTTAAAATAACTTTTATGCGTTGAACTTTTGAAAGAATTTCTCTTTCTTGCAGTGTCTGCTGCCTGATTATGTTAGTAACTGATTTGAAAGATGGAGAGAGTTACATTTTACGAGACAAGGAAAATAAAAGGTTACCACTTTTTTTCGTTCTTACGTTCCATATATATTGAGTAAGAAGTGCAAAACTAATCAACTAAATTAAATACTTTTAGTCATTTAATTTAAAATCTGAAAAATAAAAATTTCATTAGAGCAATTTTTTTTTCTAACTTGGTCTACAAAGACAATTAAATAATATTGAATCTTGAAGCAGAGAGACATTGGGTTCGCGTACACATTTTGTTGTTTGCCAATATTAATGATCTTTTCAATATGTGAGTGTCTTTTCTTAAAGTTTGTAAAAAGCAATAAGTTTGGTTGGGGTTTTTTTTGGAAAGGGGGGGGGTTAATGTTACTCGCCTCATTTTAACTTTTTAAAATAATATGTCTGAGTGATTGTCATCAACAGAGATGAGAATGGGCACACTGACTCAAAAAAGGGTTACCTTAAATTTTATGAAGATCTCACCTTATTTACAATCCGTCAAAGTTATCAAGTTTAAGATAATAGAAACTTTCCCCACGGTAAATACTTTAATTATATTTTTAACGATTTTACCATTACGTCGTCCATTTAGTTTTCAAAATATCCCTCTAAGCTTTACGGAAATCTAATTTAAATCATTCAACGTTTTACACATGCAAAAAGCGTTGTAAGCAAAGCAAACATTCAATGATTATTGAATACAGAATACAAATGTGTTTAATATTAGAAATCTTAATAATTTTTTTGTGTATCAGTAGTAAAGTAACCTGCCAAATGTTTGAATGTTGTGGTCCATTGTATAAATTTGCAACTGTCAGTAAAATAATTGCGCAAATTATTTGCTAACAGAACAGCCATCAGTCTTTTTAGTTTTACGAAAGTTTTATAAAAATAACCTACAGGATAAAATGTGTTGCGATGCTAGAAGAGACAACGAAAGAATGACAATAAAGACCTGTAAGTAATCCTACTGTAATTCTGTGTTGCAGAAGCTCCGGTCTGCTATTGTCGGCCGCCATCATTTCTCTTTCTGTAAAAAACGGAAATGTTTCTTCTTTTCTTTTTTCTCTTTTTTAGAAACTTATCTCAGAATCATTCATTGTTGACTCACAGGAAGAGGAAACAGCCTAATCGCACCTCTTTAGCTTTCCATCGTTATGCTACACCCAAAATGACGTAAAAAGATACACCGACCGACACGTGTATTATTTAATTATTCCTCACTTTAGTTTAACTTGTTTGATATTTTTGCACTCTGAGTCGGAACTGGACTCATATTGCGAATTCCCTTTTTACAGAAACCAGCATTTAAGTCTTTTAGAAATCTCAGAAAACAGAACAAATATAAACTTCGGGCGCGCTGTCAGAAGTATTTAATAAAACTACGGTGGCTGAAGTGGTTAAGGCAGTGTCCATGAAAGACAGACTGAGACTCCTGAGGTGTGAGATGCCAATTTAAATCCCATCATCAAATCCTATTGATTTTCGATTTATAACTGTTTGCTTCTTCAGTAGGCAAAGTGTTTATCAGCATCCCGATGTGATAAAAAGCAACAATAATAAGATAGAGTAAAGCTAGTGATCTACTTATATAATACGCCACGTGTATGGTGTATGTCTATATTTTTGTCTGTAAGATTTGTCAAGGGAGATAACTATTGAATGCTAATTATAGTGTAGTCTTCTTTATTTATACATTTATTTCATTTTATTGATTTTTTTTAAAAACTTGTAAAAGAATCGTTCATTCTGGTTGAACATAAACAAGAAAATGCAGCGCAACATAATGTTTTTAATATTTATCTCGGCCCGTCGGAACGAAATTCATATGTATGGGGGGGGGGTTAAAGCTGAAAAACTGCAAGTAAAGCTAGAAAACATTTTTTTTTAGACCACACCCTTTATATCGCTGGAAAACACCCCTATTGTGAAAAGTGCACTATTTAATTGATGGATATATGATGATATTCAGATAACTAATTGATGAAAATAATTATGAACAAAAGGCTGCATAGGGAAATTTTGAAAATAGAGCTTCAAAATCTGTCAGAAATCAATGTATTTTTCAAGTTATCCACAGACCTTTTGTTTTATTAATCATATTGACTGAAAAATTATAACTGTGTTTTTTATATTCATTTACAGCAAGTTCTTCTAGTTTTACTTTCTCCATGCAATTCACTCAAGCAAAGACACTTTGATTCAAAAATTAGCAAGGAATTGATCTGACCATAAAACGCAAAAATTATTATTCTGTGACCTATGCATACCTGCTTTATGTGTTACATTTATTTTCTTACTCAAATCTCTTTCAACAAATTCGTTTGCAACAGCAATCAAGCTTATATTGTCAACTCTTTCTTTCTGTACATGAAGCATCATTTGATGGTTCATTCTGCTATTCGTTGTCGTAGACTTCAAGTATGTTTTTACTCGTTTCATGGCGGAGAAAGATCTCTCACTGATAGCATTGGTTGCTAACAATACAAGGAGAATCATTGCAACTTTAATCTACTCCGACATTACAACTTTTCTTGAATAGTCAAATATAAGAAACATCTTAACCAGATCATAGTGAATTTTGTCAATTCAAATTTAAAAGCCTCTGTGGTTGGAAGCAAAAGAGGAAGCTGTGTCTCAAGCCTATATTTATCAATATTATCACTATTTTCCCCATGGCTGATTCCTGATTGCTTTCAGGAACATCTCCTATAGAAAGACATATTTTCAGAAATCTGGCTGCTCAAACCTCTCTTTGATACAATTTTTTGCTGCATTAAGTGCCTAAAAGTAGATCAGGAGATAATGATCTTTTGGGGTTGACGGAAATGGTGGGTTTCTGCATTGCCATCATTAAGCCTTCGTGGCAGCCTCCTTTTGCGAGGTAGTGCTGCATCATTAACATTGAGCTCCTCTTTTGTTTTCAATATTCTGTCCTAGAACAGATCATAAGCACCATGTTTACGATCTTTTGATAGTGTCTTAATGACATCTTTAGCAATAGCATTGCTCTCTACAGCTGACATCTTAAGGTCTTGAAGGCTTCTACTGAGATTATCAGTTTGCTTCAGCAAGAGTATTCCCAAAGAATAACCATACAAAAAATCGAATGTTGGCATAATTGCCTGGACACTGAATCATTGCCTTCATTTCAGTGTCACAGAGGTTTTCAATAGACCAGTCACATAATTTCATTAGCCCATCATAATTGTTTAAAACGAACTCCGGGGCTTTGCCACAAACGATCCACCTAGTTGGGAAAAGAGCATGGATCCCTTTAGAATTGCTTTTTGTTTGCTTTCTCATTTCATCCAACTTCATATTTCATTCCCGGGATTTCTTATTTAGTTTGCATATCTCATGCACCACTTCAAAGACTCACCAACAGCAAGATGTAAAGCATGTCTGTAACAATGGGTATAAAGGCATTTATATTGATTGCTTTAATTTAGGTTGCAACACCAGACTTTGCTCCTGCCATCACTGCAGCACCGTCATAGCATTGGCCGCATGCATCATCCATAGCAAGATATCCTTAATGATGAACACAATTTGATCTGCACCCGTGTCTTGCAAAAGATGCATGTCCATAAAATCTCTGTGGACACTAGAGTCATCATCAATCCAACAGATGCAAAAAAACAGTTTCTCCTTTTCCGAGATGTCAGCACATTCATCAACCATTATTGTTCAAATCACAGCATTTTGGATATTTTGTGCAATTTCCCGAAGTACTCGTAGGGCCATAATCTCAAGCATTTCATTTTGTATATCTGCTGATGTGAATTCAGATGTCTTTTTCTGCAACCATTCTAGAATTGAGGGGTCTTCGTCCCATCTCAGTTTTAGCAACTGATAGAAATTAGAGTCTGCCTCACTTTTCTCGGTTTCTTTCCAGTCTCCTTGCAGAGGTAGAGCTTGCCTTGCTAGATACCTCACATTTCCCAGTATTTTGTGCAGAATTCTGCGACTATTGTATTTCTCTAGTGCATGAAATGATTTCTACAATCATCTCATGGACGTCTCCTTTCAAAGTTAAGAGTATCTCGCGCCATCTTGCTGCAGCTTCTCTGTGGCACTCTGACGATTCATGTGGAGTCCTTTGTATTTTGCCAATGCTTTTTTCCAATTCTCGAAACCTGTCTCAGTGAAAGCAACTTTGCCTTTTGTCAATGCAATCATGTTGTGTTGAAGTGCTTTAATACAGGTAAGGCAGAATGCTGAGTCGGAATCTGCATCATAGTGCAAGCACTTGAATTTGTCAAACCATGATGATTGGAAGGGCCTTTTGAAATTTAATTAAAATTCTGCGGCTGGTTCGGTTCTGTCAATTACTTGGATTTTGTGATACAATGCTGGTGGCTTGTTCAAACGTAGAAGTTGATGGAGTGGGTACTTCTGTTTCTGTGCTCTCTCTAACAAATCCTTGCTCATACTTTCTTGAAGCTCACTTCTCGCTTTTGCTGTAAAACATTTTGTTATCTTTGCCTCTGCTGGAGTCGCTCAATTGCTCATTGAATTGAAATTCCACAGAATACAGTATCAAAAATTCAAGTACCTCTATGACTGAAATCTTCAAGCATGCAATTTTCAAATGAACTTAAACAAGTAGAAGGAATGCTTTATATTTATGTGAATGAATTATAGAAGGGTTTCACTTAAGCTTTGGTAATCAATTAACAAACAGAACTATCAATAATGTGTTGTAAATTTTGATTTGCAAGTAGAGGAAGTTAATAGGTACTCATCTTCATCATCTCATGCTGGTTAATGTTTCCTGCTCCATTCAAGTACCTATTCCTATTCAAATAAGACTCAGTTATAGAAATAGACCTTTCCTGAGTCTCTTTGTGAAAATGAAACCAAGGTAGACAAGTCCAAAAGAAATTGACATTCGACAAGCAATGTTGATTTCGTTTTCATACATAGTACTACTATATATAAAAATGAAATTAACATTGCTGTAGTCAAAGATAAATCGTGTATTTCCAAAACAACCATGTGGGAATCCAAGATAACTGGCATAGAGGTTAAGGTTTTTTCCTTTGTTTTATCAAATTGAAATCGAGACTCAGGATAGATCTATTATACACCTAATAATTTGCAAAACATGATTGAAGAGGATAATTGGTTTATTTACTTTCTATAATTTTAAAGCTAGCTTTTTCCAGTATTTTTCGAAAAAAATAAGGAACACATAAGTTTAACCACAAACTTATTAGAGACTTTAAATATATAGTCGGAAGCCCAGATGCATAATATCCTAGTAGATGTCCTGTACCTTGAGTATAAAAAGGCTTCTGACAGTTTCACATATACATCTTATTAACCAAGTGGAGAGCTTTGGCATCACTGGACAAATGCTGCAACAAATTAAATCATTCCTCACCGACCAACGCTAGAAAGTTCGGGAAAACAGAGAAGAGTCATCCTGGTTCCCGGTCCTCAGTGGAATTCCTCAGGTATCCATCCTGGGGCCAATACTGTTCTCACTGTTTGTGAAGGATCTGCCAAAGGATATCCTTACCCGTATGTTCGCTGATGGCACAAAGCTCTACTTCCTGTTATGTCTGATGAATCTGGATACCTACTTATGGAGGACCTCAACATATTACAATGGTGGGCCCAATCTATGCAGATGAAATTTCATCCGAAAAAAAATGTAAGGTCATGTACCTAGGTAAAAACAATACAAGAAGAAATTACACCATAATTAAAGATGACAGAACGACAACATACACTGAAGGAAACTACAGTGGAAAAAGATCTTGGCATTTATACAGACAACTGCACAGAAAATAAAACACTCGGCTACATACAGCACTCATTTAAGTTCATTGATGAGGAGAGCTTCCTGCTACTTTACAAGTCTCTGGTACGTCCCCATTGGAGTTTTTTTCCTGCATATGGTCTCCTTATCTGAAGTACAACTCAGATGCCAAAGAGAGACTACAGAGAAGAGCCACCAAGACCATTCCGAGGCTGAGAGATATATCTTACATTGAAAGATTAAAACAACTTAATCTAGAGACCCTGGAATACAGAATAAAATGTTGCTGACCTATTGGAAGTCTATAGAATCCGGAACAATATACATAGAGTGGATACAGATGTTCATTGCTCAAAATGCCCTGATAATAAAAACTTCATCTATCTGCAGTAAAACCAGAGGACACAGCAATAAACTACAAATTCAGACCTCCACTGGTGTTAGAAAAGATTTCTTCTTGACAAAAGTAGCCAACACATGGAACAGCCGAAAAGAAAAAAAGGGTCACATCCGAGAATATCAATATTTTAAAAAATAATCTTAATTCTGATATCGGTCATACCAAATTTAACTACAAATTTTTTTATTAGTTTAATCCCACCCCAACTAAACTGAAGCTGGCTTAATGACGCAATTAACTGCTGTCAAGTACATACATTAAGAGAATAGGTAGTTCAAAATATAGGAAATCAAAACTTACACAGTTACCTCTACTACAATGTAACTAAATATGAACTGATTTTCATACAGTTTTTAGTTAGTGTATGGTGTTAGCAGAGGTATGCACTCTTTGAGTGCCCTCTAGTTTTTAAGTATGATGCAATTGCAAAATCATTTTGAAAAATGGCTGCCAGTGACAATTGTTGTCAGATCAATTTTCTTAACAGCAATGGATATAATTTATTTACCATACATAGCTTTTGGGAATTGCGATTTAGATAACACATGCGAGTCATTGATGGCCACCATTTTTCAAGGTGGTGGCCATGACACAATTCCAAATAAGTGATAACAATAACAACTCAAACCTAGGATCTATCACAGTAACAGAGGGCTGTGCAGTCTAAGGCAGCTTTGCACTTGCACAGCCTAATACAATCCTTCTTACATAGGTGACATAGGTGGACTGGCCTGCATCTGGTAGGTATGTCCAGAAGGGTTTATAATACCTCTCAGACCAGCCCCATCTACATATTGAAGGTAGTTCTGGTGTGGACACCAGCATCCGACACCACACATGGTGGTCATCTTGAATTATGAGAGAGAAAGAAGCTTCTGGGCAATTCTAAAGTTCCGGATTCAAATTCTGCATCATAAAAAATGTATGATTTGACAGAGATCATCCATCTCAGAGTTTACACAACTTCACTGCAATTACAATTTTCATACCAGTCAAGGCCACCATCTTGCATGTATTATCCAAATGGCAATTCCCAAGAGCTATGTATTTTATATTTGTGGAAGCAATATTTCTTGTTGAAAGTATTAGGTGTGTCATTTTATGATTTTTATCATCATCATCACCATCACGCCACCATCATCACCACCATCATCACCACAACCACCACCATCATCCCTATTATCAATGATAATTCTTTATCATTAAAAATGATAGCCAAAATAATATTAGGATGCATCTATGGGACCATGGTTAGCATTTCAAGTTTATCTCGCAGACCATTACACTTACACTTCTAAGATTCCATAGGATGAAATGTAAAACCAAGATTAAATCCACTGTAAATGTTTGCAGTAAATGTGTTTATTTATAAATTAGCTATAAAAACAGTAAACTGAGTACTTTACTCAAAGAAGAAAAATGACAGCCATGGGTGACATATTGAAAATTCATGATGGCTCAATATCCAAATTTTTGTTTAATACTTTTGTATATAAGTGTACCAAATTATATGCTTTTATCTCAAAATGCACA
>VCCN01006315.1:88184-121430 GCA_006491835.1 Architeuthis dux | reverse complement strand
TACAACGTGAAAACTGCAATACAATGATGAAGCCATGAATTAAGCAAAATACACAAGTGCAGTTAAATATCATAAATCAAAAGTTTGAACTGTAAGAATGCTGAAGCTAAGATAAAGGTAAAAACTCAGTCACTATTTACTGTAACTCGATCTTTAAACAGTTGTAGATTTTCTTAGGACTCGTGTCATGAAAGCAACATTAAAACTAATCAAACAGAGGAGAAATATGGAGTTAAAAACTAAAGAGGACGAAAACAAAAAAGCAGAACTTAAATTAATAAATAAAAGATTGAGAAAAGAAAAAAAAAAGAAAAGCACGAAAAGTTTAAAACACGCCCGATCTGCAGACCAAACCGGCAAGCAATGGATGCTTGCACTAAAGGATAAAAATGGCAAAATTATCAAAAATAGGGACAAACTGACAAAAGTAACGGAAGAATACTATGAAAATTTGTACGCTTCAAAAATAAAAATACCACAAACTAATAAACCTATAGATACTAGCGATATCCCAGACATAACAGTAGAAGAAGTAGTATTCTCATCACAAAATATGAAACTTGCTAAATCCCCAGGCGAGGATGGCATAACGACAGACCTAAAAGGATGCAGGAGAAATCTTGCACAGCTATTGACACAATGCATAAGAGAAAGAGAAGTTCCTAAAAATCTTCTGTCTAGGAATAGTAATCCTACTCCACAGGAAAGGATATAAGCACAACCTTGGCAACTACCGCCATATTACACTATTACCTAATATATATAAACTATTCACACAGATACTCACAAACAGATTAACAGGCACTCTAGATGAAAACCAACCGCACGAGCAGGCAGGCAGGCTTCAGAAGTGGCTACTCAACAATAGATCACCTACATGCAATAAATCTACTAATAGAAACGTCCTTAGAATACAACAACCCACTCTGTTTGGCCGAATAATATTATAGATGAATGGATGATGGATAGGCGGATTGATGGATGGTACAGAACAGGGCTTCTCAAACTTTTTTCACTTTTGACCCTTTTGAATCAGGCAGATTTTTTCGCAAACCCCAACTCAATGGCATAAAAGCAATTGGTACTACTAAGACTGTATATAATTAGTCCTTAGTCATAACCTATCAATAACTAAACAGAGAAACAAACAAAGACCAAAGTAAACTTTATTAAAGACAGTCGATTCATCCAGCTGAATTGCAAATTTCAAACTTTCTTTCATTCTTGCAATGAGTTGCTCAAACAATCATTGCTAACAGAGGAAATTAAATTTGACCAACGTACTCATGCCATGGGTCGGAAAGAAGAGAGGAGCCAGAAGGAAGAGAGAAGATAGGAAGAAGGAGGGAAATTGGGTGTTACATGCCAACAGATTACCGTAGAATGGGGTAATTGAGAACAAATTTAGGCTATTTTTCATGTTCTAAGGTTCACCAAAAGTTAAATTAATGTTGAAAATTTTTTAATTTCACCAGGCTTACAAATTAATTAATTTTTAACCTATGTATTATATAGAATATTCTATAATGTTGCTAAAAAGAATATGGGAGCTACTCAAAAATATTTTCTCGATTGCCACATGTTTGGGGCAATTGAGATCATATTTATTCAGAGGCTTGGTTTTTTTTAAAACATCATAAAAATTCAAACTAAGAAATATTTGATAACAATAATTAAACTACAACTAATATCTTTCTCTCAAACAGGTTTTTTGCTGATTACATTTCTAAAAATGACTACATTTGTATAGCAATCTCAGTTTTAGTTTCATGACCATATCCTCTCCATTTGTTATACACACATCAAGATTAGTTGGTTGCTTAAAAGCAATATTTACATTAGTGCCTCTTCCAGTTGAAACTTCTGTAATATATTTTCCACTTCTGACTACTCTCCTTAGACACAATCTTGCCTACATAATGTACTGCTTGTTGTTTGCCTACATGACTCTCAAACCTCACAAGTATATAGTCACCAGAATGTAGATCCCTTAGATCCCTCATCCTCATCTGATATGACTGGTTCCACATCATCAGCATCTAATGAGTCACTGTCACTATTAGCTTGAGGGATTTTGCACATATCTTTGGTCTTGTGACACTACTTAATGGACTTGGCTCTTCTAAGTCAGCACTCGTACCTGCTGCAACATTCACTATCTTACTACAAAGTGCTCTCTTCATTATGCTACTCTCTCTTTTATCTTGTAGGTATTTCAGAAGAGTTTGACTCACCAAAATAGTTGTTAATTAAATTGTAAGGTTGTTCTCAATTGCCCCACCCTAAAAATATGGTCAGTAATAAAGTACTAGTTAACACACCCAAGGTTTTAGTAGCCCAAGCTGTTGCTCCAAGTATATACTATCCATGATTCAAATTCAGGGTTTTACCATTTAATGCTTATACCTGGGGAAAGCTGAAAAAAGAACAATTTAATTTAATAACATTTTAAGAATTTTGCACTATGAAATTATTTTAACTTATATAGTACCTAAAGGCTAATGGCATACTCTAAACACTATAAACAGTAAATATACTGATTAATAAATAATGCAGTTCTCAATTGCCCCATTCCACCAAGAAAAGGTGAAGGAATTGGACATACAAATGTATACAAAAATCTAATCCATTTCAAAAAGGAATAAATTTGCTGACAGAGACAGCATTAGAGGTAGGGGTGCAGCAAATTCACAAGCAATCAAATCAGCATTAACAAATATGCTTTCAATGTTGCCATGTATTTGTTATTTATAGCTAAAACTATCTTTAAAATGGCCAAAAAGCAGGTAAATATTTCCATTTCCAGATAACTTTATAGCTAAAAATGTTATATACATATTTATAGGGTCTGGTTCATTTTTCCGAAATTCCACCTTACCGCATGTTGATTGGTCACTTTTTCATAGTTTACTATTCTCAAAAAACACTGGTTAACTTTATTTTTTCTAAAATTACTGTGATAGGGGTTTAGAAAGTATGGGGGAAAAGTATCTAGTATAAATGTGGCATTTATTTATGATAAGAGTTAGTATTTACAATATATGTTGTGTATAAGATTTATGAAGAAAAAAAAGGATGTTATGTACAACTGTATGTGTCTGTAACGTGATTTATGAAAGAAAAAAGGATTTATTGTTGTTGTTGATTATTTACAATAAAATGAATTTTATTTTAATTTCATTTAAGCTATAGGTAATTGAATGGTTTAGCCACATAGAATCATTGTTCGTTGGACGCATAGATTATTTTAACATATTTTGGCCAAAATTTATGAAATGAAGCAGCACTAAAAATATAATTTATGTATTTACTTCTGTTTTTCTTTTATGACTTCTCTTATGTAGTTTTATTTTTTTGCCATTTCTATTTTACTAAAAACATTTGAAATTTTGAAGAGATTTAAATTTAAAAAAAAAATTAATCTTGCTTTTTCGAACGAGGTTTTAAAAATAAAAGAAATCGTAAGTAATTGTTTGTGCTGTCATTGAGTGTTTTTTTCACTCCTGCTGCCACTTGATCTTTAAAGAAATCATAAATTTTGCCAGAATATGTTAAAATAATTTATGCCGTCCAATGAACGATGATTCTAAGCAGTAAACTATACAATTACCTATGTTAATCAATACCTGAAATAGAATGAAAATAAGATTTGTTTTATTGTAAATCAACAACAGCAATAAATCATTTTTTTTCCATAAATCACGTACAATCGTACATCAAATCCTTTTTTTTCTTCATAAATCTTATACACAATATGTATTGTAAGTACAAAATCTTATCATAAATAAATACCACATTTACAATACATGCTTTTTTTTTCATAAATTGTAAATATTAACATACCCCCATCGCAGTAGTGTGGTAAGATGAAATTCATTGACATGAACTTCGGTGAATTGATTGCTACCCATATTTATATATATTATAAAATAGATACAATTAAAGATTCATTCAATGTAGTTCAGATATAGGCTATAAAAATGTTGAGTTTCAGCTAATTTTAATATCTTTCTATATTCAGTGAGTGAGCAATGATTTTCTGTATTTATATATTTTATGATTTACCAATAAAAAAAAAACAACTGATATTTTAAAGACATCTAAGTGAGAAAAAAAAGCCAGATAAAGTCCAAAAAGCTAAACTGAAATTATAAAACCAGCATGATTGAAAAAAAAGCCAAATTCATGAAATTTGGCTTAAAAAGCCAGTCTGGCAACCCTGGCCAGCTTGCCAGCCATGGGTCGGAGGCAAATAAAGAAATTGCCCCTAATTATTAATTTCAGAACTTTGTCTACCCACAGTATCATTTGACAACAGAATTTTTCTCAATTGGTCTGCATATCTATACTAATATTTGAGCCTTCTGTTTGTTTGTTTGTCCATGCCTCTTTCACGCTAAAACTACAAGGCCTATTGACCTAACGTGGTTGAGTTGAGTTGAGTTGAGAAGCTAGCGTGTCGAAGTGGACATATTTTAAGATAAAGTTGTGCATATATATACATAATATAAAAAATACCAGCCAACAAAAAACGGTAATGAACATAACCATTTATATTTTACTTATGATAAACGTATCAATTATTTCATCTGAGTAGCTTGACACATTCAGCATTCAGTTTTTTCATTACGGTTTTCTTGTTGCAGTGATCTTGATATAGGCTGTCAGTTCGTGTTGACATTGTTTTGATTGATCTTTACATTCATATAGCATTACATATAATTTAACTTTATCTTTATTAACTGTTAACTTGGAGTTGTTTTGATTCATCTTTACATTTATCAACTGTTACTTTAAGAATCATTATATAGCTCCCGCACATTTGTACTGTATGTAGGGATCTCAGGTGATTTTTAAGAATTCTGATATAGGTTTTAAAACTGTTACCATCAGATAGAGCTTAGCAAATGCATTTCAAGGAGTGGTCAATGAGCTCTGTAGCACTATTGACCAAGTTATGATAATTTGAAGTCCTGGAATTTACCTCCTTTCAGGGACGCATCTTCACTTATATAAATTTTACAAATTGTGCTAAAAGTGATTTTTGAAAATCCCCACATCACTTTTTTAGAACCTATTAAAACAAAGCCCAGTACCAAAAATTGTCCCTTCATCTTAAACAGAGCCCAAAAGAAGTGGGTTGGTTGTCGTTTTGAGAAAATGGCATTTTAAGTTAAAATGCAATAATTTAATACCGTCTGCTAATAAATTTGTACTCTCTGATTTTATTTTTCAGCAGGACAATGATCCCAAGCATACATCAAAATATGCAAGGGAATTTTTTTTTTATTAAATTGGTTGCCCCAATGAGTTAAATCCTATTGAAAATGTTTGGAGTGATATTAAAAGAAAAGTTGCAGGTAAAAAAAATTGATAGTAAGAATGATTGGTAATACACTAATAATAGGTTGGGGGGGGGGATTTTTGAAGTTTTGGTTTCTATTAACAATGTCACTATAATGCTGAACTGGACCCTTACTTTCTATTTGTTTTACGACCATTCAAAATCTCGTTGTTTTTAAAAATATACATATGACCATTATTACAAATGAAAGACCCCTCCCCCCCCCTCCTTAAAAAAAATAATTGCTTCACAACGGAAGTAAGCGAGGTACTTCAAAGCGGTACTTTCATATGACGGACGGAAAGTAAGGGTCTAGTATAGCATTATTGTTACATCGAAAATAGAACCCCCATAAAACCAAATATTTTTTCAAAACAGACACTTTCACATTGGTAACGAAGGTCTTATTGATTGAAAGCACAAACAATTTATTCCGAAAACATTTTTTTATTTGGTTTTAGGATTTCACTGGTTAAGCAGCCCCCTTTTTTAATTTTATGAAATATCTTTAGAACATCATTTGCTTTCATGTGTTGTTATATTCAAAGTTTCATATGTTATTATATTCAAAGTTTTTTCCCCCAGGCAATATTAGTTGGGGTATGCCCAGCTGGTATTTTATAATTTTGTCATCTTGAACATTTCTTCCTTTGGACGTTTATGCAACCCCCCCCCCCCCATAATCTTCATGCTCGTGCATCCCCATGCGTCCCACAGGGAGTCGCAACCCTTAGTTTGAGAAGCCCTGGTACAGAGTACAACCGGGGGCACAAATTTAAAGTCTTGCCTAGGAGTGCATGAAACCCTAGGGATGGCCTTGTATATAATATATATATATATCTTTGATAATTGTAAAGACATTTTTTATTAGGAACATATATTTGCTCCACACCTATTTGACTCGGTTGTGAAACAAGCAGCCTAATTCATGTAAATATATAAATAAATTTGGCATAGGATTACAACTTTTCACAGTGAAAGATCATGTGCGGTTGACTTCAGAGATCATTCGAGGTCACTAGAGGTCATTTCTAGCCAATTGAAGTTATTTCTAGCATTGAGTTTGCTGTGAAGTACAGAAATGTTTTTGACCCTACTAATGGTAGGGAGGATACGGTTACATTCGGTAGGATAGGTAGTGCTGACCTCCAAGGTCATCGGTGATCACTAGAGGTCAATTTTAGATTAAAATAGTGTTTTTCAGCCAAACAAAAGAACTTGAAGGGCCTAAATCTTGATTTTTTTCCCTCAGTTTTGTTTGCAACCCCGAGAAACATTTTTCAGACAAAAAATTTACAAAAACAATCTTTTCATACCTACACTCAGGGGGGGGGGACACTAATGTTGTGTACGCAGAAGCCTTTGTTAAACTAAGGGATGTCATTTGTTTTTTTTGTGCATTAGAGTATTTTTCAGTAACAGTAACCAGTGTAACCAAATAGACCCCCACCACTGCTCTTTTTCAGGTTAGCTAGGATTTTACAAGCATTATTATACTGTAAAGAGTAAGTAAGATTTCACAAGTAAAAACTTTTTGTGGTAAAAAGTAAAGGGATTCTTCTAGGTAGAAAAATAAATGTCAATTCTTTTGTTGATATAAGGTAACCGCTAGAAAAGATTTTTTTTCAGGGAAAACAAAGGAAAGAAAAAATGGTGGGACAAGAATTTTGCTATCCTAGAATGTTCCAAGTTGTAGTGCATAAAGAGTAATCTGAAGGTTGATTGGCTCATGGTACAGCCAGGTGTTAACTTATATGAAAGCCACACATCAAAATGAATACATGAGCAAGCTGGTGAAAATGATTTTCAACACTTAGTTCAGATATTTAGAATATGTTGGCTATCTTCAGTGTTATATAACATTGATTATTCACAAGTAATGTCTTGATCGTCATCAACCTCAACTGGTCTGCCTGACTGTGGAGCATTGTTCAGTGAAAAACCTCCAGTGCAAACCACTTTTGACACATTCAATCATTCACATTAGCTTCTTCATCTTGTTTTTATGTTTAGGTCACACTTTTCCCTTTCTTAAAATAAAAAAGCATAACATGCTGAAAATGTTGCTTATTTTCTTCCATCTTCAATGTCAGAATCAATAAACAAAAATATGTTAATTTTGCCAAATCTTTCAAAAACGCAAGCTGATATAACAGCTGTCAGAATATAATCAAAAGTGTTCTTTTTGAATGAAGTTAGTTAAAACTAAACACTCCTAGTGTCATCTAACAACAAAAACAGAACAAACATCTTGGCCAACTTAATATTTTGCAACCAATTGACCTTCTCATTTTGGGTTGACCCAAACATTCTGTTTTGGGGTCAGGTAAATCGGTTCAGGTTGATAGCAATCAAATCAAGACAATATTTGAGAACAGGTCAGGTTAGTCACTCAATAGAAACTGTCACATGACCAACATCTTTTGGCAGCATACCACTGTGATCAATTAAAAATAGAAAAAGGGGTGATCAACGAATAAGTTGCTTCTCTCACATTTTGTTGGGCAGTGATCACTAAAAAGTCTGAATTTTCAAAATACAAGCAGACACAAAATAGTGATCAATTTAGCATCAACTTACATTGCAAATTGAACCCCCCACTAAAAACCTATTTAGGGGGGAACTTTCAAAAAACAAAACAAAACCTTTTTTTCTAGATAAATTAGGGAATAAATGTTAAAATTTTCAGCCCTCTAGCTCCACTTTACACTTGATACATATATAGCCAGCCAGCCAGCCAACCAGGCAGACCAACTTGAAAACTGAAAGAAACCTATGTAGACACTTTTGGTTGATGGTTTCTAATAATCAATATTATATGACATGTGAGACACCCATCAAACTCTAAATATTTAATAGTCAGGTGGAAAAAAATGCAAATCAGGTTCGACCCCTTAAAAAAAGAAGTTGTTGAGGTTTGTGCATTTTTAGTATCCTTAGGACCTCAAGTCAACATTTCTGGCATAATATTCCATCAGGATAATGCTAGACCATATGGTTCTTTGGTGACCAAGCAAGAATTGTTATAGCTTGGCTGGGAAGTTTTCAATCATTTGCCGTATTCTCCAGATATTGAACTATCAGATTACCATTTATTGTATTCTACAGAATTCTCTTAATGAAAAAAAAATTCAATTCCCTGGAATAATAAAAAAAAAAAAAAATGTTCTGGGGAAATGAAATAATGAAGTTGTCTGAAAGATATCAGTAGATAGTGGAACAAAACATAAATATATTGTTCAATAATGTTGAAAATAAAATAAAAAATGTTACTTTTTACTTAATAAATGGAAGAAACTTTTATAAATCTTCTAATACTATAAAACTGACAAATGTTTGTTTGTTTGTTATATTGTGTATATATATGTCTAATAGACTCCTAAACGGCAGCAAATTTGTCTTAGGGGTAACTTGACCCAAAGATTAACATAGGATAGGTGGCACTGACCCCTGAGCTCAATTTAGGGCCAAAACTACTTTTCCATCTTAATTTGTAAGGTTCTATTCTTAGATTCATTTATTTCAAAAAAGATCATTGGTAGTGATAATAGTCCAATGGTTAAAGTTACAGAAAATGGAATCAACAGACTGAGTTCAAACTCCAAAGGAAAATATTAGTAATTTCTTTTCTTTTAATTTTACGTGCTATTATTCAAACCTCTGAAAATTTGTCAGGCGTGAGAAAAAATGTTTAAAAAGGTTTTAGAGGGTGGATTCTATTTACAATGTAACTATAATGCTAAATTTATCAGTTTTGAAAAAAATAATTTCCAAGGTTTTAGAGGTGGGAGGTTCTATTTACAATAAAGCCAGCAAATGTTTGCTTGTGATCGAGTATAAGTCAAACAATTGCACTCTTGGGGCTGAAAGATTTGTCTATATATACTTCAATATATACTTGAAATAGCCTTTTTTTGACAGCAGTGTCATTAAGCCAGCTTCAGTCTAATAAGAAAAATGATAGTTAAATTTGGCATGTCCGATATCAGAATAAAGATTATTTTTTTACATATTGATATTCTTGGATATGACCAACTTTTCACTGAGGCTGTTCCATGGGTTTGCTACTCTTGCTGAGAGGAAATCTTTTCTAATACCAGTAAAGGTCCGAATTTGTAGTTTATGGCAGTGTCCTCTGGTTTTACTGCAGATAGATGAAACCAGCATTTTCTCACCAGGGCATTTTGAGCAGTATCCATGCTATGTATGTTGTTCCAGATTCTATAGACCTCTAGTAGGTCAGCACGTTTTCTTCTATATTCAAGGGTCTATAGATTAAATTGTTTTAATCTTTCAGTGTAAGATATATCTCCCAAACTCAGAATGATCTTGGTCTCTCTCCTCTGAACTCTTTCTATGACATCTGAGTTGTACTTCAGGTTAAGAGATGGGAACATACCAGAGACTTGTACAGTAGTAGGAAGCTCTCCTATGTATTTAAATGAGTGCCTTATGTAGCCGAGTGTTTTATTTGCTGTGTTCACTTTGTTTTGTATATGTGCAGTGAAGTTAAATGAGTTGTCTAAATAAACGCCAAGATCTTTCTCCACAGTAATTTCCTTCAGTGTGTGTTGTGTTTCATCATCATTAATCATGGTGTAGTTCCTACTATGGGTAGCTTGACACAAGGATTAACATAGGATAGATGGTGGATTGTAAATGAGAGTAAAAATGAAAAGTTAAAAAATAAAAATTATTATCATTATCTTCTTTTAAAAAACTTATTTATTTTAAATATTGAATAAATAAAATTAAGTATGGGAGATTTAGCATTTATAGGCTGCTTTTTGGCTGAAAATGTGCTAGAGTTCCCACCAATACCAGTTGTCAGCAGTGTTGCCAATTTAGCGCGTTTCTTGTTTTGGCAGTGCAAAAAGCGCTAAATTAGCGCGTTTGCGCCTAAAACATTTTGGCCATTTCCTGGCTATTTTAAAACATTTAGCGCTTTTTGGCAGTCAAACTAGCGCGAAAATATTTTTTTGAATTGGCAACACTGGTTGTCAGTCTTTCAGCCTGGATTTCGAATGATGCTTTTCAAAGCAGGCGGGCCTTTTCTACTGATAGATGCAACATCCTCTCCCTACCATACATTTCCCCACATTTGGCTTTGTGCCTGACAATTACAATTATCAATTACAGCATTTATCAACTCATTAAACTTATATATATATATATATATATAAAGTGTAAAATGTTTTTTTTTAAATGGTTAAAAAAAAAGAGATGAACGAGGAAATCGTTTCTATGTGAGGATTCTCTTGGTGTAAGTGCTTGTTTCGGTCCGCCATCAACAAACTGATTTCGGTTTTTGACATAACTGCTCTATATACATTTACTTGTGTAGCGAAAATTTCAAATTTGATCTATTTCTTCAAGCAACGGTATCCCTTGTATTTATGGCAAATAAACCCTATTGCAAGAAAAGCGAAGGAAATATAACATTTTGATAAAAAGAAATAAGTGATAAAAGATTAATGTGACAAAAGCGACGCTAGTTAAATATCAAAACCAACCACACTTGGGAGCCATGGTGATTAGTGAATGTTAACAAGCGTTTTCTTTTTCTTCTTTATTGTTTATATTGTTGAATAACCTAAAAATAATTCATGCTCGATACTTTGTTGACATTTTAAAGAAGAAAGTGTTAACAAAAAGTGTAAAGAAAAAGAAGCAAACTAAAAATAAAAGATAAATATGAACTTTTTAACAGCATCATCAAGTTGAGTTTTAACGTAAGTGTTAAAAATGAAAAATAAAGGTTTATACTCATAAAATGTTTTTCCTCTTTGTTCTGAAACGTTAGGCAAAACATTTTTTTAATTTATTTAAAAAAAGACATCACTAAAACACTTAAAGTTTAAGAGATCGTAAATTATGCTATTCCATAAAATCTATTCGAGCCACTTTTTGTATTAACCTTGAAAAGCGGAAGTTTATGTAGAGGGGGGCCATTGATAATGATAAGTGTTGGTTCTACGTTATTTCTTCTTTGATCTGGATTGCTTTTATTTGGTTTCCTTAGATCGAAGGATTATTCAGGGTACGTACACAAAATACTTGTATATCCCTTAGTGGTTTTGTTTTGTGCTTTTTTTGTAGAGAATACAGAGAAAATGAGTGAAGTAAAAAATAATCTAGTAGTTGAAAATGTACTTCGGTGGTTACAAAGTTGGGGATCAGTTATGGCAGATGGGACCGGTGTTCATAAGTTTAAGCATTGTTTGTTGATTATTAAAAAAAAATACGTTATTTGCACTTTCTTATGTGCCTGACTGGGAAACACTTTAAGAGAAACCGATCTCCTATTTCATTAAAAATAATCCTGCTATTCTTTAAACAATAACATGCAACAGTTCCAGACAAAGCGGCTTTACCCTTTCTTCACATGATGCACGGTTCGAGTCTCCTTAAATTGATTGACTTTTGTTGTTGTACGCCGATCAATCTTATTGTTTTTAGTTTTATTTTTTTCCTTAAATCCTATTTATGTTTAATAAACATGTTACGCCTATTGCAATTATTTTCTAGAAATAACCTGTGGATTTTCAATTTAATTTAATTTGAAAGAAAACCAACAAAAGGTTCGCTCTCGATAGTTGAACTTGATCGGAAACAGTAAATCGAATGTTTTTTTTTAAACTGTTTTTGGGCCCTTTTTTGTGGTCACTCACACTTTGGGGATTAATTTGTAAAAATAAAACCGTGTCGTGCAACTTTTTCCCCCTCCGTTTTCATGTCATTAATCTCTATAAAGTGTATATTGTGTTCTCTTAAATGCTTAACAATCGTTAAAGAAATCTCATAATACTGCAAATTCCACTGCAGTTATAAGCCGTGCTACTTTTCTTTTCGAAATATGAATTAAAATATAAGATTTCCTATTAAAAATACTTTGATGATGATGACTTTTCTTTCTAAGATTGACAATAATTGTCGTTTCCAACAAATGAATTTTGTTTTGATAGAAAAGAAATGTAAAGAGAAAAAAAACACGTGTTTACTGTTTCATGATTTTCCTTTTCTTGTTTTAGCTTTAGTTTACCTAGTGGATAAGCTACTGTAAATTATATTTCACTTAAAGAAAATGCTTAGAAATAAATACTTTCCTATCGAGTTATACATCGTTTCAAAATCTTGATCGATTTCATACATATTGTTAGAGGAAAAAAAGAAAAGTGATTATTAAATTGTCAATCCATCACCACTGGCGACGTATTATTACTACTACCATCACTCTGCTGCTGGTTTTATTTGTTTACAGTTTTGTTAATGCTTTCGGGTTGTTCTTTTTGTATAAAAAAAGAAATTAACATTCTGTCTCGTGAATATCGGCTTTAAAATTGCAGAAGATAGACAATTAAATATAAACGTGCCTTAAGGCTTACTGTGCACTTACATGGAACCACTAAGTAAATTTAAAAACAAATATTTTTAAATGTGGTTGCGTGAGTTGCATTTAATAGAAGCAAAACATACGAAGGTTTTTTTTAAAAAAAGAGAGAAATACATTTTTCGGTGGGTGCAAATTTTAACCATTGACGAAATCGACTACGGATGCTCAAAAAGTTTTCACGGAGAAACACGCCTGTATTTTTACGGAATTCCTGGGGCAAATATGTAAATGACAAATGATTTGTTTTTCGTCAAGCTTTTTTAATATTAATGAATAAAAAAAAAAGAGTAAATAAATAATATCAAATAATACATATTGAATTAAATAATTAGTTAGTTTTAATGTCTAATAATCTCTGTTCTGCGTTTGTTTTTTGTCCATTTTATTTATTTGTTTGCTCTCTCTAATCCTGCACATTTTAGGGATACCTTGGATTTGGAATCATTACCTCTGGCTGCAATATATACGGCCGGATTATTCGACTGAACAATATTTATCATTAAATACTAATATAATTATTTATGTAAAATTCTTGAATAAATGATCTGTATTGAAAAAAGAAGACAACGATGACAGATACCCATGGCAAATGATAGTCCCCGGCAACTTTTTATATTATATTTTTTGTTTTAATATGAAAAAATGGGTAAAGTAGTGTATTACTATACACATTTTTTCATTTTTTTTATACATTCTCAAGAAATATATCTTAAAAATTCATATTTGAAATAAGTAAATTTTTCATATTCCATTGAAAATCAATATAACTATCAATTAATAAAAAACATTTGAATAAAACTTGATATGATTGTCATTTAATTTGCCATATCAATTAATTCTGTCACTAATTGAAAAAGATAATTCATTAAATAATTAAACAATATAGACTAAGTTAAAATATGATTTCACAAAAAGTATGGATCCTTAAAAATGTATATATCATACTATGAGGTGAAGTGAAGCAGTCCATTTAAATTCTTCTGTTAAAAACTAATTTAAAAAAAGGTTTTACGAGGGGGTGGGGAGTTCTATTAACAATGTAACTATAATGATATAGTATGGGGGAATAAAAATATGAAGACGAAATAACACTGTTAAATAATTGGGAAATAAGAGACCCTTATCCTAACCTTAACAGGTCATTCCATGCCAAGTGAACCAATTTTGGGAAATTGCCCCACTCGACCATATTTGACTTTGGTCACAGGTTCTTTTGGGTCTGAAATTAAATAGGTTTCCATAGCATTTATTCAGATGACATGTTCATCTCAAACAGCTGAAGCGAATACGAATACATAGCTTAATGTTAGTAATATTGTCTAACCCCCCACCCCAATCTTTATTGGGTATCAAAGCTGATGTCACTTTTGTTTTAGGCATCTCAGTGCCAATGGAGGTCTTGAACGAGCATGTGAGCTGTCAGGTGCAGGACTCCTGCTGCTAGGCTCATTGCTCAGTTTGAGTCTTGGTGGTTCTGATGGAGTTTGGTGACAGTCAACAGTGGGCAGTGGCTGGGTCGGCTATTCCGTGGAGTAGGTATATGTGATAGATCTGATGCGGGCAGTGGTGGTGGTACCGGTTAGTGTGGGAATTTTAGGTCGTCAGAAATGCAGCATCATGGGATTGGTGTCTACTGCAAGATATTTCCTCATAAATTTTCGGTTGTGGAGAGTGACTCGTCCGGTGCGGTCAACACAAACAGCATATTGGTCAAACTGGCAAACTTCAATTATTGTCTTATCCCATTTTGTTGGGTGGGAACCAAGTCTGGTTTTTGATGCGGACGTGGTCTCCTACAACCAGAGGTGATAGTCACTGAGAGTGTCCATCATTTAGCAGTCCTTATATTGTCTGTTTCTAAGGGCTTCTCTGGCAGTGAGAGTGTCTCTCCAGGTGGCTTGGTGTTTGTATCATTCAAGTAGGATCGGTATGAAGTCTTTATTGGGCCTAATGAAGACGCACATGGCGAGAGACAGCTTTGTTTCATGTTGCGCTACTGTAAAATGGCCCGTTGGGGTGTGTTGGTGTCTGGCTGTTAGGACCCGTCCTAGAAGTGTGAAGTTTTTTCACTGTTTTGACTCCGACCTCTGCCCTGCAATTTGAATGGGGGAATGCTATGGATGAAAGTCTAGATGCAGCCCCCCAGTCTTTCAGGATCTTGGTTGTTGTAGATAAGGTAAATTCGGGTCCGCCATCGGACAACAGTTTGTCGGGGATGCCATATGTCACAAAAAGCTCTGTAGGTTCCTTATAAGTCATTGGAACTGCCATCTCCTCGTGAATATTGATCCATGGCAACAAGGTAATTTGATCCTTTGTGCTTAAAGAAGTCAGCACAAATGCACTGGGATGGACAAGTTGAGTCGTTGGAGCGCTGGGTTGTGATTGCAGTTCTTTCTTAAGGCAGTGATGGCCCGTGTGATGCCTGGCCAAAAGACACTACTCTCAGCGTGCGCTGTCATTGATGTGACCCCTTGGTGTGCAGAGTGAAGAACCATTAGAACATCTTTGTGTGGTGATGGTGGGATAACAACACAGTCTTTGTAAAGAATGAAACCATCAACAGTGGTGTTAAGAAGCTCAAACATCTCAGTGTTGCTGTTTGTGTCCAGTTTGACTTTATCCCAAATGACGGCCTGTAGTGACTCTAGTGCACAATGGTTGCCGATCTTAGTTCGTCATCGATATCGGATGTTTGTTCGGGTTTAGTGTTAGTAATATTGTCTAGAAATGAAGTCCTGTTCTTTTAACACAATATCATTACTCATTCAGTCACTGGATGAAAGAATGACTACTTTGTTTGGTGAGACAGCGACCAAATTATTTAAAAAAATTTTCAACTAGTCACCTTTCCATAACAAAGTTCTTCTGAATTGAAAATTTGTTGTCAGGGTCAACTTTTTATATAGATTTTGAAAATATTATCAGCCTAGCTCTAGAAAATATAATTTGTTCAGAAAAAGATGTGAAACTGGGCTCCAAATTTCATTGGTATTAACGGGAAGCAATTTTCAAGTAATCATAACTCAGGACCTGGCCCACCTCGTGAACTGTCTGGCAAGCAAGAAGGTAGTGTCAATGCACTACAAAATGTCACAATCTGGATCTTTCTAGCTTTTCTAGATCCTAAGATTATATCAAGGTCTAAAACATGACAAAAATTGTACCATTTTTAAAGGTCAAAATGAAAATGTGGGACAAACATACCTTAACAAAAGCCACTGAAAAAGAGTGATATGGATGTAAAAATTGGTAAAAAATGAACACATTACAAAAGATTTTAAAATACTGATTTACTTGGACTAGTTGTTATAGTCACAACGTTTTGGCTGTCATAATCTCTGTCTTTCTTCAGATGTCTGCCCACAACATGCAGCAAAACTCATAAGTGGTGACCCATACACATACCAACAGATGATCAGTATTAAAAACACCCTTTAGAGCAGTGGTTCTTAACTGGGGAGGGGGGGTTCAATTTCAATTGCAAGTCTGTAGGAAAAAAGAATCTCTCTAATCCTTTTTGGAAAATCTCTTAAAAAGTGTTTGCATAATATTGTGAGGAACATGCTATATTAAAATTTATTTTTTTCACAGATTTGCAGTACCCATTTTAAACTAATCATTTGGTTGGAGATGTGAGGGGAGGTGGGGTGTGTGGAGGCAAGGTCCAACTACTAAAGGAGGGTGCAGTGGTAAAAAGATTAAGAACCACTGGTTTAGTGAAACAACTACCCTGCAAGAATAACATCAGCTTCCATGAGCAGAGATATAAGGGTCGAAGACAATAGTCAGAAAACTGACACCTTACATCAGAGGCATGTTGGAAAAGATTCAGAAGATCTGTGGTTCATACAACATCAGGACAGTATTTGAAAGCAGACATTTTCTCCTAAATCAAGCCTTTCTCAGAAGAGAACATGACCAAGGTATGCCATTCCATGCAGTTGTGGCAGAGAATACAAAGGTGAGACCAGCTGTACCCTAAAAGTTAGGTTGGAGGAACATCAGAAAGCCGTAATCAAGGGGAGAGATGATAAAATCAGGCAGGGCTGATCATGTGTGTGTGTGGGGGGGGCACCAACCCCAACCCCAACCCCTGTGGGAGGAAGTCACAATAATAGATAGAGAACAATACTGGAAGATAAGGTGATTGAAAGAACAGTGCATATATTAGGCTCCAATAACCTCCTCAGTATGCCTAGCATAAATATGAAAACCATATGGGAGCCTTTAATTGAAAAAGAAAGGACATTAAGCTTAAATCTTCCACCTACAGGTAGTTCAAAAAGTCATACTCTGGTCCAGTTGAAGAGGCAGACAAGCGACATTAGGGTTTCCACCACTGAATATTGTCCTACGGGACACATAGCCTAGTGGATAAAAGCATTGAGTAAGCATATCTAATAACCTGCCTGGCAGTCATGAGTTCAAACCCTGGGTTAGGTAGTGCAAAAAAGTAATATACTTTGGTTCAGTGGAAGAGGCAGACAAGCGATATCGCAAGGAAGAATTAACTGATATGAGATGTCTTGTGGCATGGACAGCAGAATGAGAATAATCTAGACCATGGATTGAAGGGTTCAGTTCGAAGTTCCCAGAAGGTTACTAACTATGACATACCTGAAGGGTACAACAACGGCCAAAGTTTTGTGACGATAACAACTAAAATGAGGACACTGGTCTGAGTAAGTCATCAGTGTATAATAATAATGATAATTCTTCATCTCAGAAATTCAGACAAAAAATGATCTTATTTTAATTTGCTCCTTTACATTTTAAGATTTTTTTTTTTTTTTTACAATTAAAATTATATATTATTTAGATGCATCCAAACGCATCTCAATAAGACACTTTTTGGTCAGTCGGTTCCGATTATGTTAAACAACGGAAAGAGGAAGGAAGGGGGGTTGATTTATTTACCAGCTGTCTGATGTCATTAAAAAAACATTTATTTAATAAAAAAAAGTAGATGACGTATCAAACGTTTGTTTTTTACAGTGTTGATAAATATCGCTTGTTATTAATAGTCAAAAATGTCTAAAATCGACTTAACTTTTCAATTTCCAGCTAAATTTATAGCTAAAAATGTTATACTCATTTAAAGCCCATTTATCAAATAAAATAACCATACATTAAGACTCCAGAAGAAATTAGTTATAAAAAGTGTACATTTAATTTTATTTAAACTTAGTAATTGTTTTGTTTTTTTTAAAGAGACAGATTTTCGGCTATTGTAGATTTTTATTGGGAAAAAAATCAGCCGGATCTAGCCAAAGAATGGTGAATTTGGCAACGCTGTTTTTTTTTGTTTTTTTTGGATGCGTCCATGACTTTTCGGTCAGTTGGTCTGTCCCGATTATGTTAAATATCAATTTTCTCAGCCGTATAATGTTGGATTGATGAAACTTGGTCCAGACTTCCTCTTTCTCCTCCTTCTACTACTACTACAACTACTACTTCATTTAGAATCTCTTTGAAATATGGAAGTAAGATGGTGGACGCATCATTGAACAACTGTTTATTCATCATTATGAATATTTCAATAATAAACTTAATGATTGTGTTAAGAATAAAAATTTGTATAGTTTTTTTTTAGAGCCTGGGCAAATGATGACGAAATTACTAAAGTATCTGTTTATTGTGTGCGCTTTTGTATTGCCAAATTAAAAAGACACGCAAACTGAATCTTGGCATGGATTTTTAATTTGCATGGCATATTTTAAAATTTGCTTGCCGCATTTTTCAATTTGGTAACTTTACTTTTTATTTTTCCTCGGGAAAAGGTATAGAGCTTGAAAGCATATCCTTTGAAATGTCAAGGAGAGAGTGTCACTGAGATCTACAAAACATTTACAAAACATATCTGAAATTCTAGATCTAGTCCTAACTCCTGGCAACCTGAATGTATCAATGAAACTGAACCTATAAGTCATTGATTCCTTGCTCGAGGGATACTCATTGTTCTGATAATCAGGCTCCATTATTCCAATCTGAGCCACCTAACCATCTGAACTTATGATTATATGGATGTATTGCTGTACTTGGCTTATTATGTTCTTTTCTTAATTTCATGCTAACAACTTTATTTAGCAGGGGATAGAGTAGTAATTTTGTTTATCATCTGTTATGCACTCTACAATATTGTAATGTGTACACTGCCTGTATCTTTACACGGTTTTGTATCTTTCAATACGGTACCACCCATAACATATGTTACATGTCTCAATCTTTGGTTAATACCTTCTTAATTACTGTCATGTATATTTCCATGTTCTTTGTTGAATACAAACTAAGAATAAACTCTGGTCTTACTACAAGTGGCAAAAGTTTGTACATGCTGTTCAAATTTCCCAAACTTTTGGTAGCATCTCATTAAATAAAATCATTAAGGAGTATGTGAATCTTTTGAGAAAAACGTGTTTGACCATTATTTAGAACTATGTATTCATTCTTTTTTTTCTAATTGAAAATCCACAACTCCGAATTTTGTATGGATTGTAATCAATAAAATAATTCTTCATTCTATGGCTAACTTTGGTTTGCTGTGTATATTGTTGTAGTCTTTAGACCAAAGATATTCCAAATCTTGTGTAAAAAGTAAGGATTGTAACATTGTGGCATTCTGGGCATATTTTTAATTGTCTCTCTCTTCTTTTTTGTTTGTAGATGAGTTGGTAGGCTTTGCCTTCTATAGCTGTGGTGGCAATGAAGAAAGATTTGGGTCAGCCTTTGAACCCACATAATTCAGATTAATAATTCAGACTGGAAAATGTCTTCCAAGGTAAGTAGCTGTCATAAATTTATTTCCTCCTTTTCTACTTAGCAACAAGGTAGAATTTAGAAAGATTATAAAACATGGACTCTCCTGGTATTACAGAAAGATAACTATTTGGACTATTACTTTTATGCTAAAATAAATATATAGTGCACAGTGCCTGGCTGTTATATCAAATCTTCATTAATTTATATTAGTGGCCGACTGATATGGGTTTTGTCCTATGTTGTTTTGGGTTTTTTTTTGCATTTGATAAAATGATTTGATAATAAATGAGACACAAAATTGCTGAACTTAAATGAACATTTATTTAACGTTATTGTCTATCTGCATTGCATTTAATTTTAAACTAAAAGGTACTTTTTTTATATTAGAATAAAAATCGGCCTCATGAGTTCATTGGCTGTACCGATTACCTCAAAATGGCAAATATCGGACCGATTAAGCTGTCGACTTCTAATTTATATGAATTATACAGAATATATATTGAGTATCAGGAAGATGGTATTTGTCCTATTTCATCAGCTGATATTTTGCAAGTCAAACATCTGTTTAAGATAAGTATGTATTCCTAATAAATAAGTTTGTGCTCAGTCTACTACATTATAGTTTTTTTTGTATTTTACAGTAATTTAATGTTAGTTAAAATTGTGCATTTATTAAATTATAATTAATAGAAATTCATTGTACTTCAAATTGATTGTTTTAAATTCTTTCTAGATTTTCAGTAAATACTTTAACCGTGCATAAGATTTTTAGATTACAAATAAATGATCAAACCTAATTTTTGACACATTTTTGATAATCTCATCCTAATTTGAATTTTTCAAAAACTGGTTAGTCACTCAATAGAAACTGTTGCATGACTAATGTCTTTTGGCAGCATGCCATGTTGGGGGTGATCAGTTGAAAAATAAGGAGTAAATGTTTGAATTTTCCACCCTCAAACACCCTTGGTGCAGCATGTTCAGAATGTGTGCATGGGAGAATAATGTTTTCGGTGCTGCACCTGTTGGGCCGTGATGTGTGCATGTGGGAATGGTATATGAGTGGAGATGAATTTTTCAAAAATATAAATATATGTATGAATTTTTAAAAACTATATACATATACAATTAAACCGTTGTCTCACGATGCTGTAGGGTTTTACAGCAAATTACGATCAAAACCAGAAGTACGAGAATTTATTTACAATCTAGCTTATATGAGGATTAGGTTTTGAGAAAAATTTAGATTAAAATTTTTTTTTCACAAATGGGCGTATGTAACAAAATGTACCCAGAACGTATTACCAATAGCCGTTGGAAGGGGCCCAGATTTGTGTTGAACTGTGTACGTGACAGGCTGGACGGATCGTATTACAAACTGGACAGATTGTATTATCGGTAGCTGTTAAAAGGGCCCCAGATTTGAAAATAGGGGGGGGGTGAGATCTGAAGCTGTTAGTGACAGGTCGCACAAAGAGGCCCCCCTGCCTGTCAGGGGTGAGGGAGGTGAGAGCCGGTTAGAAGCAGTTTTAGATTTGAATCCGGCAGCAGCAGGCCAGAGGCGAAGCGTTGGCTTCTTTCACCCGGACAGGTGGAAGATGGAGGAACAACCCTTGATTCTCTTAGTAGTAATTCAGAAAACTAAATGAAACAGAATTCCATATCTTGAAGTAATCCGCAAATTGGCCCAGAAGAGACTCTTATATCGACGGAAATAAAACCCCAGATTTCCAATTGAAGAACCTGAATTTTGTTGTCTTTTCTCTCCACCCACGTGGGGGAGCTTTTTCTCCGAAATTAATTGAGAAAGTTAAGCTCCCGTCAACAGACCCGGACCGAGAGTCGTCGTCGTCATCATCATCATCACTCTCTCATCATCTCTTTCTCTTTCCGCGTGAAGAAGATTATACTACACAATCAGGCAGAAGGACTTAAAAACTGACTTATGTTGACTGGTGGACACAAGATGGTTCATTCCAGCAATTCAAGGTACACAGACTATAACATCTACTGCTACCCATTAACTCAGGTGATTCTAATTTATATACTGATGTGGGGGGTGGGGTGGTTTCACCCCTCTCCTGCTGAGGAAAGAAAAAACCACCATGCTGAAATCTATACTGTATTGACTGACACAATTAGTCAATGAGCTGATGTATGCTGCCTCTGTCAATCTTCTCACTCTCTCAGGTGTTCCTTGTCAACTATCCGGACCTCAACCTAGATAGGGTAATGTGTACCCTTCTATCTCCAGATATGATCTGCCATAATAAACTTTTCTATTTTCTCTTTGGATTTACGTTCCTCTTGTCTGACAGCTGGTGTCTCCCTCATATTCTTTTCCACACTTGCATGGGATGTTAATACATGCAATTCTTTTGTCAAACTCTTTTTTCCTCTAACAGACCAACTCTAGTAAGAAGGTTGCAAAGAGTAGTATTGCTATTGAAAACCACCCTGATGTTGTAATGTCCTTTGGATCTGTGCAGCTTATGTATGGTATGCTCGCTGTACTTACATAGTTGGTGTTTTGGAGTTTATCCGCCTATTTCCCATGTTAGAAACAACAAAGGATGGATAGTTGTTATGTTGGAGGCTGCTACTTATGTCTCTTGTCTTCTTCCAGTCTGTTGCCAAATATTTGTTGCCTTACAAATTATACCCCTGATGAAAGATTGTCTGAAACATTGTGGTAACGACATCAGCAACACAGGGGAGTCCAATTGTCTGAACAAAGCTTGGAATGTTATTTACTCTTCTCAATGTTATAGACAATATAATTATACAGTTTGTTTGTACTGTATACTATTATATTTTAGATTGAGCAACTTTGACTCTATACCAATGCTTGCAATATGTGTACTGTGTGCAATTCCATTAAACTCCGAAACTGACAATTTCAGGTCCTCTTCTAGATGCATTCCTCAGACACAATAAATTGTTGATAATTGTAGTGCAGGGCATGTCAAAAATTGAAAAACCGATGGCGGTTTTATGACGGGGGGGGGGCAAAAATGTGATCGTCATCTTCCTTTATTCAATAAAAAATAAAATGTATTCACAATGGTTAAAATACATTCCATAGCTGTCAACTGAATATCTTTTTAATGTATGAAACAGAATAAAGTAAAGAAAAGTCAATGGTTCTCTTGAAAAATGATCAATATGCAAATGAGATTCTCATTCTATATAGCGAAATTATAGTATTCCTATAATAACATTTTAATTTCTGTTTTTCAATAAAAATTATCTAACAGCGTTAGCAATATGTATATAAAAAGACTGATATTAAAATGTTTTAACTAAAACTAATTTCATATCATCCTTTACAAATTTGTCTTGTTCTCAAATTTTGGTATGAGTTCTCGGGTATGGCAACAAGCAAAATCAAAACTGTCATGTCTCTCAGCTCCAAATATATGAGCAGAAGCATTTGAAACTTACTTGACAAATCGTTCAACACTTCATTTAGGCAATGTGAAAAGCTTGAGTTCCTTTGTCTCCTTTGTCAGAATTGCCATGTATTTCGAGAATTCTTTCTACAGAAAATCGTCTTTTCCGCCTCATCTTCACTGGGGAGACCGGAAAGGAGAAGGTTTTCTGAGTGAGCCTGCCACTTGACATATCTCTTCACAATGTCACGAGTTTCCTTTGGTAGAAAATCTCTAACAATTTTCATCTCTTTGAAAACGTGGCGGGGATCATTCAAAATTGATGGTTTGCATTTGATATCAAACTACATTGGTAGTAGAGTAAAACAATATTTTTCACAATCATAAGATGATCCTTTTATTATAGCGCCGGTAAAATTGTGTTTATTTATATACAGACGCATTAACCAGTTTGCAGCTGTGAACCAACATGAATGGCTGACTGGGCCTGGTTTCAAACTCGGTAGACTTTCGTCGATTTCTCCCACAATTATCATCTTTACTGAGATCCTGGATGGGGTCGTCCGGTAGTTGATGAAGCTCTACACTTGAGTCATTATGCGTTTGAAATTTGGATCAAAATCAAGTTTTTCGACGGCACCATAAATTACTGTTCCTAATACACCAATATAGGAATTGTTAGAAAGAGTTTGAATATTTCTTTGTTGAATGTGATCGCACAAAGGAAGTTCACTAGTATGCAATTTACAAATATTAATAAGCACTCTGTGATTTAATTTGACTTCAAGGAAATGAATAATTCCACGTTTGCAACCGGTATTCATAGGCATAGAGTTGGCACCTAACATGAATTTTCAAATCAAAATTGTTTTCAACAAGGAAATCCCAAATCGCGTTGACAATCGTTCACACATCTTTCACTTCCAGTGTCATGTGACCGATGTAGACGTTTCCGAGTTGACTGACGAGAATCAAATGTTCCTTAAGTTGTGTAGAAGGAATTGCTTTTTCTGAGAACATTTCTATCTAATCACAGTGTGAATTCCGTGTTTCAAAACATACTGTAAGTTATGTAAATTCTTTTTTTAGTTCATACCAACAGGGTAAAAATGATGATGAGTAATCTAGGACAGAAAGACTTAATTATTTGTCAGAATAAGGGCTTTGGATTTAAATAGTGTTCCAACAGAGAAGATTACAGGACAAACAGTCAATATCTAGTTTTATCTATGAAAACATATAGGATTTCTCAACATTTGTTTGCTTTTTTGCAGTTCAAGATGTGTTTGAATCTTAATACTAACCATTTTACTGAATTTCTGGAAAAATGTTGTTTACTTCAAAAGTTATACGATTTTCTATCTTTTCGGTGTCCATGTTTGGGTTCGCATTAGGGTTATTTCAGCCTGTTACCTGGCAGAATCTTAAAATAGACACTTCAAGGATTAAGAGAAAAAGATTACAGAACAGAGAGTTGGTATCTAGTGTATATATGAAAACATATCATTGGATTTCTCAACATATATTTTTCATTTTTTTGCTATTTTTGTCCAGAAATAGAGTCAATATGTGTTTGAATCCTAATTTTATGAGTTTATTGGATCAGAATTGTATGGAAAAATGTGTTCATTTGTCTCTGTATGTTGTTTACTTCAAAAGTTATGCGATCTTCGGTGTCCAGATTCAGGATCGCACAAGGTGTATCATGTGCGAAATGCGCCAAGGAAGATGACAATCACAGTGTTTTTTTAAAGTTTACCTTGGGCTTCGTTGTTGCCCACCATGTCATAAAACCTCCTTCGGTTTTCAATTTTTGAAATTTTTAATTTTCGATGTAGGATATCATTAAAGTTTAGTATTGACTAGTTAAAAGGACCATTCTGTTTTGTTTTCCAGGTTAATGATTGCTTAATGGTTAAGATGTTTTACTCATCAGAGATAAGACTTCCAGTCCAATAACTCTAACTCTTTAGCACTCATCTGACACCTTAATTTTATATCTAACGCAATTTCTATATGCAAAAGATATCATGTTCTACTCTGAATCATATTATTTCAGGCAATTTTTCTTATTTGCTTAAGTTATATTACTGTTTAATGAAATGAAAATGTTTCTTTTTTGACACTGCAGCATACTACCTCAACTGTATTGTTTCTATATGTTCAGTACCGAATCATGTCTAAAAGAAATAATAATTACTATTGAGCATTTTAAAATTAAAAGTCACGTTTACACTTTATGTTTAACCAAGCATAACATATCTAAATCCATAATCTGTTTTTGTAAATTCAAACAGGCAATTTTGTTGTTTGAATGTTTGGTTTTATAGCTTATTCATACGGAAAAAAGAATGTTTTCAAGATATATTCACTTAGCAGGAATATTACATTAAAAATCGACCCCTGCCTCCCACTAAAAACATATTTAGCGGGTAGGGTTAACAAAATAACTTGCTAAAAACTTTCCTCTAGGTCTATTGAGTATGCATGCCAAATTTGCGACAGACAAACACAGTGACACCTCTCCTGTATTATACTTAATGTAGAGCCAAGTATTGAGACAAAAAGCAGTGTTTGTGGGTTTGACTAAATGGTAGAGCCATAGATTAATAATTAAAGATTTTGAGTGTATGATAAAACAGGGGCATAACCTTTAACTTACTAACAAGAATAAAAGCTAATTATAAACCAATTTTGATTTTTCTTTTAGAAGCCAGCTTCTAAAATCCATAACACCTACACACCAAATTTATTTTCACAGATTCTTAAATCTGTTAATGATTTGCGAAAAAATATCTGCATATTCTATCAAAATATAGATCTACTTCTCCTTGGGTGAATGACTAAAAAGCACTACTTAGTTTTAAGCTACGCTAAGGTCGCTCTACGATCTGATCAAATTGTCGCCGACTGAATCGTAGTTGAACTCCTGTCGTTTTTTTGAGTAGAGTTGCCGATTCGTATATTTAATCGCCGATCAAGAAGTTGGGTAATCATGTCGCAAGTAATTTTTGGTACTTTTCAATCCACAATAATAAGTTATTTACCCCCTTTGTAAAATCAATTTTTTATTAAACTAACAAAAACTTTTTCCTCCCGCATACCCATTTGTCAAACAATATTTTAGATATACCAAACACACAATAAATTTATGAAAAAACTACAAAGTAAACAATAATTTATTTTAATACAAAACTTAAAACTATATTAGCAATATTTTCTAATTCAGTGTTTACTTTCATTATCGAAAATCTCAAAAATGAGGCAAAAATAATATAAAAACATCTAAATTTTCTATTTCCATCGGCTAATACGAAAAAGGTAGCCATTTTTAATTTTTTAAGTAACGTTAAATTTATTCTTGCTTCTCATTGGCTACAGATAGGATTATTCCTATTGTTAAGATCCAGTCACCAACTGAATCGTAATGTTTCATGTTGTAAGCACGCTTAGGTCACAGTCGATCAGCGACTAGACTGAAAGAATCGCTGACTTGACGAAATCCAGTCAGCGACCGATCATAAGCTTATCATAACACTGTAAGCAAACCTTACCACTGCCTCCTCTGATTTATTGTACGTATTTGTGTTTTGTTGTTTAATGGAAATGGGTCCCAATAATTGAATCCACTTGAACTATAATCCCTCTTTCCTCAACTCCATCACACCTGTCACCACCTATTGACACACATCTGTATTATGCAGACTGCACTTTCATATTAAGGAAAACAAATTATGGTACTAATTATCTCTGCTAACAAAGTTGGAGAGGTATATGTATTTGGTCCTGTCTGTCTGTCCACACAATATCTCTAAAAGATCTTAATGAATTTCAATGAAATTTTGTAGAAAGGTGGGGCATGGGCTAAGAAAGAAATGATTATATTTTGAAGTGGACCCAGCAATCTGTTTACAATTGAGATATTTCTTTTATTATTCTGCATGAAAAGTTAACAAAAATGCTGAATTTAAATTTCAAGGGAAGTAACTCAATATTTGTACATAGTGTTAGAATTGCATTCTCTCCCGTTTTTTAATACTTAATTTCCGTTCCATTTTAGATAGTGTACAGCGTTGGAAGAAGTATGCACACCCTGAGTGCTTTTGTAGTTCATATTAAACCTTACACCAATCTTGAAGAAGATTGGTGGTTTTGAAACATTATTTCTGCTTCACTTGAATTTGAGGTACATCTTTTCATGGTGAAGCTCATAAGCTACATGAGGTTGACTTAAGAGGTCATTTGTCGTCATTTGTAGCTAATTGAAGCAATTTCTAGCATAATATTAAGTTTGCTATGAAATGCAGAAATATTTTTGACCTCACAAATGATGGATACAGTCAAATTCGGTAGGATAGGTGGTGCGATAGTGTAGAAACTATTCTCTTGCATTAAACCCATATTCTGTTGAATTCTTGTACACCACTGATATTATAGCACCTAAAGCACCTTCTAAACTCAAAATTAGGGTACTTGTGATTCTACAAAATGCCATACTAGTGAAGGACATTGATATTATTGTATGAATTAGTCAGCATAGTAGTTTTTATCTTATTGCTTTTGTTTACGTTTACATGTTTTTTGGCTCTAGTAATTCTTGTCTGTATTTGATTTAACACAGATGAGAACTTCTGTCTTTTCAGCTAGAGATGCTTTGTAGTCCTGTGCATAATTGAGTGATATAGGAATGGTGGGTTAGAGATGTATTATTGAATTAGTATTTACTGATCTTGGTTGGTTCAGAAAATTGTTGAAGCAAGGATTTGGAATCATGGGTGATGGACAATTGTTGGTGTACTGTACTGTATGAATATAGATCAGTATAACTGATGTTTTTGCTTGGCTTTCTAATAGTTTTCTTTCAAATATTGAAAATAAGTCATTTGATCAAAAGGTTGCTGTCATTTAAATTTGTTTTTCTTTGGTATTGTTCGCCCAAGTTTTTATGCTTCTGTAAAATATAGGTAACTAAGCTGTCACCAACTGAGAAGTAAAATTCATTAACCTGGCCCCTGTAGCTGAGAGATTCATTCATTCATTAACCTGGCCCCTGTAGCTGAGAGATTCATTCATTCATTAATCTGGCCCCTGTAGCTGAGAGATTCATTCATTGACTTTGACCAGTTCTCACTCTAAGTAATTAAATTGTTTTATCTGCTTTCCTAGTTTTGACACATTTTCTTTTTTATTATGAATTAATTTTTATATGGAGCAATTTCTGATAAAATGCTTGACTTGTCTGATGCATCTGAATTGTGAGCAAATATTTCTCATCTCTTACAATCAGTTCTTGTATGTACTTATAGAATCTGCAATAGACATGTGGTATAAATATCTGTTAGATATATCCTTATTCTTTTCTATTTGCATTTTGTTTCTTATCAAACTCTTAGTCAGGCATACTTTAATCCTGTTTCTGCCAGCGTAGGATAATCCAGAGATAAAGTGATTTTGAGAATATACAACTGTTTCATTCAAATTTATACTTTTAAAGTTTGCTGCAAATTTCATCCAATCTTGACAGTTTACATTCTTTTTGTTTCCAAATTTAACATGCTAGCCACAAATAAAATTACTTATATTTGAAAGTTTTGTAATTTAGATCATGTCGATTTTTTAGGGTAGTTTACAATTTTTAATATATTATTGAATGTTTAGTAAATGAATTTATTTATAATCTAATTAACTATATTAAATTTGTAAATGATTACTTGTATCCTACATTCCAATAATAAGATGTAAAGATGTCATTATTTACTATTTTTATGAACTTCATTTTAGCCATTACATTTTTAGTATTGGAATTGTCCTTAAAAAACAAAATTTGCTAATTAAAATATTTAAGTGATCCATGCAAGAAGTTTTCTGTCTGTGAAATGTAGACCTTTGGTTTGCTATTATTTGTCCCCCCGCCCCCATTCTGTACTGCTCCTAAGCACAAGTTTGCATTATTTAAGGGAGTGCAATTAATAATACAATCAAGTCTGTTGTAAACATTTGCAGTAAAATACAATTTTCAGGCATTGAAATAAAACCAAACCAAAGTTACTTTTTAGTATGTACATCTTGTATTTTCATCCAAGTCAACGTTTCCTTCACTAATCAGCTTAATAGTATGTTTGTGTGGGTTTATCAAGGTGAACAGAGGGATTTATAGCTTATGAGTTTATAATGAATGTATAGAAAATGTGTGTTTTTAATTGGTCTTGTATTACAAACATAAATTATCAAATTCCCATTTGCTAACAAAAATCACTAAATACAGTTGTGAAGATTATTTTACTTTCCTACAATACCAAGTTTGTGCATACACAATAAAAATCATGGATCCACCTGTCTTATACGTGCAAGTTCATACAAATCTAAGACTTTTAAAACTGCATCACACTTCAAAGAGACCGACTTCATACTAAAAAAAAAATTGCAGAATTGCCTTGTTGATGAGTAGCTGGTCCTTGCATCCGTAGCTTCCCTTCTTGCACCCCTTCTGCTCTGGTGGGATCAAGTTGTTTTCGTCGAGGAAGCTGTAGATCCTTTCCGTGATGATGGAGGTGAGGATCTTGTACGTTGTTGGTAGGCAGGTGATGGGCCTGTAGTTCTTCGGGTTCTGTGTTTCTTCCGTCTTTGGGAGCAGGTATGTGACTCCCCATGTAAGCCATCTGGGACATTTATTTGGGTTCTTGATTATGTCAATGTAGGCACATGTGAGGTCTTCGTGGATGCCCAGTAGGTTCTTGATCCAGAAATTCGCAATTTTGTCAATCCCTGGTGCTTTCCATTTTTTGGCCTTGTTAATGGCAGCAGTGGTCTCTGTGATGTGGATATCCGACCATCTTTGCGTCTATATGTGTTTGTAAAAGCCCTGTTGTTGTTGGATCCACGGAGCTCTTTCGTTGTGAGACTTGTTGCTTTCCCAGATTTCACTCCCGAACTCCTCAACTGCTTCGGTAGTAGGTGGTACGCAGACATCTATTTTCTTTTTGACCAGCTCTCGGTAGAGTATTTTGGTATCTTCTTTGAAGGTTTTGTTTTGCCAAAAGAAATTTCTTCTTTTGGTGAATCTCCTGAGTCTCTGCACCTTTGCTAGGATTTGTTGTTTTAGTGTCTCTTTGGCTATCGTCACATCTTCCTTCTTTCCGATGTTTAGCTGTCTTTCCTTTATGTTGGAAATATTTTATCGGTATGATCTTCCTGACCTGCCCCTGCTTGTTGAAGTATTACTGGGGGGTCAGTAATGGTAGTTTCTACTTGTTGTTTTTTTTTTTTATTTGTTGGTGTCTCGTTTGGTTCATTGGTAGGTCCATCTTTGTTAGTGTTATTCTTCCTGATGTTTTCTCAAATGTAATTTGTATTGGCATCTTCATGCATTTCATATTTGCCCATACGTGGGGGCTGGTTCATGGGTGTAATAGCACACATTTAGGGGGCTGGACCTCCGCCCATTTATTTATAATAATAATATTTTTTTTTTTTTTATATAATAGAAATCATAGAAACTATAAGATAAAAATTTTGTTAGGAATTTCACCTTTTTTTAGCGGGAACTTGTTACTTGTATGTTGGGCATACCAGCAACTGAAATCCATGCACAAAAAATAGCTTTGAGTGTGCACGCTTATGTGTGTGTGTTTTGTTACTACTACTACTCCCTAAAAAGACAACTGCTGTGTGTATGAAAGCGTGTATGTGTCAATTGAAAAATATACCTGAAACTTGATAAGAATTAATTTTATTTTGAGAAATCTTTGTGCCATTCACAAGAAGAAATATAGGAGAAAATTCTAATATGAGAATCTTTTGTTTCCAATGTTTGGAACCGAAAATTGGTCAGAGAATGACCTGGTGACCTCGAATGACCTCCACGGTTATTCTCCACACCAAATATAGGCCTTGTAGCTTTAGCATGAAAGAGGCACGGACAAACAAAGGATTAAAATAATAGTATAGATCAGTGGTTTCCAATGTGGGGCGCACGCCCCACATGGGGGCAATTTGATTATAAAGGGGGGAAATTTAAAAATGAGGTATTAAGAACAGATTTCTCTGAATTTGTTAATATCAATGGGCAGGAAATCCTACCATCACAAAATAAGTAGTGTATTTAATAATTTCAATGACAATTTGTCTTGGTTTACGAAATAAAGCCAAAAATCAAAGAAACTTATCAAATGTTTCTGCAAATTTGTGCGATGTATATTGCTATTGGTGGGTATAATCTAAACTCCCTTTGAACCATACGAGTCTGGAACATGTTCTAAACATGTAAGAATCTTGTGCGGAGTCATGCCGCTATTAGCAGTAGGTTTTGTTTCTTTGTGGCGTGAGAGTGTTAAACATAGATCATATTGTGTTAAACCATACCGTATTCCCCTTCTAAACAATGTAACTCTGTGTTTTGTATGCTGTAGAAACAATTCAACAAGTTTCTTTGAACCTCTTACGTATTGTCAGTGGTTTTTATGCTATGTATTGTTATTTTATTTAAATAAGTTTTCGTAAGGACTACAAATGCATAATCATATACAATTGTAACAGCCTTAAGTAATGATTATATTATTGATTTTCTTGTATAGATCAGTTAAAGGGGTGGGGTGAGTAAATAAGCTAATAATTAGCGAATCAGGTCGTGTTTGATACCGATACATAGGGGAGAATCTGGGGATTAAGATCAGCAAGTTAGATTTTTGAAAGGTTAATTAGTTAAGTAGATACGTTTGTTTAGGTAATTAGTCCATTTTTGTCCCTCCAAAAATTAAGGTGATAGTCACCACTGACTCAGCATGGTGACCAGTCCCAAAAACTTCCCAAAATAGACATTTAAACTCTAATTAACCTCGGGAAGAACAGAACAACAAGCCCGGACAAATCCCAGATGTGACTTTTGACAAGACAAAGAAAAAAACCTATATTAAGGCACTCCCAAGGGGGAAAGCAGAATTTGAGGGCCACACAGTATGTCACCTTTTACGATGGATCTTTTCATCTTCCCCCTACTACGGTAAGGGCATAATACCAGGCGAAAGCAGTAAGAAATGAAGAAAGAAAACACTTCCTTTGTTTCAGGCTAGTAAAACAACAAAATTAGCGAACTGGAAGAATAGCATGAAGGAAATTCCACTTACCTAGCTGCGAAAAAACTGAACGCAGCCACACCAAAGAAAAAAATCTAAGTCTGAAAGAAATATAGTCAGACGAAGAAAAGGAAGATAAGAAGAATTTGAAAGACATTGTAGTGGCCATAGTCCACTAACCCTTGTAGACCAAAAGGGAGGAAGAAAAACAAAGAAAGAGGAGAAGAAGAAAGAAAAGGTGGGTCAATGGGGTGTAATTCTACCCTAAAAATCGAGGAACTTGAAAATTGGTTGTGTACCATAAAAAACGGGAGGTGTTGGTTGTACGGGAGAAAGCAACAATCAAAAACAAAAAAGAAGATTTCCAGTGCACATGGAAAGAATGTGGGAGGGAGTCTAGTTTTTTTAATGGAATATTGAAATTAAGGGCTAGGCTCCAAAAGGAGAGATAAAACAACAACAACAAAAAAACATTTAAAAAGAGGCAAGTTCAGCGACTAAAGTAGCCCATCAAATTTGCACACCAACACCAATTTGTTCCAACAAACTTTGTAAACTTTATTATCAATTGGTCTTTCAAAACCAATTTCTGTTTTGTCTTGTATGGTTTGTCACACACACAACCTGCAACAAAAGGGGGGGGGGCTGCCGTGTGTTTATCGATCAGACTAAGACACATACGCCACCACCTCTAATTGGTACTATTACAACACTTATTAGGTTTTTTCCCAAAATGTTCATTTCTTTTCAGGCATAAAATGAGTAGTGCAAAGAAAATAAAAGTTTGTCAGTATTCAGAAGAGTATTTAAAATTTGAACGAGCACCTTTTTGTCCATTATGTCAACAATACTTGACCAACGAATCAATAAAACGAAGTTGTCTCGAAGCACACTTGAAGGTGAAACATAGTGTTCATGTAAATCCAGATTTGAACTATTTTAAATCCCTAAAGGAGAAGTTTGAAAAAAGATCAACAATAGATTCTTTGTTCTCTGCACGAACTATCACCAACAATCGTACTCTTGAGGCTAGTTATGAAAGTTCTTTACTCATAACTAAATCAGGAAAAAAATCATACTATGGGGAGGATTCAATTAAACCAGCAATATCAACTTTTCTTAAAACAGTTCTGGAAAAAGATGTCAAAGGCATTCCACTGAGATAATACTGTTAGCAACAGAATAGATGAGATGAGTAAAGATGTTGAAACACAACTTGTTGAAAAGCTGAAATCAATACCAGTGGTTGAATCAACTGTAAGAGACAGTATTGTTGGCTTATGT
>VCCN01006315.1:70469-88174 GCA_006491835.1 Architeuthis dux | reverse complement strand
AAATTTAACTAGTTTTGAACAAAACTACTGTTGCCATTCCCATTCCCATTCTCATATTTAGCTGAATGTGGCTTTAGTGCTGTAAATGACTTGTTACAAAAAAAAAAGAAATCAACTGGATATCATAAAACGAGGAGACTTGAGATTGAAACCAACCAAATTGGTGCCTAGAATAAAATCTCTTTGCAGTAATCATCAAGGTCAAGGATCGCACTAACTTGTGTTTTCTTATCTTTAGGTGAGCTTGATTTAAAGTTAAATTAAAAAAACCTTTTATGTAAGTTCTTTTTATATGTAGTATTTCACTTCTATATTATATTTTTCAGAACTTTATTTGTTTTTATGTCAAAGTGGGCATCAAAATCTTTGAAGTACTGAGGTGGGGCATGGCCCAGAAAAGGTTGGGAACCACTGGTATAGATCCTTTATAATGTGTTAGAATAGCTATTTGTTTTTATCAATGACACATTTGTTGTGGAATCAGTTTTAGAAATTAAACACAACCTTGTATTAGACCTGAATAGACATTTAAAATTTGTTTTCATAGTTGAATGGTGAAACACTGTGGCGTGCATGCAGATATGTTTTCTTTGTTTTCACTCTATGCTTTTCAAAAAGCAGTAATGGTTTTGAAATCTTTGAAGGGCCATCTTTGCAATATATCCTGTATTCATTATTGATTTGCTTTTCTTTCTTTATATGTATCTATCTATATTGCTTACTTCATTGTTTCATCAGTTTTTTTGTTTTTTTGTTCTTGACTCAGGTTAAGGATCCTGATATTGATGGCCATACAAAGGATTCTTCTGGCCATGGACCTTTTGATGAAAAAAAAGTTATTAGTGAAAAGCGATATATTATTCCATCTCGTGAATCCATCCGGATGATGGCTGAGGCTGAAGGAGTGACAAATCTGGCTGACGATGGCGCCTTAATACTTAGTGAAGATCTCAGCTACAGACTTAGGGAAATAGTTCAGGTTAGTTTGAATTGTGTAACTTTTTTCTATATACTGTAAACTCTCGCTATAACGAATTTTGGCTTCAACGAACTCGTGGATCCATCCCAACTGACTTCGGATTTACTGAAAAAAGTTCAATAAATGAGGTGAACATGCGAATGATAAACTTTCTTCTTCAAAAAGTCACAGGCTATAAATTTTATTTTTACAGAATAGTATTGAATATATGAAACATGCCAAGAGACGACGTTTAACAACAGAGGATATCAATGATGCTCTTCGAACAAGTGATATGCAGGTAAGACACTCATTTTCCTGTCTAATTTACAAAGTTTATACTTTCTTGACTTGTACTTATTTGATTTATGAAAGAGAAAAAGCTCCACAGAAACAAAAACAGAAGTTTTTGCTGATGATAGGATATTGTGTGTGAGGTGTAGAAACAGAAATTGCTCTGCCTCATTGAGGCAGGTGAAACAGTTGAGGAATTAGATTGCAAAAATGGATAAAGAGCAAGGCTCACCATATTACTGGCCTGGAAAGCATGCAACTGGAGTCATTCACTGGAGCTGACCAAATTGGAATGAGCAGTGTTGTCTTTTTAAAAAAGAAAGTTTAACCCAGAAATTTATAGTTTTTCATATTACACTTATGTTAGATTGTCTTAAGGATGTACAAGTCAAAATGAAGTAAAGTAAATTTATCTAAGTTATTCTTAAATTTATTTAAAACATTCATTCTTTCCTTGTTCTAAGGAACGTATGCCATTTGCTTTTTATTGAAAAAAACAATTCTTTACATGACTTTTTTCCCATTCTGATAGAAAGTGTCTGGCTGATTAGGATTTTTCCTATTTTTGCTTTTTGTCTTTTCATAACATTATACTCAGTGAGTTTCTAAGTTATCACTTGTTGAAAGTATCAACAGACTCGCACAAATACAGAAACTGTCCAGTTGATAAATGAACATGAACCATACCCTCTGAATAATATTCTCCTTTGTAAATACTTCACCTTTTAAATCCGTTGTGTATAATTAGTATGTTAATAATATTTGCTCATTATCTGAGATCTGTTTTTCAGATGCTACTTTGCCTTTGCAATAAAAGGGTAGGGTCAGGCTATTTCTTGATGTTTGCAGAAATTCTCAGAGCATGATGGTCACTTCTTGGGAAACTCAACTTCAAACTGATTCCATGTTGCATTCTGGACTAATTGAGTATCCAGTTAAATATCTTCCCATGAAGAGCACTAAGTTAAAACAAATTTCACTCCTGTAAAGATTGTTTTGCTTTCTAGAAGGATCACCTTTATGAAATAAAAATATGAAAAAGGCACTTTTGTAGTAGATAGCAATAGGTGTAGTAGAGAATGTACACAACACAAAGCAGATCCAGTTCACCTGAAGCTATTTTTGGTTTGTTAGTTATGTAAGCCTTGAAATAAAACTAAACCAAAATTACTTTTAAGTATGTACATCTTGTATTTTCATTCAAGTCAATGTTTCCTTCACAAATCAGCTTATGGTATGTTTGTGTGGTTTTATCAAGGTGAACAAGGTAAATAGCTTATGAGTTGATAATGAATGTATAGAAAATGTGTGTTTTTAATTGATCTTCTTGACTTACAAGCATAAATTGTTATCAATTTCCCAGTTGCTCACAAAAATCACTAAAACTTATACAGTTGTGAAGATTATTTTACTTTCCTACATTACCAAGTTTGTGCATACACAATAAGGATAATGCATATTTTCTTTCAGATTGAAAGAGTGTGTATTTACAGCATATTCTTTTACTGCATTTTGTTGGCTGACATAATTGACAAGTACTGACACATCCACTTTATCATTTACAGTTTTATCATCATCATCATCATCATCAAATAGTTGCCAATTTGCAGATTGATTTAACTTGAAAAAATTGGGTGTGGCTTTTGTTCTGCTTTGCCTATAAAGTAATGTTTTGACTTGAACCCTCTTTTTTAATTGTATTATAAATTATAATTAATTATTGATTAAAATCTTGAAATTTCTTGATAAACTTTGTAAACTCAGCTTTTTTTAAGCTTGCCTCACACTTTTTGTAAGTTGATACTTGGATACAATGAAAATTCTCTTTCATTTTTACATCAGAAATATTTTTCAAATAAAATTTCCAAATATGTAAGTATCTTCAATAACAAGTGAAATTATAAAATTTAAGTAAAATTAAAACCTTCATTGAGAATTTGTAGAAATTCTATTTGACCCAACTATTCTGAACTATTTCTGCACTGTGTGTCTTCTTTAGAATGCAGTTGTTGAAAATTTAATATTTTCTACAGCATTAAAAAAAATCATCACTAGATAAATTTTACTTCCAATTCCAGGAATAAAAATGTATGCTATTCTCATCATGTAGAACAAATTCTTTTAAATGATCTAAGAAAATAATTAATATACTTTTTCCTAGAAGCAATACAAAATAATTTAAAATTTAATTTGATGTAATTCAAAACTAGATACAGAGGTTATTTATTTGGACAATATCAACTATCAAAGGTATATTAATTCTTACTTAAAGTAGGTAATATCTGCTCAATAAAATGCTTTCATATCCTTATTAACAGAAAGCTGTTGCTATGTCATGAGAGAATTTGTCATTAATGATACACCTGTTGTGAACCTAAATCTCTTGTTTTTCTTGTTGCAGCCTATACTGGGCCATGGTTCTCCTGAACCGGTTACTTTTAAACAAGTGAAAGATGCTGATATTCATTTTGTGGAGGATTTAGATCTGAATGTGGCAAATATTGCCTTCAATAGTTATAAACCAAAGGAAACTGGAGAACTTGGCATCAAAAGTTAGTAGCTTTTGTTTTATTCATTTTATAAATGTCAGTAATAAGAATAAAAAAATGTTATTAGTGATTGCTATTTTTTGTTAATAAATGTACTTGTTCTATTGGGTTTGAAATAAAACAGTTTTCTTTAAGTGGCATTTTTTCCAGACTGATCAAATTTGGGTAAGAGTTCTTTTACTCTTTTGGAAAAAAAGCACAGACTGGATGGACTAAAATTATTAAGTTTATAAAATATTTGAAGCATATAACAGCTTATATTAAAATTATCATGGCAAATTGTGGCTGAAAATTGCACATCAGAAAGTATGTAATGATTAGGAATTTATAATCAGATTGCATGAATTGTTAAAGAACTTAATTATTAAATTTGTATTAATTAACATTAAGAAGTCATTTTGAATATTATTACTCACATTAATATGTGAAATCAACATGCCTGTATTTGGGATCAAAATAAAATACTAAGAAAAATTGATAAATCACCAAACCAACAAAAAAGAATCCCCAAAACATCCCTCTTAAAAATTAGACAAAATCTAATGAACTGAAAAAATTGAAACTGTTTGTTTATTAAGATAAACATATCTGTTAGTGCTAGTTAGTATGCATTTATATCATAAGTATGGGCATAAAAATCAGTAAAAAAACACTTCCATGTTATAAAACTCTGATATATTAACTGATGTTCCCATTTTAAATTTACATTATTTTTTAAAAATATAGATTACGAAATAATTTTCAAAAAGAATTATCTTATTTGAGACTAAAGTTAGAATATTTTATAAATCTTTTTGTTTAGTGAAACTTTAACTTACATGTAGTTTCATTTAAGCTTTCTGACCCCACTTTGTATACACAAAACATTTTAAGAAATCTAATTTCAGATTTTAAGAAGTTTTCTTTGTTTTTTGCAAAATCAATAAATTTAATTAGGAAAAATCATAGTGGCCTAAATCATTTAAATGAATAAAGAAATGAGCATTGTGTGGGGATCGAACCCACGTCTACCTTGGAAGCAGCCTTATATGCAGGCTCTGCTCTTACCACTGAGCTAACAACATCCTCATGGTAATGTAGGAGTCCTGAATGCACATCTCTCTATTGCATGATAGTTGGCACGAATATATATGTTGTTCTGTATTTATATTATTTACTTTATCTGCACCCATTTAGTGCTTTCAATGAAGTATTATAGATCATTGCTTTTTTATTCTTTTTAACCAGCCTGAGTAAAAGTTATAAAAAAAAATTTCCTTTCCACGGATTAAAGATATTTTTCAATTATTTTTATTCGATTGCTTTTTTAAATCTTTTCAACCGGTCTGAATAAAAGTTATGATTAAAACTAGTTAATAATTTTTTTTTAATCATAACTTTTACTCAGGCCAGTTAAAAAGAATAAAAAAAACAAATGATTTATAATATGTCATTGAAAATGCGTAAAAACATTACCTTAGATTTTCCAAGCTTAAGGGTGTGGAAAGGGAAGCTTTTTTTTTTATTGTTACTTTTATTCGAGCTTCAAGAATAAATAAGCAACTAAAAAATTAAGCTGTAAGTAAAAAGCAGTCATAAAAATTTAATAATAATGATTTATAATACTTCATCAGATAAAATTAAATGAAAAATATCTTTAATCCGGGAAAAGGAAATTTTTTTTATTGTAACTTTTACTCAGGCTGGTCAGTTAAAAAGAATAAAAAAGCAACTAAAACATTGAGCTTGGATAAAATAAATAATATCAATATATATACATAAAATTAAGCGTAGTCATAAAAATTAATAATAATGACTGGATAAAATTAAATGAAAAATATCTTTATTTGACAAAAGGAGTTATCCCTAGAGAAGAGTACAAAATACTGTGATGTTCATTTATTCACAACATTTCGGCCTTTGTCTGGTGTTCTTTGTTCTAGAATCTGGAATGACTTCCTGGAATGCAAGCTTGTATTCTATTTGACACCTCACGTCTGTTTTTAAAAATTTTGTTTTATATTCCTATACATCAGTATTGTGTTTTTGTGTTGCTTCCCCTTGACCAGGTGACACCCTTTCCTTTAACAGAAAGGGCCTTTTTGATAAGGGATTCCCACATGCTATTTATATTGATGATCGGTCAGCTAATGGATTCGACTGAGCATAGTATGTGTGCAGCTTCCTTCAGACATCTTATTCACCAATTGTTCTTGCTGTCTATTATTTGGACCTCAATTCCACAGGGGCCTGTGTCCATCCCTCTCCCTCCATGCATGGTCAGCCATGTCAGATTTGAAAGTGTGGCAGCGTGTTACAGCTTTCCTATGTTCTTCAATTCTTATTTTTAGGGGCCGACTTGTTTCATCTTTATAGTATCTACCACGGATGCGAGGAATATTATAGAGACAATTTCTGATCATGTTTTCCTCGGTTGGTGATTTAGTTCTGGAGAGACCACTTCGGATTACTGTCCTGATGTTGTACGGACAGCATAATCTTTTGATCTTCTCTGATACGCCACTGATGTATGGGAGACTGACAGTAATTGGCTTGTTGTGTTGTCTGCATTTGCTGTTTGGCTGCTGATGATATTAGGGTAGCAGGGTAGTTATTTCGGATCATATGTAGACTAGGCACCCCATTTTTAATTCAAACCAAAAGGTCAAATCTGAGCTGACACAGTAAGCGTCATATGATATGTCAGCAATCTTACTGAAAAGTAAACAAACTAATTCCCCGTTATTTTATTTCAGTCCAACTTAATTTTTTTTTACATACAAAAAAACGGATTGAATCTCGAATATTTGAAAAGCTAAAAAAAACGTTGCGCAAATAAAAAGAAATAGGAGAATTAATGAAAAAAAAACAGAAGTAAATACATAAATTATATTCTTATTGCTTTGAATAAATTACATTGTTAAATTGTTTTTATTTGTGTACCGTTTTTAACATCGAATGAGTGAGTGTGTGAAACTTTACAATCGGGACCCCCACCTCCTTCCCTATATTATGCCTCCATTCTTTTTTAAAAAGTCCAAGTTGCTGCTTTAAAAATGTTCCCATTGCTTTTTATTTCATTTCTTTCTTTCCTTTTCATGTAGGTGCGCAAAAAGGTGATATTTACCCAATTGAACATACAAATTATACAATTAATACTCAATAAATCATTTCTGTCTTTATTTATTTAATTGACCCCTAATTTACCTTCATCAATGACTGAATGAAAATTAAACAAACCCATGACTAAAAACATCTTCTTCCTTCCATTTTTTATTTTGAAATCTTTAAATTATAATAATAAATAACGTTTAAATTAACATTGATTTTAATCTTTTAAGTCTTCAATTCATTAATTACCACAATACTGGTTTATTGCTGGGTTTAGGTTATTCATGTGTATCCAGACTTTGCCCAGCCCTACCATTCATAGTAGAAACTTGAAATTTTGCCCGCACACACTCCCCTCAATGAGTAGGGAAAATGTTGTTTTTTTCGGTTTTTTTTAAAATTCCCCCCTAAATAGGTTTTTAGATGCAATGTAAGTTTATGCTAAATTGGTCACTAGTTTGTGCCTGCTTGCTTTTTGAAAATTCAGACTTTAATTTAGTGATCCCAACCCAACAAAAGGCGAGAGTAGTAACTAATTCATTGATCACCCTTTTTTCCAACTTTTTAATTGATCACCGTCAACATGCTGATTCATAATTTCCATTGGAATTGGATTGAAAGCATAAAAAAAAAAAAAAATCTCTGGTGAAAAGTTTTTTCTAATTTTATCCAATATTCAATCCAACCATTATTTTGTATGTAAAAAAGTTTTGATGTAGTTATCTTTGTTTTGATTAAATTAAATGAAATTTTGATTAAATTATAACTACTTATTTATTTATTTTTTTTTTTTTAATTTTTAAAAGAAATTGAGCTAAAAATTTCCATAAATTTGGATTGAGATAAAATAACACATGGAATTTGTTTACTTTTCAATAAGATAGCTGACATACCAGGTGTATACAGTGTCAGCTAAGAATTGATGTTTTAGTTTGAATCAAATTTGGGGTGCTTCTTCTACATATGATCTGTTTTTCTAAGGAGAATGTCTCCTGTTTGTATGTACCTGGTCACTACATCTGTTTTGCCTGGTGTTGTAGGCAGCAGATAATGCCTTTTTTTTTGTGTGTGTTATTTGGGTGATTAATCATAGCTCGGGTACTGGCCTGTAAAAGTGGGTTTGTGATATACGGATGTCCTGAATCTCTGTTCTGTTTGGGTAATCAGTACATCCAGGAAGGTTAATTTACCTTCCATAGTGAACTAAATGGATGATCTTAGGGAGTTCACATGGTCTAGTAGAACCTTCACATTCTCCTGGAGAGGCCAGAGTATGTCATCTACATATCTCAGCCAGGTGGATGGTCTCAGTGTTGCAGTTTGTAGGGCCATTTCCTCAAAATACTCCATGTAAATGTTTGATACTACCGAAGAGAAAGGCGACCCATAGCCAAGCCTGGAAATGTTTTGTTTTAGTGCAAAAAGTCAGCACCTCCATTAAATTGTCAATGGGGGTGTTGGTGCATTCTCCCAGTGTTTGGTCAGATTCCAGTTTCTCGCAGATCACTAACATGGCTTGTCAGTTGACTATATCAACTAGGAATCGTCTTAGTGGATGCCAAGCTAACAATAGGCCTTAGGGGAATACTTTGTTTATGGATTTGGAGCAGGCCATATATGTGTGGAAGCTTACTGTGGTGTTGGTTCTGTTTTCTGTACGTGTTGTTGCTGAAGTAATTTTTGTTCTTTTTTAGGATCTGTGATAACTTCATTCAGTGTCAGATCCTTCTTCAGTTTACAGTAGCTGCCAGCTCCCACTAGACTTGCCAATTTTTGTTGGTAGTCTAATTTGTCTATAACAATGGTGGCATTGCCTTTGTCTGCCAGTAATGTAATTATACTGGAGCCTTTTGTAAGGTTTCAATGGCTGCCTTCTTCTTCCTCCCGATGTTAAATTTCGGAGTTTTGGCTTTCTCCAGCATCTGCCTTACTTTCCACCTTAACTCGTCAGTGGTTTTGGGATCTTTGTCTGAGGCTATTATGTCCAGCAAGGACACTCGTTTGGTGGTGGTGGCAATAATAAGAATTGAAGAATACAGGAAGGTCGTAACACGCTGCCACCCTTTCAAATCTGGCATGGCTGACCACGCATGGAATGTGGTCCAAATAATAGATAGGGAGAACAATTGGCGAATAAGAAGTCTGAAGGAAGCTGCACACATACTATGCTCAGTCGAATCCATTAGCCAACCGATCATCGATATAAATAGCATCTGAGAAACCCCTCATCAAAAAGGCCATTTCTGTTAAAGGAAAAGGGTCACATGATCAAAATACAATACCAATGTATAGGAATAAAAAAAATGCGACTTGTGAAGTAAAATACGAGTGTTCCAGGAAGTGATTCCATATTCTATAACAAAGAACACTCGATGAAAGCCAGAGGGTACCCGGCCGAAACATTATAAATAAATGAACATATAGATGAGGAAAATAGTCTGACCATACCATACACAATGGTTAATACACCCTGTCTAACAAAACTCAGACAAGAATTGCAAAATCATTTTGAAAGCTTGTTAGATATTATGACTGCAGAAATTATTTGCCTATTTTCTTTTCTTGTCATGTAGACCAAAACATGAAAGAAAAATGGCTCAATATCTCTCAAAATGTATGGCTGAAAATAAGATATTAATTTTTTTGTTATATTTGCTGGATTACAATAAACTTCTACATTTTGATACAAAAAAGTATAAGAAAATTGCATTATTTGTAATAGCATTAGATGATACTATTGATGACTATTTGCTTTATTGTTTAGGTTTCTGGTATGCTATTGAAGGTGTGTCCAAGATCAGCCCAGTGCAGAATGCTGCAGGTGAGACTTGGAAAACCCCTTCATTTGGTCAAAGTATGTTCCAACTTTCTTTCCACTAATTTGAATGGGTTTTCATCTTAATCACCCTCCATAACATGAAGCTTACCAATTTGCTCATCTGTTTTGCTGCTGCTGTTTCCCTCCTTTGTTTGCTTTTTGTTTTTTATAAACTGACTAAATTGAGTGGGAAATATTCGAGCATAGAAATCTCTTTTAACAGTAATCTAGCTAATAACAGATCCCTAAACATAGGTAAATTATTTTTAAAATTCATATTGACAACTTTGGTACAAACGGATACAGAGTTCATTTTTCAAGGCAGATGATCCATGCTGATAAACACTTGATCACAAAATCTGATTACTTATATATTTCTATAGAATTTTTTTTTTTCTACTAGCTTTTGCTCATTTGACCATGATCATGTGTGTTTGTGGGGTATTTTATAATCTACCACCTCTAATTTCCATTATGTGCACATTTGTTGTGGTGTACTTATTACCTGCTCCCAGGTAATAGCTTCCGTTGCGCTGGTGTTGTAATCAGATTTTCTATAAAATCCTAACACTTTATAAATGGACACTGCTCTTTGACTTCAATCTTCTATTGAATAACTACACAGAAGTAGAACCAAATTGGAGAATTAAGTTTTATTTTTATTGAATTCTTGTAGACTAGAGAACGTGTATGAATTTATCTTTTTTAGTTTTAATCAGATGACACCCAGTGTCTGGTGTACAAAAATGACTTTTTTGAAAATAAATCATTGATTTGATTTTGGCACTTATAAAACAATGAGTATAGAATGTGCAAGATTTGCTTTAGGCTTAGATGCCTGCTCATAGGCTAGACTATGTTTATACTGACCTGTTGAAAAATCTGTCTTTTTATTGCAGAAAAGAAATAACTGAAATAACTTGAATATTTTTTTAAAAAACTATACATGTCAGACAGGTAAGCAGCCCATCATGCTATTTGGGGGGTGATCTCATGAGAAAATAATATTCAGTCTTTACAAGAACTGAACTAGCATTCCAAGGGAAATTATGAATCACTGCCACCTATGCTTCTTTTACCTTGTAAATTAAACAGTGGTGGTGGACAGTGATCACTAAATAGTCCAAATTTTCAAAAGAACAATTGAGAATGCTGCTGGACACAAACTAAGGGATCAATTTTGCATAAACTTACATTGTAAATTGAACTTCCCACTAAAAACCTATGGGGGTGGGGTCAAGAAACAAAAAAAAGAGAGTAAAGAATTTCAAGTGTCCGTTTATATACATAGCTAGATAGATATAAATATCAGAACACATGAATAACCTAAACCCAGCAACTGGTCTGTTGTGGGTAGCGGTGATTAATATTCAGGGAAACACTTTTTGATTTGATTTAATATTTATTTTTCTTCTGCTTTAAACATGATACTTTTACCAACTTGACATCTAGGATTGAACCTAGGATCAAGCCTGTATTTTTAAAACTAAGTTAGGTATCATTGGGTTAAACGATATTGATTTTCGTGATGCAAAAGGTAGAATTTTGAAAATTACTTATTTATACTAATGACTAATAAACAAAATTCATAAACTGCATGGATCTGCTGATGCTTAAAAAATATTAGCAAGACTACTCAGTTTCAATTAAAAACATCCTTTATTTGTATTTGATTAAGTGTTTGTGTTTACTAAAATGGTTGGAATTGTTTGTAAAGAGATTCTTTTTCGGGTTTCTTTCAAATTATCTCACCTACTGGGCATTATTCTATTACTGAAAATATCACAACGAAAAAACATTGAACAAAATGATCGCTTGTTATTTTCACTTTTTCTGTATAGCAAACTTTGCAAGAATGCAGGAAGATTTGTAGATTTTGTTTACATTTCAGTGTAATACAATAAAAGGAGTTCGATGGTCACACACCAATGTAATAAAACACAAAGGTTGTGAAACAGTTAGTGATCTTCTGTCTAGTGATTACAAGTAGAAAATGAATTGCTTTATGGAGAAAGAAAGAGAAGGCCAAACAAGGGACAAGGTTTCTTGTTTCAAATCATCTCTTCATTTCCAACAGTGTGGGTTGCAGTGCCCAACCCACAATGAAGTGATGGGTGCTTAAAGAGCTAAGAAGAAGGACTTAAGCATCAATTTTGCTGGTCACTTTTAGTTTAACCAATTTCTTCCCACTTGCATTATTTAACCACTAATTTCAATGATTTTAAAAATTAAACTCTACTAACAACAGTCCTCATGGAACCATAAGAATAAAAACAAACAAAATAAAGTTTGGAATCCTTTAAGTTCACAAAGTCTTATCTGAATTAAAAGTCAAGTGAAAGTATAAAACAAACAATTTTTTCCAACTGGTATTACACATGCAAAATCCTCCAAACACTTCAAAGTTAGACAATAGGTATCATCTCTGGTACTGAGTTCAAAGTAAGATACGGATGTTGGGCGATCCTCATAATCTTCATTCTCAGATGACTTGTTTGAGACCTTAAGTCCTCATAGGCTTCCGAGGTCTGGTCTAAGGTATGACCTTCTTCAATAAGAGGAGTCGGAACCTCTCTTGTTTCGACTACAGTATTCATACCAACTACGTTTCGCAATCCATGATTTCGAGTCAACATTTTAGACTTTGTCTTGCCATTTGACAAGTTGATTAAAAATATATGGTGTGAACAATTTTGACATTTTCTGGGTCATCATAATGACATGAAACTTATCCCAAAATTCACTGTCAGCTATTTCTTCTTGTTGGGATTGTTTGAAAGACGCAATAAACTAACCTCAGTTGACTAGCTGGACTTAGCCTTTTGCAAAGTAACTGTAACACCACTCACAGAATCATGTGCTTCAGTTGCTGTTTCAGAATCACTGTCGTCCTCAACAATATCATCAACCTCAGTAATATCAAGTTCTTCCTCATCACAATCTAACAATTCACTGCCTTTGATGTTTGCATTTCAATGGACTCCTCTTTAGGTGGAATCAATTTGCATGACACATCCCATGATTTTTTCACTGGGTTTCCATCATCAATTTGTTCCGAAATTGTATCATTGCAGGACCAATTTCATTTTGTGATGAAGAGGGAATTTTTGATGGGTCTTCTTGCGGTTGATTAAGCATTTGTTTCATTTTCTCCTCTTGGTAGCAGGATTTGAGAGCGGGGTGTGGCAGTATTGTTTATTAGAATCCCTTTTGTATAACATTTCACATATTTCTGGCATAAGATGCATTGAATAGTCATCAAGCATATAATTTGTGAAACCCTTTTGCATAAACATATCAAATTGGTTTGGCAGATTATTTACTGTTTTAAGCATTTTCTCTAGATGATATGCCCATTGATAGTTGATATGCCCATTGATAGTTGATTCTCACTGGGGCCTGCAGTTGAGTATGTGTCCCTTTATCTTTAAAAACAAACTAATGGAGGAGCTTGATTTTAGGATTACTACAAAGCTGAGTAAAGCACATTATTCATTCTCTCAAAAGGATGTAGTTTTCGTTTACAAAAGTACTTTCCGATTTTAGGAATAACGTTTTTTGACCAGCACTCTCATTTCGATGCAACAGCATCTGATCGCCTTTGATAATGGGCAGATCCACACCATACGAGTCAATAAAATATTTACGAACAGTCCAAATGTTTTTTAGATAATCTGTCAGCTTCTCCAACCGAATCACAAATTGCTTGCAGAGATTACCATTGTATTCATCCATCCTTTTATCCATTCTTTGCTAAATTTCAAGGCTGTGGCTGTTGTTCTAACCCTTCATCGTACAGAGATTGGGCTTTCAATCTAACAATTTCACTGGCCTTTTTATACTCCTCTCACATCAATGAACCATTCAAATAGAACTTGGTGTACTGCACCTAAGAATACATCAATAAGTTTGCAGCCAAATGATGAGAAAATGGAAGTATGGCATTCTAAACTCATATTTTTATTAACATTTTTTTAGCAATTTCTTATATTCACTTAATTTCAAAAGTAGTGATGTACCGGATGTGGGTTTTTGATATCTGGCCGGATCCGGATTTTACCGGATACCAGCACCAGATTATCTGGCTGAACAATATTTATTATAATACTAACATAATTCTTTATGTAAAATTCTTGAATAAATGATCTATACTAAAGACATAAAACTGCAGATTAAGTTTACCCTAGATAATACCTATTTATAATATGCTAATCAACAGTAACACGTGTAACAGAAAACAAATCTATGCATAATGAGACTATAACTACAAAGATTTTAGAACTACGAATGATGTGCTATGTACTGATCTGTTTTATAGTGTGTAATGCCCTGTTCATTTGTTTATTTTATGTTTGTTTATATTGGGGCGAGTAAACTTTCCTTCTAATTCGACTGGTGGTCGAGTTTAGATTTTTTTTAAAATCTTACAGGCTGGTTAAATGTATTTAAAAACACATCAATGTTTTCCACAAAGTTTTAACATTTGTTAGTTTTGTTATTTTTGTAGATTGAAAATTGGTCTACTTATGTGTCATGACATTCTTATTAATATTACAAAAAAAATCTTAAAAGTATAAATGCCTCCGGCAGAAAACAGTTGACATAGAGAGAGGGAGTGGCAATTAGTTGTTTATTAGGAACATTAACTCTGTGATACCCAATTTTAAAAAAGAAAATTTTTTTATTCAAACCATAAAATCTTTAAAAACACTATATATTTTCAGTAATTAGGTGCCCAAGAACCTGTATAACAATTTTCATTCTAATCGGTTCAGCAGTTTCAAAATTCAATATTTTGTACATATGGTTATTATTTACATATAAAATATAAACAAACAATTGAATCAACCATAACTCACCACTTTTCCAATTCCTCAGGTTTTGTCCACATTATAGCCAAATTTCAGTCAAGATTTGAGAAATTTTCCCCATTGTAAAACAAAAACGTCTTTGTTTATAAAATGTAAACAAACAATCGGATCAGTCATTACTCACCATCCCCCAGGTAGAATCTCTCCACAAGCCTACATACAAAATTTCATTAAAATATATTAAGGAATAATGATTAAACAGTATATATTTTTTATGTTTTAGCACTTTTAATATGAAAAAATGTGTAAAGTATACAACTATACATTTTCAAGAAATATCCTATCTTAAAAATTCACATTTGAAATAAGTAAATTTTTCATGTTCCATTAAAAATTAATATAATTATCAATTATTAAAAAAATATTTGAATAAGACCTGATATAATCCATGATTGTCACCACAGTAAATTCCCCCTTTTTACTTAAATTTTATAACAGTAAATTGCCCTACAAAACTTTACATAAAAAGCATTATGGAATCCTTCCACAAAATTATTTGACCTTGATAAGTACTTCAAAACAGGGTCGCATACATTGGTAACATCAAATGCCAGGTATGCTAGGGCATAGAAACAATTAATTTTAAGTTGGAAATTATCATCGGCAAGTCATTTTGTGTACTTTCAATCAATAAGACCTTCCTTTCCTCATTCATATTCACAATATCATCTCTGATTTATTCCTACCCCAGCTTTGACTGTCGATCTGAGGGTCAAACAATACATTGGAAAAAAATGACTGAACAATTATTTTATAGCCCATGGGATAGATGACATGCGCCAAAAGGCATTTTTACTGACGGTGGAGAAGGTTTAAACAATATCATAGATTCAATCCCCGGAAGAAAAACTCAATTAGGTGAAGCGCATTTTGAAAAATTGACAAGGGCAGTGACTGATTACTTCCTCCCATTACAGAATGTGGAGTATCAAAGATTCCTTTTTCATGACTGAGACAAAATACGGACAATGTGGAAGATGATGTCCGCGAACTGAAGCTAATTGCATTAACATGTGATTTTGCCGATGATGATGCAGAAGTTAAATCGCAGCTCCTGGCTGCAGATCATCAAGTGTCAGAAAGAAAGGCCTTTTAAACCCTAGCAAGAGCTAATACATTATGGAAGAACAAAACAGCTAACAATAACACAATCTCAACATATGGCTAAACTTCAACAGTCCACCAACATTCATCAGATTAGTGACAGAACACAACATCAACATCAGAGCCAGGCATGTGGCAGAATTTTGTGTCGGAATTTGGTAATGTCCCAACAAGCACCAAGCCCCTAACATCAATATTCAATGAGACGCTGTGGAGAATCAAACAGGGGGGTAAACAACTTTTGAGGATAACTTTGACAATAACACAGAACCTAACCGCAACAGCGAATACGTTTACAAGACCAGCAAAAATGATACACTTTGACGTCATCATTGTAAATAAGTATTTTGGGGCGAGTAAACTTTCCCTCTAACTCGACCAGCGATTGAGTTGCTTCTTTTCAAAATCTTACAGGCTGGTTACATGTATTTAAAAACACAAATTCTTTTCAGTTAGAGCACTTAAGTTCATCATAAATTGTTATTAGTAACAAAAGATAACATTATTTTTAATAAACCATTCTGGATTTCAATAAATCCAGTTACAGGATATCATGAAATCTGGCCGAATCAGATATCCATTTTTTTGGTGATGTCTCCTGATATCCGACCGGATACAAATTCTGGTACATCCCTATTTAAAAGTAAACCATAGAATATTATTAAAAAAGAAATATTACAAAATCCATTTACATTTATTACATTTAATAAAATCTACAAGATGTTCTTAGAATAAATAAAATAGAGGGCAGTGAGTAGTCCAAAAAATGTCCCTGGATATTTGGAATTCACTGGAAGTCAGTTAATTTGAAAGTTATAAAATTTCTAATTTTTATTTTGTATTGAATATATTGAACCCAATTTGGAAATAATTTTCATTTAACTCTTTTATTCAGTTTCATTTAAAGGGTAAATGATTATGAGAGTACATTCTCTGTTTTGTTTATAGATGTGTAAGAAATGTAAAGATAAAAAAAATCTTCATGCAGCATCGTCTGTAGATGTCAATGTACAAGACATGTTCTCTCTTCCTCTATTTTTATCTCACTCTTGCACATTCAGCCAATGGTGATTTACCTTACTATAAAACAGCTGACATCAATAAGAATTTCCTAAATGATTGTTTTCATTATTTCTCTATTTTCCAGGCAAGCCTGTGATTGTTAAAAAGGAGAAAAAAGAACTGTCAGAAAATATGCTGCGTTATTATGACTACATCGTGAAAGCAATTCTTGGAGCTGATGAAGAAGCTATGAAAGTAAGTCATTTCAGATGGAGCCATTTCATGATCTTTGTTCCTCTGTTTCCCTTAATTCACTTGCCTGATTTCATACATTCAATTTTATAGCCTTTCTGAAAACTCTTGTTAGGTATCTAAACATCCTTATGTACTTTAATATCTTCATTATTTTTATATTTATATAAGTCTTCTCACCACTCTGTCTATTGTGTACTGGGCATTAAAATATCTTGGGAAGTTTAATGAACCTACTTGCGCTGTATCGGGTTACTCTTTACCTAAGTATAGTGTTGTAACTGACAACAGATACTGCAGCCACAATTGGAGTGATTGCCTTGACTATAATTTGGGAGAGACTCAACTCATCACTTCCTATGTCCAGTTGCAGGTCAGTGCTTATTTAGAGATCAAGACAAACACATGTTTTTAAAACATTCTGCATCATATCTTTCTTTATGGCATAGTATATTCAAGAAGTGTGTGTGTGTGTGTGTGTTGTCTATGAGACAAAGGATAAAGTTAATTTTATCCAGTGAGAATGTTCAAAAAATCAAACAAATCGTTCAAATTGATCCACAACTCGGCATCAGACTCTCCATAGATAAAGAGACACTCATTGCTCATCATTTTCAACATACTCTCGACCTTCACAAAATCTCTTGTGCTACTCGGAAATATGTGCATTATTCATTTCACTTTTTAAATTAAAAACAAAGGGAAAAATAAATATGACCAAATGGTTTTCAAAAAGGCCAAATTTGGCCATAAAATGGCAATCCTGC
>VCCN01006315.1:16757-61787 GCA_006491835.1 Architeuthis dux | reverse complement strand
TTGAATCACTGTAGCCATGATCACCGACCCAACCAAACAACACTCAACACTTGTAACAGCACTACCAGGCACACCTTTGGGTGTATAACCTTGCAAAATTTTTTTTTCATTTTTGGAAAAAATACTTTTTTACATGAAAAAAAGCAATTTTTGAGTACAAGTATCGCTTTTTCAAATGAAATAGTAGCAGAGACATACACGCACACACAACCTTCCTATTTTCCCACAGGCAAAATCAGGTCAAAAAGTTGACAGTAATTATTTTTGTCAAACTCCAGTTCAAGTCTGAGTTAACTTTGTTTTTTAACGTAACAAGAACGGGGAACAATCCTCACCTAATTTATGGGAGTAAACACTTCACTGTTTGTCTGATCCAGCACATTAAACCAAACTGATAAATAGAATTAGCATTTCCTTACCGTGATCTGAAAGTGATTGTTAGGCGACTCTCTTACCAACTGGGCCAAGTCTTAATATCTTCGAAAATTTATGTTAAAAATATGTAAGGGCTTATTTCATTCTAATAAATAAATACATTTATAGTAAAAAATATATTCTTATGTATTATATATACAATACAAAGTTTCAGTAATCATCTTCAGTTGGAATAGAAGTAGGAGTGGAGTTTGACCCTGCAGCAGCCCAGCTTGTATTATTTATGTTTTATTGTATTGTAAACCAGGGCTTCTCAAAGTTGGGGTTTGGCCACCTGCATGAAGATTATTAGGATCACAGAAATATTTTTAAATCTTTTTTTTAAAGAATATGGCTTTATTTTTATTTTTGGAAAAATAATTTTGTGGGGTATTTTTGGATTCTTGTATAATTGTGTCTGCACTACCCAACATGATTCACTGGTATTTTGTTTTTCAGAAAGTGGAGTGTACACAACAGTGCTTTGATGCAGAACACCTTAAAAAGTCTGAAGGAAGTTATTTGTGACCTTTCTAGGCCATTCTGTTCCCATTACGGAGCTGTCATGGGATTATTAGCTTTAGGTACAAAGGTAATGAACAACAGCATTTATTTTCTCTATTAACAAAATTCAAAAGAATTTCTTCACTTTGTCTTTCAAATGTTATTGTAAAATTCATTAATTGGTTTGAAAATGACTTTGCCATTTGGAGAGAAAATTCTAAGCAATGAGAAAGAAATACCTGATCCATATATTTATTTAAATTACTCAAGTAGAAAATTAGTCAATTTCAACTTTGCAGCACAAAATGTAAAAAAGGCTTCTTTTTTTTTCTAACTATTTCTTTAACTCCTTCACAGGCCATTGAGGATGTTCTTTTGCCTCAACTTCAAATCTACATGCCTCACCTTAACAATTTCATGGAGGACACATTGTTAACCAATGCTCTGTTGAGAACAGATGCTAATAAAGTATATGGTGCTATACTGGTAAGTCACCCACTTTCTAGAACGGAAATACTTTTGTACCTTCCCAATCTGCTCTCTCTCTCCTCTTTTCTCTGTTTGTGTATTTCCTCTTCTCTCTCATCATTCCATTTGCTTCTCCCTTTCTTTTCCCCCACCAATTTGGTGAAGTTTATATAAAATGTAATTTTTGAACATGATTTGGAGAAAAAGACAGCATTTTGCTTGAGATAGTTTTGTTAAATTATCACTGGCAAAATGCTGTTTCTGTAACATTGCGATTAATCTTTTATCAAAAGACATTAAAATCGAAAATATAAAAGTAAACAGAATAATCTTGTAGATAACGAAAGTATTTAAGAGATGAGATGGTAAACATTGACACTTTACTGTTTTTAATAAGGGAATGGCCAAAAGTTTTTTAGTTTTATTTCTTTAAATCTCCACTGATTTTCTTCTAAGCAATTCTTACCTTAATTCTTCTTCTTGCTTTCAGCTGGCAGCAGAATATGTGATGAAAAATCTTCTCCAACATATTGATTTGCAGACACCATATCCCAATGGCTGCCCCGAACCTACTATTTTATTACCAGACCCATCATTCCAGTTGGTTAAGGTTGAACCTGGGGCCAGTTTAAATTTTGCACAAATGACCGACATAAAACCTGATATCTTATTGAGACCAAGGACAGCCAAGGATATTTACTCTGAGCTTTATGACTATTTTGGTGACATGTTGTCCAATAAACTTCCTATTTTGGAACTCCAGCACATTTACAGAGCAAAGAAGCCTGAAAAATTAGTGAAGCTCTACGAAACGAACCTGTCAGGTGAGCATTTATGGCATTCAATGCAAGAGCGTTTTGTAGCTGAAATACAGAAAGAACAGGAGGAACAGGAAAGGTTGGAGGAGGAACGGCGTCGTGAACGTGAGAGGCTGGAACATGAACAACGTGAACGTGAGCGCTTAGAGAGGGAGCAGCAGAAGAAGGCACGTTTGGAAAATATGGAAAAACAGCAAAAGAGATACCACCGGCGACACCCCGAGAAATTCTGGCAATCAGTGCAATCAGACGATGAAGACAGTGACAATGCGAATGATGTAGAGAATGTGGACAGTTCAGATAACACCAATTCTGAGGAGGAGGAGGAGGATGAGGAGACAGACGAAGAAGTGGAAGAGGAGGAGGAGGAAGAGGAGGAGGAAGAGGAGGAGGAGGAGGAGGAGACGGATGATGAAACGGACTCGGATAATGATAAAGAGACATTGGCTGTGGCGAAGATCACAAACCCTGAAACAGGTATCAAGCTGGTGATCACAAAGATCCCAACGAAAGTGCATATACATAAGAGTGAAAAGGATTCTAAAGTAAAAAGCGAAAGCTCACAAAGGACAGAACGACACAAAGAATCTAAGCTAAGTAAGAAAAAGAAACAAAGTCAAAGAAGCAATAGTAACAAATATAACAGTCGTATGTATTGTAAAGAAGAAGAAAGCAGCTCAAATGGGAGAAAGCTGACCATCAGATTGAGACGGTCAGAAAATCCTCAAAACCCAAAAACTAACAGCAGATGAATTTTATCAAAATACAAACAAAATGCAAAAAGAAAAATACAAAAAAAAAAGGTGATCAAAATTTGTAAAAAACTCTTTTTATTAATATATATATTGACTTGAAAATATATATCTATATAAAAATTGTACTTTGGAATACATGATTAGTTTTGTTATTGTTGATGTCTTTTATTGGAAACATATTTGCTGCAAAAGAAAACCCCATGAAAAAGAGACTTTTATTTATTTCAGAAAAAAAACAAAAAAACAAAAAGAAGTACATAGTGGTGCCTTTTTGTTTTTCCCCATTCCCCTCGTCTCTTTTGAATCTCAGTGCCTTTTTTGTCTGTTTTAAAACAAATCTATTTAAGGAAACGGTTCCACCTTTCTAGTTCAATCTGGCAGCTATTTATCAGATTTCATTATTTTCTAGTTCAATCTGGCCAGCTTTTCTGCTAACCGTCCTCTTCTCTGAAATGAACACTCTTTATTTTCTTCATTCTCCCTCTTTTCCCATTCCCCTCCCTCTTCCCCCTTCCCTCTTCCCCCTTCCCTCTTTCCCCTTGGAACAAATTGAAGAAGCGTTTCTTATTTTCCTCTTTTGAGAAAAAGTTTTTCTTTCTTTTTCTCTCAAAATAACAGAATCATTAAGTACGCATGCATAATAAAAGATTGACCAAAAATGAACCCTCAAATAAGAAAATACATTTAATTTAGAATTAGGAAAAATAATATTAATAACACTGGGAGTTATGCAAATTGAAAATTGTTCAAAGGATGAAGTTAACTCAAAATAAAATTCTTGTTGGTAATCAATATTTGATTAACAGACATGAGTAGTGGGTGATTTAGTTTATTCACAACATCAGCAGAACATTATGAAAGTAAGTGATTTTCCCAGAAAAAAATCAAAAAGCAAACCGAATCGAAAAGAAAATGTATTAAATGTTTTCTATACTTTTTTAATGGATAAAATTTATCTAAAAATTTCCCACATTTTATGAATATTTCAAGAAAAGTCACTGGTTATTCATATTTTTATTAACTTTGCAAATGAAACTTTCAATAACTTTTTCATGCCATTAGCAAAATGTTGAAATGTGCCGAACAACAAATTAGATAAAAAAACATGTTTCTTTGTTTCTCAGATATTAGTTATGGCAGCCCATTTTTTTCTTGGAAGTCTGGATGTCAGCATTTAAATCAGCTGACATTTCAAATTTATCCCTTATAACCTACCATAGAACTAAAACAGAAATTTCCCAGATAACTTGCAATCTGATTATAAGAAAAATACCTTACAAAATATCTGTGCATTCATTTACAAGTCTGTATTTGTTCATTCTGGATAGCCTTAAAATATTTACATCTTACATATTCATTTTTTTCCCGCCCATTTTCTGAATCTTCAAAATAATGCCCGTTTTTCTATATATGTAAGAGATTCGTATTCACAGCGTTCTTTTCTTTTAAAATAAATCAAATATCCCTAAATTTCATTACATTAGAATAAATTATAGGTATATAAAATTGCATATATAAAACAAAAATGTCTTATTAATAGTGACTTATTCGAGACTACATTGACAGATTTTTTTTTTCTTTTGCTGGAAATAGGAAAATAACTTCAGCAGTTATGGTTGTTATAAAATCCAACTTGGTTTCAGCTATGGTAAACTTTAATTTAAAAAACCCAAGTCATTTTTAAAATACATTGAATTTTATACCAGCAAATAATTTCCTAATTAGCTTTGATGATAACGTTTGCAAAATAAATGATCAAAATCCAACAATTAGCAGATTTCTTACAACAGACCAATTTAAACATTATTGCTTATTCACTTGTTCTGACATTTATATTTATATATCCAGCAAAATTTCAAGTTTCTACTATGAACAGTTAGTGTTCATAGTAGAAACTTGAAATTTTGCACACGTATGATGAGTAGGGAAAATGTTTTTTTTTGTTTTTAGCTAAAAAGAAAAAAGATGAAAGTGCATATCAAGTAAAAAAAAACAAAAAACTTCTATAGCTCATTGCAAATAAATTTCCTTTTATTTAAGACTAAACTAAATAAATTCATGGCGTAAACATAATTTCTTTTGTAACTAACAGACTGTTCAAATAAAAACTTCAGCTATCTATGTAATATCTTTTTAAAATAATAGTTTTTATTTTATATTAATTTAATTGAAATAAAAGGCAATACGATGTGCTATATGAAGTTTATTTTTATTTGATACGCACTCTTTCTCTCTTTGTTGATTTCTAACCTCATCTTCTTTTTACCTAAATCTTATCTTGTATGTGTGCCAACATTTTTTATGGAGGTTTTATGGCGGATTCTGTTTTTGTTTGAACAACCAGGCTTTTGTTGTTGTTTTTAAAAATCAGCATCGGACAGGTACCTCCAGCTTGAAAGCCTTCTTATAACTTTGTCAATAAGAGTAACGTGTCCTATTTAAACACAAAACACTATTCTACTAGAGAGCAATGTCTTTCATTCAAACACATAACGCCATTCATAAATATAAAATTCTTCCCTCCTAAGAAATTTAGATAAATTTAACTAATACAGAAGAAAGTGATCGTCTAACCTTACCCTTGTTGTTAGGACTTGGTCGCAGCCCGTCTTCTCCAGCTGTAACAGGCAAGCCACTTCACCTATAAAACACAGAGTAATGGACAAACAAGAGAAAACCTTATGAGATTTTAACTGGCTATGATTTATTGTTGGTTTAGGTTTCCACTACAGTTGTTAGGGGTTGCTGGTGTTTCGACAATGCAAAGAAAATGGAGGAAGGTGACAAATCTTTTCTCTATAAGATTTCTTTTTCTCTTCTTGTCCCTTCATAATCGTACCAGAGTTCCTGACCCGCCAAGAGCATCTTCTCACCCTGCTGGTCAAACTGACTAACTTGTATATTTTGGGGGATAAAATAAAAAGTGGGCAGAATTCTTTTAGGAACTGCTGCTAATCCTACCATACCTGGTAGAGTGTAGTGCCCCCCCCCCCCTCAGCTGATCTGCATTCAAGCCAATCCAATTGAAGAGGGAGGTCCATGGTCTATGTGCATGCATAATTAATTATGTCCCAAAAACAGGTCAAGTTTCCCTCGGTCATCAAAAGGTAACTCTTGTCCATTTTTATCTTTTTTTCCATTCCACAATGTTACCATTGCTGTAAAGAAGGTTTTATTTTATGTTCTTGAGACCTGCCAAATTCACATTCTTTTATCATTAACAACCTAAAATTTTACAAATATTATTGTACTGTATAAAATTGTTTCTATCTTGTCACAGTCATATCTATAGTCTTCAGGAATAGAATTTCAAAATTTATTCCCAGCCATAACATTCAACGTAATAAGAATTAAAATTTAGTAGAAAAAAAATGGATCTTATTGAAGCTAATCCTATGTATGCTAGTATTAAGTATGCTGATGGGCGACACGTCTATGGTATCAGTGTGGGATTTGGCCCAATGCCCAGCATCTCATGAAAATAATGATACATCAGATCTTAATGGGCTGATGGCCCAGCTCGCAACAGTTCCTGAGGCTTGGGTTAGGGGGTGCACATATAGACTGGAACTTATAGTTGGAAGTAATAATTCTGTCTCCTCCATATTTAAAAGTTAAACATTTATGTTGTTTCTGAAAGTCTTAACCCAAGAGTAGATCACAACACAAATCCTTTAATTGGAAGTGAATGGTCAAATTATCCATCTATAACTCTTGGAGTATTAAGTGACTTTGATGCTAGGGAGATCTTAGCAGTTGTATATACATTCAGATTGAACCTTTTTGCTGTTGCATTCATTTTGTATCCATTCACAGTAACTTCTGTAGCAGCACATGTCAGTAGCAGTACTACTAGAAGACTTTGATCTGCAACTTTGGTAAAATGCCCCTTTTTACTGCATGTATAACAGACACTGGTAGGTGTTTTCATGTCAGAAACAAGAGAAATAGCAATTCTTACATCATCATTCATCTTTCAGCAGCAGCTTGTCTTGTCAGATGCCATGGGGATTTTTTACTTTCAGGTACAATTGAGCACCGGATGACAAGGAAGCATTGGCATTATTACTAGGTCCAGAGAGTAAGCTTGATTATAGGCAGTCTGCAGGTCAAAGTATTCTAGGAGGTGCTGACATATGAGAGAGGATATACCATTCATAAAAGCATCACAGGTCAATTCTTAACAATACTATTCTGCTGAAACTGGTTTTGTATCGCAGTCTTTACTAAGTTTTTGCAATTCTAAGAAATTCGTCAAGGGTTTCTCCAGCCTGTTTTTTCTGCGTAGCCAGAAGTTGTCTTGCAAAAATTTCGTTTTTACATATATTTCTTTTACAGCACTGTCAAAACTGATATACTCATGGATATATTCATAAACAGTATACGATACACCATTCACCAAGAGTCTGAGTTTGATACACTTTCAATGAAATTAACGAAAATACAATGCGTTCACTGCTTACTGGTTGAAAGCTGGTCGTAATAACTTCTCCATATTTTAAGTTCAATAACTCCAAACACTTGGTTTTGGCAATACCTAGCTTTATTGAACTTAAAGAACACAGCATCAGACAGGCACCTCCAGCTTATGTGACAAACAAACTCTGAAAGTGTTCTTATACAAAGGGATGTTAATTTCAACTTAGTCAATAAGAGCAATGTCTGATTCAAACACAAACACCATTCATAAATATAATCCTTTTATGACTGACTTTTGTTTATAGATTAGTTAAGTCTACATCTAAGATTTCTACTAAAGAATTCTTTTCCTTCCAACCCACTATTGACATGCCCCACAATAATTTGTTCATTTCACTGACTTTTCATGGAATTGCCAAATTCTTCTTCTGGAAGAACAGCAAACTGCTGCACATAGCATTTCATCAATTTATGGGTAATGATTTCCTTTTTAGAATCTATCCCACCACATTCTTCTGCATTAGATACATTCACATATATACGGTTAAAACAAATTGCTTTTTTTATTTTGTACTGTGCATGGTTTTTGTACATTTTTATTATCAACCAACATTGTTTTTTGTGGAGCACATTAAACTCCTATTATCGTTCTGGCATTTTTGTTTGTATGAATGTTTCTATAATTTAGGAACATTTATTATCAGCGATTTTCAACCAATTTGTGCCACAAAGTATCTGTAGTTGGTCCTGGGAGTTTAAAGGAGGGTTAATTCACCATCAAACAAGGGACAGTATGGATACAAAAATAACATTTGAATACCTTTTGACATTACTGGTACTTTTATGGAGCGCATCAAACTCCTTTTTCTTTTCAATGATGCAATAAATAAATGTGTTGTTCATTAAAGGCCCAAATGGCAGTTTTAAATTCTCTTCTGAATTCTGTTGTGTAGAACCACTGATCTCTACTGCCAGCCATAAGATGCATGAGAATTATCACGACTGCCTAGCCTTTATTATTATTATTATTACCACCACAGTATTTGAATACAATCTACATCTACGGACAACTGCTATCGACACACGGAAAAGTGACAGCGTTGAGCAGCTATGGAGCCTATTTTTCGAACGAGCTTCAATGCCTTGGGGCCTATCAAGCCAGATGTTTCAACCACTACAAACTCGTACCTATCGGTCAGTGAGCGATATTTGGCTGTCTTCTGCTCCTCGGGCAATGATACCTGGTTCAATTGCCGTTTGCGAAGGAATCACTGCAAGTGGCATCCCAGATGAGAAAGGGAAAATAGTTATCCCGTCCAGGCGTTTACCATCTCCACGGTCTAGGCCAATGGGCTCCAATATGACGGGAACAGACAGAGTTGTCTGTTTTTTTTTTTATTCAACGGTCGTATTATAAAATTTAAACAAAAAACAAAAAAAAAAAATCTACATCTAAAAATTTCATATCTTTTAATGCACAAAACATTTATTTTTAAAAAACAAACCATTGATGAACAATATACTTTTTGGCAATAAAATTAATAAATTATTAGTTTGTTTAACTTATGAACACATTATTATCATCATTCATTTTCTTTTAAATAATCACAATCTATCCTTAAAAACTGAGATGAAAAAGGTTGAAAAATCATTGCTTTAGATAATGAAATTCTCAATTCAGAAATTTAAAATAAATTGATTCTTACAAACAAAAAATAATTCTCATAAAACATGGTTTATAGAGTCTGGTGTGGTTATGAATGCCATGAATTGTGAATTTTTTTTTTTTTTTTTAAACCAATGCTATGCTAATATTTGATGGCTTCTCTGATTTAACAAAACAAAAACCTTACACTGCCGCTTAAAGACAGCAATTTATTGTTGAAGTCAATTTCTATTCAAATCATAATAACCTATCATATGTAATTTTTTTTTTTTGGTTCTTGGAATATTTTTCAAAAAAAAATCTTACTTTCAAAGTTGTATAGTGAAAACAAACTCTTTAAAGAGATGCTCCATCTCTTTAAAGAGTTTGTTTTCACTACATATATTTAGAAGACCAAGAGGCTCCATCTCTTCAGACATTCAATATAATCTTGAATTTTTTTTAAAGTGATGTATGTAAAAGGTCATGATGTATTCAATATAGTCCTACTGGAGTAGTTTAATGGTTTAACAAAATGAAAACTTGATGAGTGCAATATGACTGAGCAACATACTACCTCACCTCCCCAGAAAGTAGATCTGTTTCATGTTGATTATCTGCTGATAAGTATTCATTATGATTTTAATTGTTCATCACTTAACCACCTGACATTTGATTCCTAAGAAAGTAGTTTTCCTTTCAATGCATCCACTCAACAGCCAAATTCTTGTACCATTTTAATCTTATCAATATTTTAAAAGTTTCAATTTAAAAAAATTTTTTTAGACAAAATTTTCCCTTTCTTTAGAAGTGTTTGTGCCCGAAGTTGGAGACATTTTGACTTTTTTCTGATTATCCCACTGCTCTGGAAGTTCAAAATTTGGAATTATTAACAAAATTAAAAGATTGCTTAGATTTTTAAAACCTTTCCTGTCCAGCTCAGTTGAAAAAGAAGAAATAACTTAAAGATTCATAAATGGATGCCAATTTTGTATTTTTAATGGCCTACATAGTGCATAATCCAAGTCTTGTAAAATCTTTGAATACATTCAGCAGCTTTTGTTTTGGCTGAACTGACTGGGAAATATTGCAATCTGCTCTAGTTTTACAGGATTGGATGAGAATTTACAACATTAGAAAATCAATTTGACCAGTTTAATTGATTTCAGCATTAAAGAATGATTCTCTTTTCTACAATGTTACAAAAATACCTTTATTCCTCATTCTTGGTTTTTCCAAGTATTTTCAAATTAGATGATAAAGAAATACAGAGAATTAAAAAAAAAAAAAAAAAGTTACAAATACTTGCAGTCTCAAGTTGCATCCACTGAAAGGCTTGGTTATAGTTTGTTTTTTTATGAGAATGAACAAGTGATTAGTGAATAAGTCAAATTATTGAAGTAAGGACTTGAAATTGCTTCATTTTGGAGTAATAATGTGGGGTCAGTATTTTCAACTTAAAGAATGGAGGGAGGTTATTTCTACAAGATAAATTTTCTTTTTTCTTGAATGGGTCTCGTTTAATAATCTATGGCCCAGTATAAGAAAAATGGCTGAGAAACTTAAGGTTACTAGTTGTAGGAATAGCGAGACTCATTATTTAATGTTTTTATTAAGTTTTTTTAAATTATATTTTGATCAATTAATGCCCGAGGTTGATTGAAACTGTGCATCAGTTCTACTTTTTCTTTTTTTCAGAACAACTCAGACAAAAGGAATGTAGTTTGATAACCAGATCTGATCTGATTTATTTTTATGGGAAATATTGCAATCAGCTCTAATCGGTGTGTGCCTGCATGCAATTTTTCTTTTTGAACTACCATTTTGTTTTCAGGGTATCAGTTATATGTGCATGTTTGTATTCTACTTCACACTTCACACTTCAAAGAGGAACATAAAATCTATTTCAATGAATTTTTTTAACTTTTCGATAAAATTGTTGTAGAATGGCTAATCTGAAATTTACAAGGCTAGAGTAGAATTAAAGGAAGCCTACAGTTTACTGGTTGTGAAGTTCATTAGTCATAGAAAATCTGTGAAACCTACTACTTATTAACTGCAGCAGGTGGTGAAAAGTAATAGTTATCCATTGCAAGATAAAAGCCCTGACTCACAATAAAACAGAATTGTTAGCCATAGATGACTGCAATTCCCTTTGTCATCTGCAATTAATGGGTTAAAACAGTATCATGATTATAATTTCCACAAAGGAGAGAGAGTTTTCATTGGAAATTTGCTTTTTATATTGGATATTGTAATGCCTACAAATATCTAATTTTTATCAAAATTCTAAAACATTTTAGTAGAAATGTATATCAAATGAAAACATTTAACTAATGTAAAAATTTCTATTGTTCTTTACTTAAAAATTTAAAGAGACTCTTATAAAGTTACTCTTTTTTTTTTTCTATAATTAATGTTCAGAAATCAGGATTTAAAATTTTGTCATGACTTATTTGGCCTGAATTTCACACACGATGAAAGAAAGAAATGAAAAGATTAATAATTTCTGCATTAATATACTTGTGAAATAATGAGACCTTTATTTTGGAAAAAAAGTTTTATCGTCAAAGTCTGGAGTTGACTCCAAATTTAGGGGAGTAAAAATTGTCATTCACCTACTGTGATTTGGTATGCTGGTCTCTTACTGACAAGTCTTACATACGTACATAACTTTATGTTAGAAATATGCAAGTAGGAGCTTGTTTCTATATAAAAATGCATGAAAAATGTTTTTTTAACAAAATAAAGGTATAATTATTTCATGGGTATCATTATTTTATGCAGCAATTAGTAAAATTTGTTTGTTTCTTTTCCTTTCAAACAAATACCTCAATTTTTGTGAGTGCAATTATTAAGTTGCAAATTGGACTGGAAATTGTTTTATTCTTCAAGTTAGTTTTAGTTTTAATGATATTGTGCTAACAAAAATCTTGCTTCTTCCCTTTTTGCTGTATCAGTAAACCAAAACAGAAATTTGATCATTCAAATATAGTTACCACTATTCGGCCTGCCTGGTGAGTTGGATATTTCCCACAAATGCCTGTGGTCATTGTTCATACATTTATAAAGCTTAACATTTTTTTTGAGGCATCCAAAAATTAAAAAATAATAAATATCACAACAGTGAATTTTCATGAAGTCAGAAAACAAATCCGCTAATCGATCAGAATTTTTATCCTGAATTATAAAAATAATTTTTCCATAAATAAGAAGTAAAATGTAATTCATCATTTGCAAATAATGCTGTTCAAATGATTTTCCCCTCAAATCTTCAATTCAAAATAAAACTTATCATTTTTGGTGCAAGTGCAAGTGCAATATGTTGTTTCGTTTTTAACACAAATTTCCATTGACTGAAACTATGAGGTCAAATTGGAGGGAAAAAAGAAATCAACTCAGGTTTTTACATGTATTATACAAAATTAAGGTATGAAAACTATACAATAACATCAACCTCCTAAAACCGTTTTGACCAATAAGAGTTAGAATTTGAAAAACAAAAATGAATAAATAAGATTTTTAAAAAAAGGTATTTTATTAAATATAAAACAAAATAAAGGGTACCATTCCATCTGGAATAGCAACATGGCTAGATCATTGGCAGGGCATATGTCTTTTAGTAATTGCTTGGAGTGACCTGAAAAATTATCACATTTGTTTTCTGACTTAGTGAAAATTCATTGTGGTGGTGGTGGTATTTTTAATTTTTGCATGTCGCAAAAAAGTTAATCTTAAAAAATGTACGATTAGAATATGAAACCGCGTAAACAAATCCAAGGGAGGTAATTAAATCATTTGGGATCTGAAATTTGTTTCGGACGCAAAAATAGAGGATACCCCAAATTTTGTATTTGTTTTCATTGCATGGAATTAAGTGGGATGCAAATTCAACAATTGACTGCATTGGTTTTTTCCACACATGCAGCACGTTTGTACAAAAACAATGATGAATTAACTTTGTTTTTTTTTCTTTTCTTTATTGAGTCTGAATTCAACCCTGTACAATGGATAACCTTTTAAAAAATTGAAAGGAAAAAATCATTTATAATACAAAAGGAAAAGAAAGAAATTGAGTAAAAAATCTAAAAGGTAGAATTTTATTGTTATTAACTGAGGCTTTGCGTTTTAAGAGTTGCAGCTAGATAATGATAATAAGAGTTCATTAAAAAGACTGTAATATAAGTAAAAAAAATCCTGGAATAAATACTTAAAATAAAAATCAATGTGTGTGAAGAAAAAAAATCCAATGGAAGGAAGTAGGGAGTAAAAAAAGAACTCAGAATAAGAGAAAAAAATTGTATAAACAGAGAAAAGCTACCAAATAACTTTCTTTTTAGATTTACTAATAACATATCCGGTTTTGTTTTTTGCAGTCCATAGAAAAGATTTGATTTCAAAAGTAATTTCTGCCTTCCTCCCTTCCATTTATTCTTGTGAAAGACCAATGTGGAGTTGCAGTAACTGTTTGGATTGAATTCTTGCCATATTCAAGTGTTTTTAGCAAGAGATGGATTCTCTCAATTATGGAGCTTCTTGTCTGTCCACCTGTGTCACATTCCAATAGTTTCTTGCTTTCAGATTTACAATTCAAATACAAATATTTTTCTCTACTCAGGTTGATTTTTATTTTTGTTAATTCTTTTGTTTGTCAACAATTTGTAAAGTTGGTTGGCATGAGAACATTATTTGAGAAATAAGAATGTTGAAGCAGGGAAGGTTAGAAAGAGAGGAAGAAAAAGAATATGAGGAGAGTTAGAAGAAGAAAAAAAATGGTGTGTCATTGAGGAAAAGGAAAGGTTGTTACAGCCACTGGCATCGGTTGAAAATAATACATAAATGGTGTCCAGTGCAAGGACAAGCTGCTGCACTGGTTTTATATTCATTGATGGTAGACACACATGTATTCATGCATACCTACATAAGTTTCTGATGATAACTTTCCTCTGTCTTCTGTTTTATATTGGTTTGTTTTACTACCAAGCTGCCAACCAACGAGAAGGAGAAGGAGAGATAGTTGTAGTGGAGGAAGAGGAAGTAAAAATAAAAAATGGGAGGGATATAGTCTTAATCCATGCTACTCCAACAATCTGAAAAAGAAAAAAAAATATTTAGAACTGTATATATATTTATGGCTAGTTTAGATCTAATATCTATTATTGAGTATTTAATTTATTGTAAATTAATTTCTGTTGAGCTGATTATGTTACTGAGAATCTGAAGTGAACCTTGTAGTTTGACACACAAAATGTGTATCAATATTTATAAATATTACACATCTGAATTTAATAGCTAACTTTTCGATCAGAAAATGTATCTACATAAACAGAGATTGGCCCTAGACTAAACTAAGTTTGATGGGATGGCAAAAACCTGAAGCCAAGAAAAGGATTTGTCTCTGGAAAAAAGTTGTATTTTCTCTTCGTACATAGGTAAGTTTTTTAAAATTTTTAATGTTAATAAACATTTTATTCAAACACGTGGACATAGTTTTAGTTTTAAGTTATCGTTTATTTATTTGATAAAATATCAACAAAGTAATTTTAATTTAATAAATAAAACTAATTAATTTAGTTTTTCTCAAAACTGACAAATTTCTGGAGTTAGTAATTTTTTTTGAAAGCACAAAAATTACATGAAAAAATGTTTTTAAATTATTTTTTTTATCAAATATTCGACTTTCTTAAGCATTTTTTTGTAAAAAGAATTTTTTTTAAATAAAGTTTTCATGTAGAAAACTCAGTTTGTTTTGATTAAATTAAATAAAATTTTGATTAATTACAACTTTTACCTTTTTTTAATTTAAAAAAAAGAAGAATTGTGCTAATTTCAGGTGGAATTTGTTTACTTTTCAGCTTGACCTAATGACTTGGATCAAATTTGGGGTGCTTAACATATATGTAGAAACATGTTTTCCTTTTGTAACCTCCCCATTTTGTTTATACTTGCTCCAAATTTTAGACTCAGCTGACTGGGAACAACCAACACCTTTTGCCACAGACCATGTTGGATTTCCTTCTCAAAGGAGTTTTTTTAATCCTTTCCATTGTTTCAGTTGTTGGAGCCATGTTTCCTTTCAAAAGCACTCTCTTTAACTGCTGACTAATTTGTATATTTAGACTTGTGCTGGTATTTGTTTTAGAAATGTAAACTACAAGGTGATTTCATATTTTTTCCTTTACTTGATCTGGAAAAAAATATACCATTAATTTAGATAATTTAATCTAATTTGTTTGAGGTATATTTTAGGAAGCTAGAATGTTCAGCTATTAAAAAAAGATTGTTTTGCGTCAGATCTGTATTTTGTTAATTTGCTGCGAAGTAAAAAAGCTGGGTCAACCTCCTGTGTGGCGATTCCATCATTTTTGCTGGGGCTTGTATTTTTATTTGATATCTTACATTTCTTTACACACTAAACTGAATTGTTAACTGTTTAATTCGGATTAACTGAGTTGCAACAAAAACTATGTTCTCCAAACGAATATTTCAGAGATCACTTTCTCCCCATCAATATTTTTTTCATGATTAAAAAAAAAAAAAATATGTTTTTATGCTGTAAATACTAAATAGATACACAGAAGCCGACCATCAGATAACAGACAAATTTATGATTGAAAACAACAAAAGATATGCAGTTCTATTTACCATTTAACATTGTAGCCTTGTTGTACATGGGCTAACATGTCATCAAGTTCCTTTTCATACTCTGCAGGTGAAGTGACAGTGTCTGAAAAATAAATAAATTCATTATTTTATGACAATAATTTAGATTAATTGATAGTATTTCCGTTCTTACATGAACTGCTGACTAATTCAAATTAAGTTGGTTTTTAAAATCTTCCACACAAAAGAGTACCTTGCAATAAAAAAAAACATATTAGAAAATGTTCCTTTGCATCTATTTTTTAATTTTTTTTATTTGTTCTGGATGAAAGTGTAAAATTCATCTGAATAGAAATTCAGATATATATTTTCCACCTTTCCTTACCAGTCCAATCTTGCCTATATTCATTTTTGCAAAAATTATTTATTTTAACAAAAAAAAGGTAATTCTCTCTTCATTTATATTAAAATGTCTGTAAAATTTACTTTTTTTTAAAAGAAGAAACATCAAGGAATTAATAATACAAAAAATTGTTCAAGTTTAAGTGTTTCAAAATTTGCTTGATTTTAAATTAAATTTTAAACAATTGGGAAATAAACATTTTATGTGTCAATAAAAAGTTTTTTTTACTTATCTTTAAAAAATTTTCAATAAATATTTTGTGAATAAAAAGTTGTATAAATTTCAAAAATTTGTTAGTTTAAAAAAAATAAAACCTATTTTTTATTGATGTAAGTAACTTTGAACATTTCCGATGTTGAGGCAAAATGTGTCCCTTTTCGATTCGACAATTTTTAGGATGCCTGACATAAACTTGATCCAACATTTTTAATGTAGATTTGATAAGTGAGAGAGAAATGCAAATGTTTGAATGCACACCTGCAATCTTTTGATTGTGCATCATACAAGCACAGATTTTTTTATGGATGCCTCCGAGGAGACATGTTCCTTATGAAATGTTGCTTGTCATTGGAAACACAGCAATTAAAAAATCAATCAACAAAATAGTTGCAGGCATACTAATTTGGTTTTTAAAATCTTCCACACAAAAGAGTACCTTGCAGTAAAAAAAAATATATATTAGAAAATGTTCCTTTGCATCTATGTAAAAATCATCTGATGTTTATTTTGTTCATATCTTGAAAAGCATCAATTTTATGATAATATAAAATTCTAATTTATGTTGAGATATGCTGTTTCAATACCAACGCAGAATACTCTTCTCTTAACAGCCTTGCCTGCTGCCTAAATCAGCCACACTCAAGGACAGGGTAGTTGCTTTGTATCTTTTATAGAGAGGGTGGGAGTGTAAGAGAAAACAGGGGTTATTTTAGTGAGGAGCTGAGAGAAAGACAAATCAACACATTTTTTTGAAGTTTCATTGACTGCTGCTGTTTTATCCAATATCGTAAATTATAAATAAAAGCATATTTTTTTTACAAAAACCACAAAATATAACACCATGAAAATTCCTGTGTACAGATGTGATCCTGGGAAAGATTTTCAGCAAATTAGTTTTTGAAAATAATGGTCACATTTTTATAAATGTGCATGTGGGAAATTTTTTAAAAACTTATTTAATTTTCATGGAATAAATACACGGATTCTTCAAATCTTTTAATTATTCAAATATTCAATTATTTTTTTATATACACGGGTAATCTTAAAATTAGGATAATTGAATTAATAAAAGTAATTACCTATTAAAAATCGCTTTTATACTAGTTTTTATTCAATCTCCCTGTGAGTAGAATCAGAAAACAAAAGAGAAAAGTTATTTCTGTATATATGGTCTTTACATATAAAATCAATTGGTTCGAAACTTTCCATAGGACTCACTTAATACAACACCGTTCATTTTCCTTTCTTTCATTCCTGTCTCGTACTAACTAAATATCAATGTCCACCACTACACTTCCAGAATAACACTTCCGGCACGCCAGTGCAAGGACAGTAACTCCACTCACATTAACAATCTCCCTCTTTCTCTTTTGTCAATTAAGCAGAATAGATCAATGTGTTGATGGCAATACAGATTTGAACAGGTTTGAATAATGAATTCAATTATTCTATTATTCATCCTTTCTTTTTTTAAGAAAAATTAAATCAAGTTTAAGAGTTAGTCAAAATAAGTTATTCAATGAAGTTATTCATGAACCTTTTGAAACAAGTGTTAGGCTCATTAGAGATCAGTAGATTAGTATGAAATTTTAAATAATAAAGTAATTAAGTTAGTTTTTTTTCTTTATTATCTGACATCTTCGTTTACTTTGTCAGGATGAATTGCCAAAGATTTTCTTTCTTTTAGAAAGCTTTGGCTCCCAAATCATAAAAACAATCACAGTTTGTAGAAATCATTCGCAGTGTCACTGATTAATATACTATCACCGTTTTTATGTTTTTTTTCATTTGCAAGCCCAACGACTTTCTTTTCATTGTTTTTGTTACGACTGTCTATCATGACCACTCACACTGTATTCGTCCATTTTTCCCCGATTCAGGACTCACAATGTGGCTGGGCTTCCTGTACTGGTAATAAGTGGAAGGGCAATATCGCTGGATATGCCGAAGACTTCCAGAGTTGTAACAAGCTCTATTCTTGATTTCCTTGTTGCAGTGACGGTTGCATATGTATCAGCGTTTCATCACTGTTATAGTAACATGCTATGTGGTTAATTTCATTGCACTTGTAGCAACAGACTTGTCTAGAGTAGCAATTGCAAACCAAATGACCTACACAGTGGCATTTGTAACAGCCACTAGATTTTTTTTATCTGACTAGTGGCTGTTACAAATTTTTTCAGTTATCCGACTTTTGCATTCAGAGACCATATGACCAAAGTTGATATATCTGCAGCAGTAGCATTTTAAGGTGGACATCCGCCTCTGTCCAAGTGGATTCTCTTATCTCCATTTTTGAAGATCTGCCTCAAATCAGATCTCACCTGGTGTTCAGAACTTTTCCCATTGCCAATGCATCAGCGTTATCAAATTCATTGCAGTGGCGGCTCATGTGTAGGCACTGTGGAACTGCAGCACCCCCTATTTATTTTCACCCGATATATACATATAATATATATGTTTATTTATTTATTTATACTTGTACAAGATATACTATTATCAATAATCCTTTAATAATCTTCTCATTTCTAGAAATAAAAACAACAAAAAGGCCTGTAGAACTGCCTACTGTACAGTTCCTATGTCGCATGGCTGGGCACATATCATAGGCGAACTATCAAGCGGATTAAGGCACTGTGGTTCACACAGTGCCCACTGTGGAAAGCAGTGATAAAAGGGAGAGAGAGATTCTGGTCAGCGCTGTTTATTTACTGCATAGAGAGAGAAGGGAGAAAATAGACTCATTAGTCAAATCTGGCCCTTTTTTAAATAGTATTTTTTTAATAAATTCTTATTTTTGGTTGGAGTGTACTTCAGTATTGCAATGTATCATAAACAATCATTATTATTACATGGTTGATACTACTATTCACCTTCATCTTAATTTTTCAGTTGCCTTTTTTATCGAAAATTTTAACTTTTATGATGACAACCGGAGTTGTGATGAAAAAAATCAACTGAAAAATTACGATGAAGTTCAATAGTAGTATTAAAAAAACTAAAATGTATAATGATGATTTAAAAACTTCATCTAATAAAATAAATTATAAAATAATTGCTTTTATAAACAATTTTTGCCATTTCTGCATGTTTTGGGCCAGAAATGTCTCCAGAATGCAGAAAATAAATTTAATTGAAACAGTAACAAAATAATTTACTTCTAATTAAATCTAAGTCACAATCACAAAGCAACATTTAATTCACCATTGAATAATTATAGTATCTTATTTAACATCACCAAAAGTATAATGGATGGGGGTGGGCAAAATTAGGCCCAAAATTCACTAATTCCAGTACGTGGTGCGCTTTTAGTGTCCATGTGGTGGTCACCGTAGGGTCCCCACCTCATCATTCCATTCTGAATAAATGAATGCAAGGGACCACTTACTTTTGGTTACAATGGAGCCTCAAACTTTGAAGTTTTTGGTGAATTTTGGACCCCATTTCCATTTATTTATGTTCTTGGATCAACTTCGCTGACAAACAACATGCGTGTTTGGTACAAATCATCTTCGCCAAATACCCAATTTTTCTTTCAATACATCTTTTTGCCAACTGTTTTTTTTTACAGTATTTCATTTATTCCTGACTGAGTTATAACTTAATACAACACTTTAAAGTAAGTATTTCTTTAACCTTCATTATTTCTCTTATTTGTCCATGCAATTTTTGTTGGAATATTTTTTTATTTTTTTATTTTGAATAATATTTGAGTCAATATATTCTCATTTACTATTAAGTTATCAGGAATTTTTCAGAAACTTTATTGTGTAAAAGAATTTAAATTAATAATCATGGCCTCCTTGCTTCCCCAAAAAACAAGTTCTGTGATGGTGAGTGAACTTAAATTTTCACAGTTGTCTTTTCATGAGAAAATTGCTTTAATAGCAATTTATGTTCACTCAAGAGGCTGTCCCCCACCTGATATTAAAATATCTCAGCCAGGAATAAGTAACAATAAGAGGTATATTCATAGCTTTAATTCAGAATGGTACTAAAGGAAAAGTTGGCTGCATTATTTTGTTTTCCGTGTTTGTTTTAGGAAGCTTAATAAGGCCTATAGACTTTCGGTCAATGAGCATAACAGGAAGGTTACCAAGAACTGTGACATTTTATCCACGATAATAGACTGCATTACATTTTATGGAAACATGATGAAAAAGATGATTCAGTAAATCCAGGTGTATTTAGGGGATTAATAAATCTTGCATCTAAATTAGACCCAGATTTAAAGAACCATTTAGAAACTAGTACAGTCTTCAAAAGTATTTCTAAGACTATTCAGAATGAGATACTTGACTGCAAATATACAGATGAGATAAAGAAAGAGATTGGAGAAGCTTCATTTTTAGCTGTCATGGCTGATGACACAACAGATGTTTCAGAACACACTCAAATGGTAATTGTTCTGCGGTACCTGCTGAATGAAGAAATATTTGAGCGTTTTGGGGGATTCTTTATTCCAGAAAATTAAACTGCAGTTGGCTTATCAGAATGTATTCTATTTCAAGGAAATAGACAAAAACTGATAGCTCAAACATTTCATCGACTGCATTACATTTTGTGGAAACTTTGAAATTCCTTTACGTGGACATGATGAAAAAGATGATTCTGTAAATCCAGGTGTATTTAGGGGATTAATAAATTTTGCATCTAAATTTATCCCGGATTTAAAGAACTTTACAACCTAACGCAGATTTGTCATGAAAGGCAAAAATAAAAACAGTTTATAATAATGCACATTTCATTCACTGTTATGTGCACCAACTGAATCTGATAATGAGAAATGCAGCAGGACTCAAGAATATTTTTCTCTAACATTTCGGCTATACCAACATTTATCCGTGTATTCATTCTCAATAAGTATATGAACATCCGCGTCCATCCTCTACAAGGTGGAACAAAGTTCATAAAAATTTGCAACCTTTAAAAAGCTGCCTTGCTGAAATCCGGTCAAATGCAGATGAAACCATTTCAGCAGCAACAGGAATTACCTGAATAATGAAAGATTCATCTTCTGGTTACAGCTTTTTCATCAGATTATGCCTTTTACAACCAAATGCAGTCTCAAGAAATTGATGTATTTAAAGTACATGAATATGTAACACATTTCAAAACTGCTTTTTTAGAAATAAGAAACTCAAAGTACTGTGAGAATCCTTCAAAGACACTCATGGCAAAGGAAGTATGTGACTGCGTTATGTGTTGATATAGTGGAGTCCCTAATCACTGTTAACTCTCTCCATCCCTAACTGCAAGACAGCATCCTTGCTGAGTGCCAGAACCACTGCCAGTTCTTTCTCTAAAGTGGTGAAACTTTGCGACTTCTAACATGTTCTTCCATTTTTCATAGTTATCTCCCTTCTTGAATACAGGTGAGGTTGCATTTAGATAAGCCAAATCCATGACAGATTCGCAGCAAAATGTTCAAAATAGAAAGTGTTTATCCCACACTCAACTTGCCAGAGAATCAAAATGGATCCAAGCATTCAATTCAGAACACAAGTTCAACAACCTTTTCTTTTTTTTTCTTCTTTTTCCTTTAGTTCACCATAAAGCTAAATATATACAAGTTCTCTGTAAAGTAAAAATGTATACAAGTTATATCTTTTATCTGCTTTTCCTTCCTTCTTTTTTGTTTTCATCATCATGGTCATAGCATAAAATTAGTGGTAGAAACGTGGGTTCGTCCAACACAATATAAACAAATATCGTCGAAAGTAAATCTTCCGAATATATAAGAAAATTATTTACTGTTGTTTTTTTTTTCTTTCTATGCTCCTGCTATCATTGTAAAACTTCTATAGGACTCACTTCATGTAATACAACACTGTTCATCTTCCCTTCTTTCATTCCTCTCTCGCCCGCCACTACATTTCCGGCACGCTAATTATCTAGTCTGTAATAAAAGATATCAATGTCAAGTGCATAAAATAAACTCACCTGTCTGAATGGTTTTGAAGGTGTGTGGTAAGATTTCTGGTTTGCAGTTAGCATCCAATTCTAGGCTATCCAGCACAATAGCCAGTTCCTGGGTCATTCCATTTAAGCTGAGATTGGTATGGAACTCTGGTCTGCATTTCTCACTCAGTTTGTCCAACTGACAAGCTGGAATTGTCTGCAGGAGACAGCCATTGTGATCGTTGGTTAGCTCAGAACCAGAAGATACTTCATTATCTGCCAAAGCAAATTTTTGACAAGTCTTGGTAAAATCTAAAAAGAGGATAAAATACAAATTAAAATTCTTTTAAGCATTCACAACATTAAAGTGAAATATTATCATTGAGGAAAGACTGTATCAAATAAGAAAAATTTGCTTGAATTGACAATTAGAGAAAAGTCAGCAAAAGGTCTTAGAAAAATGTTAGACTGCAGTGGATGAAAAATTATTCTATTTACAAATACAAATAGTTGTGCTAATTTCTAAAGCTCCTGTGACAATATGGAAAAACCACTCAGTTCAGATTTTACAAACAAGATCATAGTAACTGAGTAGTCAACTCACAGTGAAATGTGTCACCTGCTTGGGACAGCCCCACCACACTTATGACCAGGTGTCAGAGTTCGATGAATGGGCTGTACTAATGTAGGTAAACATGCAATCGGCGGGAGGCTCAAATGCAGAGTTTCAGAGAAATCCCAGATAGAAAATATTCTATACATTATTCTGCTTGTTCGTATGTAGATATGTTACACTTTTTGACTGACAACCTGCTTGAGTGCTAAAATTGGTGAATCCTGTCGCAATTTGAACCTCCAACCTGTAGATAGGCAGGCAAATAACATATACATTTAGCCAATGTTCTACTGCTTGAATATAGGGTGAAATTAACTTAGAAAGTTAAGAGTTGTTGTTTTTTAATGTTTGTAATTATTTGATATATTTCTTTTTGTTTTTTCTTTCCAAATATTGATGTGTTAAAACCCATAAGAACCCACTGTGACATACAATTTAATTGATCTGCACAGTCTCTTATATAATATTATATTTCATCCTTGATTTTAACTCATGAAGTGTACTAACTGACATCTACTGAACATATTAGTGCAGTCACGTGACTGTGTGTCAATTTGCCTACCCAGAATCCCACATAATGTTCCTTCAAGTAGAAATGGGTCTGGGTTCTTATGTTGCATTAAAGTTTAACCTCTTTCACTGCTTCTTGGATTACTTTTTTCAACTAAAAGTAATTTTTTACATACTGTGAATAGGATATTAAGTTGACAGAAGACAAGTCCAACCTGGTGGTAAGGACACTTCCAATTAATTTTATTGTTACTGTTATTGCATTTTATTGTTACTATTTGGACCCATGAAAATTCAACAGATGTTGACAACTAAGATTATCCATTATCTCAGACCTCTGCTCTTCTCCTACCCTTTGCCTGTATCTTCTCATTCTCTCCCTTATCCCTTCTAATCTTTATTGCCTGTCCATGATTTCAGGTAAATGTTATACAAACATGGATTAGTTTCATATGCAAAAACTGTCCTACCCCCTCAGTAAACTTTCTTTCTGCCCTCTCCCTTTCTATCCTCTTACTAAACCTTTTTCTCGCCTCTCTCTTCCTATCCTACCAAAATGGTTGGGTTTTTTTGTTTTTTTTACACAAAAACTGCGACCAAAACCCATCATAAAGCACATAAAATTACTTATTTGATATTCATATATTAGGATGTCATTATAACAGAGACAAAAATATAAGTTTAAACCGAATCTTAATCATTAGTTTTTCTAAAAAAAGGCTATATTTGATTCGCAATTCAATTGTAAACGATCTGCTCAAAAAGTTACTCTCATAATAAATACGATTTATAAACGATGGTTTTATTCGAACTAGCTTAAAGTAACTGCCCACAGGGTGGCTATCCCCAGCTATATGGAGCCCACAGCCATAAAACATTAAATCATTACTTAACTCAAGGTTTTACGACCATAGGCTCTATATAGTTGGGGTATATAGTGGGTATTTTCAGCTAATAAAAATTAATTGTTCTCAAAACTGACAAATTAACTTTTTACCTACAGTGAATATGATAAAGTCCAACCTGGCTGGAAGGATGGCATTTTTTTTACAGTTACACTAAATCTTTTAACAAATGGCTTTATTACCTTACCTTTCCTACTGAAAAAGTGACAATTTCCATTTTTTTCTTACATTAGCAATGACGATAAACAAATCTCAAGGACAATCTTTTTGTAAAGTAGGTTTGTTTTTCCCACAGCCCGTATTCAGCCATGGCCATAAATGTAGCTCTTAACAGAACAAGGAATCGGACTAACTTAGAAGTACAGATGGAAGAATAGACTTTAAAGCGATGATTGTATTGTTAAATCTGTTTAATTTCACATTTGTATTATTTATTTCAAGGCCAAATCTACCTTTACAATGAATCATTGATATAGCAGAGTTTGATTCTTAAAGGATTAATAGTTGTATTAATAGTACTACTACTACTACTACTACTACTGTTACAGTGTAGGTCACCAGATTTCAAATAAACGAGGCTTGATCAATAAGTCTGTAGCCTGACAGAAATTTTCAGTTTAATGTTCGATCTATGTGATTTATGGAGAAGCTTTGGGTTAAGTGCATTGACAAGGAAGGAGATTATGTTGAAAAATAAATATTTTTGTGTAAATTAAATGCTTCTTTTCATCATTAGGCTATAGACTTATTGGTGTACATATGTATATTCTTAGACAGAGAAGCCAAGAAATGAAATGACACACAAAAATAAATAAAATTTTTAAAAAATCAAATAGCAACAATGTGGTGGTGGTGAGAGAGAAGATTCACATCAATAAAACAGTTAGGAAAGTTTTTATTTATTATTTTATTTAATTATTCATGTCTGCGTGTTTAAATAGTGAAGTTAAATCAGTGTTCACTTGGATTGAAATATAATAATGCAGGTCACTCAACTGGTGTTTTCTATGATTGAGAGGCAATATTCATTTGGTAAGGGAAGTGAACATTCAAATTTGTATTTGAATTTAAACTTTTTGCTTTCCATAGAGTTTTGAATCCCCTTCAATGAGAAGAGACTTACTAACTTTTTTGGCACATATAAAACAAAAACTAGCTATTCATAAAAGTGTACTCCAATTTCATTACCTACCTCACTAAAATAAATAAATTTAAATATTCATTAATACAAATATATTTCTATTATGGAGCAATCCTAAAGTTTATTATGCAATAACAACTGCAGCAGAGGAGACTTTGTGATCACTGAAGGCTTCTCTGCTAAATTGGAGTATACACTACTTTCAAAAATAGCAAAACACTATAAAGAGAAAGATTTTAATTCATTTCCTCTGAAACATAAATTAACTCAAAAGACAGTTAATCTTATAAATATTAAAGCTTAACAACAATATAACTTACTCATTTCAAGTGATTCATCCTGTGTGTCTGCATCTGGTGTATTATGGGCAGAATAATCAAATTCCTTATCACATTTTGTAAAGAGAGACTCTGCAGCAACATCACCTACAAAGCTCCCTGCACCCATTTCACTGCTTAATTTGCCTGTAACATTATCAAAATCCTTTTTACAGTTGTCAACATTTCTGTTATTTACAAATTCAACGTCAGTGTTTCTGTCAAGGTTTGTGGTGAGATTTGTATCTCTGGTAATATTATGAGTGACAGATTCACTTGTAGACTCAACAAGATTCTGAATGTCATTGCAATTATTAACTTGTGAGCAGTCATTTGAAGGACATGGAACTAGCTTTTTACTACTATCCTCATTGTCACTTTTAAGTTCTGACAAAAACGTCTCCTCCTTAAGAAAAGTGTCTTTATTGGTTTCATTCCCTAATTCCACTTCCTTATTTTCTGTATTTGCATTATCCGGCCGCTGATCAGGTTGTTTCTGGTATTCGTTCACAGACTTATTATTTTGCAATTTACAATCAGTCTGGATAGCTTCTGTTTCACTCAGAATTCCAAACAGTCCACTCACAGTTTCAGCAGCAATTTCTTTTCGAATTTCAGAAGGTCCATTTAGAGGACTTGAATTCACTTTTCCAGAAGAGGTCTGGTCAGTTCCAAAGCTCAAGATGATTTGGTCCATAGAAGATGCAGGCGACATCAGCCCTGGAGATGATGTTGGTAGGCTGCCTGAAGTGGGTGAACGCTGAAAGGCTATTTCGCCAACTTTTGTGACAGTGAATATCTTTTTAGCTTTTATATTTTCACAGTATTGGGGACTGAGCAAGAACTCTCCTGGTGGGGATGTGGTCATGGGGTTTAGGGACATGGGCGAAACGGGAGAAATTAATTGTGAATTTAGTTGGTTAATGAATTCACTGTCTGGAATGAAAGCAGGGGAGTCAAGTGTATGCTGGGGGGAAGGGTCTCCAGGGAAGAGCAATGTTGGCCGACGGATTTTGGTGCATGTCGGAATGTATACAGATTCTAAGTCCTCAACTTCTTGTTCCTGCTCTTTAGCAAGCTTTTCAACCTCCTGCTTCTTAGCGGCTTCTTGGGCTTTACGCTTCTCTTTTTCTTTCTCTTCATTTTCCCGTTTGATGGCCAAACTCTGATTACGTTCAAGGTAATTGTTGATATCCTGCAGCAGGCGACGTTGCTGGTCAGCATAATCTTTAACCGCCTTCAACAAAAGGAAAAAAAACAAAACATTTATATGTATCCAGATAGTTTGTTGCATTTAAAATATTCATCAATATTAAACTGAAGCCAAAAATTATTCTACCATAGAAGGGTGATCAGTTACTTAAAAGTAACTGATCACACAGTAATTCTGCTTAGAAATATTTTAGAATAAAAATAAGGGAAATTTAAATAACTTTTATTTGTCTTTTTACAAAAAGACAAATAAAAGTTATTTAAATTTCCAGATAAATTATTTTGGATAAGCATAACTTCTTTGCCATAATATAACTATATAAATTCCATTGTTACTTTTTGTGTGCAAATGTTTGTTCGTCACGCAATTCCAAACCGATATATAAAATTATAATAAACATTACTATGACTGCACCTAACATGGACCTTTGTAGACTGATATACACATGAGCTACCACTACAAAGATAAAATGTGTCAAGATTTCAAGTCAGTGAGATAAGGTAGGAGGAATGTACAACCAAAATAGTCGAGTGCATTTATGAAAAGAAAAACATGTCTAGGATTAATATTGAATATGGTATATTTTTAGTATGTTAGTGAGCACACCTGATACTACAAAAAAATGTTGAGAAACCTTCTGTGGCAATTTTGTGAGGGTCAAACCATAAAAGCACTCGACTAAATAGACATTTTAAGAATTTGGCGGCCGTCTTGGACACCATCTTGAAAATTACACCTTCTGTAGCAATTTTTTTGGACAGATCCCTAGTGTACAAACTATAATTAACAGAGAAGCAATAAGAAATTAGAAAGACTAGAATATAGGCAGATGTTGGTGAGGTATATAGGGTAATACTACTAGGTATAATAACAATTGAAGAAAGAGTGTATACACTTAAATAACGGAACAAAAGTTGGTATACTTTCTAGTGTTATGCTAATGGAATATTACATGCTTTCTCTTTTTTGTAGATTGCTAACTTCAGTTGGTCTAATTTGAAAGGAGCTCAGAGCAGAGGACTCTCTTCCAATCCCACCATATATACTGTATCACCTTCTTTGGATGAATACTGGCCTTTTGTACAATTAGTGTTGGTTCAGTTTGCTTGCCTCCATGATCTCTTGCATGCCATGTTGTTGTAAAGTATCCACTTTGCATCATTTTTTTCACATTTAAGTAGCAGATTTCACATGGAAATATGGCCCACTAGGTTTTCTTTTATTAACTTATGCGGAAGTCACACATCAAAGCGACTAACATAACTAAGCTAGTTCAAATGATTTTCAATGCTTGATTTGGATATTTTGAGTATGTTGGCTATCTCCCGCATCGTATGATATTATTTTCAAGTAATGTCTTGATTTGATCAATCAACTGAGATCAAATCAAAACATTAATTGAAAACAATGTCATACAATGCGGTAGATGTCCAACATATATAAAATATCCAAATCAAGCGTTGAAAATCATTTGCACCAGCTTGGTTATGTTGGTCACTCTCATGGAGCATCGTTCAGCAAGAAATCTCCAGCATGAAACTTTGTAAACCACTTTTGACATATTCAATCATTCACAGTATCTTCTCCATAAACTGCGCAAGGTACTACAACTTTTTATCGAACAACATTTCATTAAACAATGTTTCATTGTAAACTTTTTAAATTTGTAATTTAGATAAAATAACAATTAAAAATAATTTTAATTTAAATATAACATTTCCATTTAAAATAGGGAAGCCCAAAAATATCACCTGAGAAAAAAAGCCCCAAACTTGTATAAAAGATAATTTTATCATTAAAATCTTTGTGTCATTAGTCAGAAGAAAGATTGGAAAAAGTCTGATATAAACTTTTTTTCTAATTAAACTCCATAGAGCCAAAGTTTTTTCAAAAAATTGACAGCATAAAAAGTGTAAACTAAAAATTTGTCAGTAAATTCAACAACAACTTGAAACAAGTCAGAAAAATAAAGTAACATTGACTTTATAACAATTGAATTCCACATTATAATTAATGAAAATTCGTTTTTCTTTTTTTAGACAAATATTTGGGCTTTTTTCTTTCTAACAAAAACAAGAAAATCTTTTAAAAATTTTAATTATGTTTTTAAAATAGGGTATCGTTTTCCTGGTGAAAACTTTTAGGCATACCTACACCAGTTTTATAAATTATGTGCTATAGATCGCAGATAAACTAATATTCAATCATTTTTGTAAAAAACAAATTTAAAAAGTGTAAACAAAAAGACAACAAACATTTTAATAAAGTAAATTCAATAAAAAGCTTTTTCAATGAAAAGTTTTGATAAAAATCATTTCGATAAAATGTTTCGATGAAAAGTCATTTCAATGAAACATTGTTCGATAAAAAGTCTTTTCAATAAAAGTCGTTTCAATAAAAGTCGTGCCATGACTGCACAAATCTTTTTCTGGAGTAGCATTTTAAAATAAAAAAGCATAACAGGCTGAAAATGTTGCTGATTTTCTTCCATTTTCAATGTTAGAATCAATAAAAAGCCAAAACAATTCATGCTGATATGACAACAATATTTTTGAATGATGTTAGTTAAAACTAACGAACAAACTTTTTGGCCAACCCAGTAATACAGAAAAATACTTGCAATATATATACTGACCATTTCAGTACTTCTTACACGCACACACATTTATGCATTTTTTTAGTATAAAGAATTAGGTAAATAAAAGAAACTCACCACTTCTTTTTTGGTGTTTCTGTCTAATTCTAGTCGAACCAAAGACTCATTGACTTTGAGAGCAAGTGAGAGAGCCATCAGTCCTGCAGTGCGGACATCATTTTCACGAAGATCAATTCGTAGTAAACGTGAACTGTCTGCTATATACTCAGCCAATGCAACTGCACCTGAAATAAAGTTATCATAATTGCTCTTATTCATACAAAACAAGATTTATTTGTCAACCTAATTTTTCACAAAGTATCAAATCGCAACATAAAATAGAAAATAGATATTTAAAAAAAACAAAACAAAAATGTATTCTATTGCTATGTATTGAAGCATATGAGGAAAGTGATTTGTAAGCATTTTCTCTAAAGCATTTTGAGGAACATTCAAAATTAAACAGCTATTCCAAATGCACTTTAATTCGCAACTAATGAGTTGAGTAATACTGAAAATTGGTCAAAGATAATCCTATTTTAGTTATTTTGATTTTATAACATTTAAACATAATGACAACAATCCATACATTGATCATACATTGAATGCATCAAGAGATCAGATAAAACATTGAACAACTTTATGCTGTAAGCATGTTGTGTGCATTATCAAAATATGGCAAAGAGAAGTTATTAAAGCTAAAATAAAGACATTATAGCTACAAAAAAATTAGAAATAATCTTAGCATGTTTAACTTTGGATAAAGACAGATGAAAATGAACTGGCAGAGAAAAAAATATCCCCAAATGAACAAACTTGAACTTTAATAACAATTGTGCATTTGGTGATAAAAGCAAATAATTTGGATATTGAGCCATCATGAATTTTCAATATGTCACCCATGGCAGCCATTTTTCAAAATGATAACTTTTTCCAGATCATGTATGATTTGACACTGAGATCATTCATATCGGAGTAGCCTACACAACTTTATTGCAAACAACTTTCATACCAGCCATCTGAAAACAGTTATCACTCGCAGACATTTTTCTTTTATCACAAACTGCACAATTGTTATGGAATTTTTAGCTAAGCTGCACCATTAAAAGTCCAGTCTTGTTATCTAATAACCACACCTCATACAAATAAGGAGAAAAGATTAAAACTTCAAAAAAGTGATGAGAGCTTATTTTCTTTTTTTTTTAAATTAACAAATAGTTAATTCAATAAAAAAAGAAAAGACCTTACCTTCACACAAAACTTTTGTCCCCTGTAAGCCAAGTCTGATGAGAGATTTGTTCTTTAACAGACCTTCTTTTAAATAATGAATACCTTCATTGGTAATGCTATTATGGCCAAGGTTCAGGGTTTCAAGGCATTCCACCATAGACTGAAAGCATAAAGCAATTATGTAAATTATCAACATAAAATGCAATAAAAACCAAGCTATTAATAAAGCAAACAGAAAACTAACCATTGAGATATAAATTAAATATTGAATGCAGATTAAGTTCACATGCCAAATAGCAAATCTATTGTTATGATAATTTTGTGCTGAAACTATTTTTTTTTAAATACTCAAATTTCCAGCCATTCTCTTCATTTTTTCTTGGCATTTTGACATTCATTCCTTTTCAACTTTTACAAGTGTTCACTTTTATTTCTACAAGATTATTTTTGGCAGTCAACAACAGATTTGTCAATGAACAATATTAAAGAAAAAGTTTTCTTAGTAAATGGCAAAATCTCTTATTAAATGGGATCAAATGTACAATCTGGAGCCCAAAATTGATTCTTGTCAAGAAGGTCAAAATTTCAGTTGTCACCGTCACATGATGTCATGTGTTATTGTTTATGTTTCGACATACTTACTTAATTTACCTACTTTAATTCCCTAAAACTTCTAATTAAATAAATCATTAGTCCCTTTTTCGAAACTATACTCGTTTCAGGCTCTTTATCTTTATCCTGGTTTTGATTAAATATACAGTGACAGCTGAAATTTTGACCTTCTGACAAGAATCAATTTTGGGGTCAAAAAATATGATATGGCAAGGAATTATTTTTCTCTGATAAATGTAACATACACTTATTTTTGTTGTATGACCTAAATAAACTCTTTTAAAAATGTCTTTTGTAAATTTTTGTTTATTGTTTTACCTTTTTTTTTTTTAACAAAAATACCCCCCAAAATACCCCTTTCCAGTTTAAGGATTAGGATTTTCTTTTATTTCATATTCTAATTTTTTAAAAAATCACTCATTATGAAGAGAAATTTAGCCATGGAATTGAAGCTGTATGAAGCAACACAACGTGTGTTGAATCTGAAAGGCCAAAGGGCATTTTCGTCTGCAGGATACTTTGTTTCAAAGATTTGTTCTTGATAATCATCAAAAACATTAGATGACTTGTGTTTTTTAAGATGATACTTCTCAAGTGTCAAGAAATGAAAGAACTGTCTCCAAATTAATAGCTGAACATGTGATGATGTGTACGTTTTCTATTAAACGTAAGTCTTAATATCTTTTATTACGCCTGTGCAGATTCTTTTATCTATTTCATTTTATGCCATCTACCTGCTCATTTCATGGGGTTTTATGTGAAAGCATGTAGGAAAAGGAGGACAGTGAATAACATGTTGCAAAGTGGACGACAAGAAATGTGTAAAAAGATTATGTGGAATGCCTCCAACTAAAGAAAAAAAATACAACTAAAAACCAGTGAAAACCAGTATTGAGAATTTCCATCAGTAATTTACCGGTATTGATGTCGATAATTTGCAAACTCTAGAACTCAGAAGCAGGCAGCCCTGTGTCCCCTCACTTCATTTGTAGCCCTACACCATTAACTCTAGACAATTCTATGACATCCATATTTTCATTTCAGCAACCTTGCAAACAAAAACAATAAAATAAGACATAAAATTTTTTAAGAATACCTGGAATTAGCCCTTTTAGTATTTGTGAACATCATTCATCACTTTTACCTCTCCTGTTATCTTCAAAAAGGTCAAATTAGTGGAAACAGTGCAAGTTTCATGCAAATTGGGCCAGTATTAACAGAGGTATGACAAGTTTCTTGATCGAGCAGCAGCCATCTTTGATGACATCATAGCTGGAAAACCTACCAGGTGGCAGATGTCCACCCAAGTCAAAAATACTTACTAAGACAGCTACTAAGCATTTCTGAAAAGAAATTCGCCATACTAAAACTTTCCTAAAGAACCATAGCCAGATCCAGGTCTATGTAAAGCAGTCATCATACTTGACATCTGGAACTCTTTGGAGAAATACTGCTTAGAGAAAGCACCAATGGACTCATATAGAAAAACATTTTTAAATAATAGTGACAATAAGACTAGCATTCCAAGGGAAATTATGAATCACCACCACCCATATATGCTGTGTTAGTGGTGATCAATTAAAAAGTTGGAAAAAGGGGGTGATCAATGAATAAGTTTCTTATCTCGCCTTTTGTTGGGCTGTGATCACTAAAAAAGGTCTGAATTTTCAAGAAGCACAAACTAGTGACCAATTTAGCATAAACTTACATTGCATATTGAACCCCCATCTCTAAAAACCTATTCATGGGTGGAATTTTCAAAAAACAAAAGAAAACATTTTCCCTATTCATTGAGTGTGCAGAATTTCAAGTTTCTACTATGAACAGTTAGGGCTGGGCGAAGTCCGGATACATAGGTTGATATATATAAATGTCAGAACACATGAATAACCTAAATCCAGCAATACACTGTTGTGGGTAGCAGTGACTAATAAGAGGAAGCTAAATAGAATAACTAGAAGTAGGTATGGACTAAAAAATTAAAAAATAGGCTAAAAAAAAGAATTTGTTAAAAAATACACTGCACCAAATTATTAAAACTATAACAATTGTAAGAAGTAAGGTGTATTACAGTTAGGGATGTTTTCAAACATGTGAAAAACATGTGATTCCCGAGGATCTGTATCAAAATATGAAACATTTCCTGTCATTAAAGAGACAGGAAATGTTTCACATTTAATTAAATATCTATAAATGAGTACAATTTACACTAATATAGATTCACTTTTATTATCTGATAAAAAGAATAAGTCTTTTTTTAAAACTTAAAACAATAATTACATTTTTAAAAAGTTACTTTTGAAACAAATACTCACAAGTGCACGGGATAAAGATGGCATTCCTTGGTAGGATATTTGGTTGTTCCAAAGCACCAAAGTGCTTAATCCTGAGTTATCAACTTTTTCACAAAGTCCGTCACATATGTGACTGAGCCCAACATCCTGTCAAAATAATATTTGCTTTAAAAAATGATTTCATGAAGTAGAGGAAAAATAAAGAATAAAGAATGAATAAATTAAGAGCTTCACAAACTGTAACCAAGTTTGGATGGGGGGAGTTGAAGAGGAGGAAGAAGCAAATGGTGGATCAGCCAAAGAAAAAAGTCACCTTTTGATCACTAAATCACGTTTTTAATAACTCTTACTGAATTACTGAGTTAATTTTCTGAAAATATTTCCAACAGTACATTTTTTATGTATGAAAAACCTGAACATAAAACTACCTGAGAAGGATTAACATGAAAAGCATTTTGCACTGGGCTATGCTAGGTAACCTACACCTTTTTACTAGTAATTAATACTATACTTCTCTGAGGTGCTAACCAAAAGTTTTGGGAAGTTGACAATGAAAGAAATTATTTAAGTTAAAAGAATTACTTTCCACAGTTTCCTTTGAAGTAGTCCCCTTGGGCATGTAAGCAGTGATCTCTCTAGATTTTTCAAGGTTCCATACTACATTTGGCGCTGTACAAATTCCCTAAACTTTTGGGTAGCATGTATGTAAAACAATTTAATCAATACTTATAAAGCCTTTGATGTTAAGAACAGAACTGTTTTGTCTCATACATATGCATACATAGATAGATACAGTAGAAGTACATTTATTTATTATCTACTTATAAGGGGAAACATACAGTCCCTCAAAAATCAATGATGATGATGCAAATAAGTGTAAAAATGTTTCTATGTTTGAAGTCAGTGGTAATCACACAAGGGACACATAGCAGAAGTGATGAGTAATTAAGTGTAATGAAATTACTTGTTTACACTGTGACCATGAGGACAATAAATGAAAATGGTTAAAGAAAAGTGAAACAAATATGGAAAAATTTGTAAAAGTTTCAAGTCATGCAGACTATGCTTCATTCAGTGAAGTTAAATTCTGGTTGAGGTTTTCATTGCAGCTAGAGAAAGGCATGTTAGTTACAAGCTCCAAAGAATGGAACACAGGTATTGACTAAGGTAGGAGGAAGAGATGAGGAGACAGAAGTTCACATAAGTTGCTAAATGATTGTTTATTCATGTGTTAACTACATCAGCTAATAGAAAGAAGCTGTTTCTTGAACCATTATTCATTTTTGACCAGTATTTCTTTCATCTTAATTTTAGTTGCATTTGATTGCAACTATAACTCGGTCTACAGCCACCAGTAAACAGCATGGATTGGATATAAAGAATAAGCTCCAGGCAACGGGGTTGGATTTGATCTTCTGCCAACTGTAAAGAGCTCGTAGCTGAATCGATAGAGCAACTGGTACGGGAAACTAGGCTTCTCAAGGCAAAATGGTTGAGAGTTTGACTCTCACCTGAAGCTTATTCTTTATATCAGTTCCGCACTGTTTACTGAAGGCCGTAGACTGATGGTTACAAGTAGATACAAACAGATACATTTTTTGTTTAAAGATGTCATTGAATTACTTTGTTAATATTAACAAAATCAACTATTTACTAACTAAATAAAAACCATGATCTCCATATTGTCAGATAATAAACAGGGTATATGGTATATTTTATGAGTATAATATTTTTAGTACACAAAGAATATGATTTTGCCAAACAGAAAAATGTATGCGTCATATTCTATGTTATGTTTATAATAACTGCAGAAAGAATGTGAAGGACATTAAAAAAAAAAGAATGTCGCCTGCCAGATGCTAAACATAGGTAACATGACCCATTGTTGTCATTTCAGGCAATCAAAATCAGTCGGTGATAAGAATGTTTCTTACTTTAAGGAATTTCAAAACATCCTAGGTAAAATTTAAATTTTTTTTTCTCAAATGCCATTGATGAAAATTCAAAAATAAAACTCAGAAAGGAATGTGGAATCATGAGTGACATAGTTGACGTGAACTAAAAAGAGATGGTTTACATATGCTACAAAAAATAAATAGATAGATAAATAAATAAAAAATAAAAAACATACAGAAACTAGAAAGCACTCTGAGAGCGCATACCTATGCCGACACCATTGTCAGGAGTAATTGTGCATGGATCCTCCCAAAAATTTAATAATTTCTTCTGTAAGTAATTATCCACAAAATTTCATTGAGAACTTTTGGAGATATTGTGTGGATAAACATGAAATTTTGGTAATATTATGTGGTTTGGACATAACTACTAGGTAGGGGAAGTAATTGTGCATGGATCTGCCCTAAAATTTAAACACTTCTTCCGTATTGTACACTTATCTACAAAATTCCATTGAAATTCATTGAGTACTTTTAGAGATATCTTGTGGACAGACAGACGGAAAGATGCAACCGAATATATATACCTCTGCAAATTTCTTGGCAGGGGTAATGAAAATGATTCTTAAGCATTTTCAATCAGTAATTCCTAGAAGCAATTAAAACAATCATAGCACTTTCTTGTTGGCTAAAATATTTTCCGATATGATAGTAAACATTCTTATTGTTATAATCTGATGGTCCTCGACTTATGATGGCTTGACTTACAATATTTTGAAGTTATTATTTCAATTAAAATTGCAAATAACACTAAATAAACAGCATACTTAAATAGTACTCAACTGCCGTACAACAACTTTTTAAAATATGAGACAGCAACACGCCATCCAGCGTGTGCACACTCTGCAAAGGAAACAGTTAGCGTAGGTACCTCCACACACTTTTTCGCAAGAAAATAGCATAAAGTTAGCCGTTATAAAAAAGAAAAGAAAATACTTTTGCATAATTAAAGCAGATTTTTAAACTGTTTTTAAATATCATTTACATTTTTGTCAATAAATTACTTTGAATCTGTTTGATGAGTATGTCATCAGAAAAATTAGACTTTTAAAAAATCTTCCAAAAATAGAGTAGCACTCATAAAAATTTGATTCTAAGAAAATTAGTTAATTTAATGGTTAATTGACTGGATTTTGGAAAATATTGCTAACTTTTTACTTAAAATATAGTGAAAAATACATTTGTTTATCTGTCAACAGACTTCAAAGGTCATTTCTCTGCCTGCATAAATTGACAGAGCGTCTCATGGTAAACTCAAAGTGGATGATAAAAAACGGTTTTCTTTGTGCGTATAAGCTATGTCATTTATTAACCAGACCAAGATTTGAAAAATCTACCAAAAATCAACTCATTATGTTTAATACACTCAGGAGCTTTCAAATAATGACTTGCTTGTGCTTGCAAAAAAAATAAGGACAAGAAAACAATGAAGAAGAGGGTAAATAAGAAACAAAATAATTTACAAAGAATGGATTGACAGAAGCATCTTCTATGCTTAATAAAACAATGCAAATGTTCAATGCAATGGACCCAAATGTAGAAAGATTTGCAAAAGTTGAGAGAATGGTAAATAAATCCATTTCATGCTACAAGGAAATCTATAACGAAAATAAAAGAAAAAGAAAAATGTTCAGACGACATTGTATATTCTTCTAAAGACGCCTTCTTCTGCTCCTTCAACAAGTGGCATCCATCTTTTAGTACACATGTGTGTGTGTGAGGGTGAGGAGGGGGCGTTGATGACCCTGTGGAGATTTGTGTTCCATTTAAGAGCGATTAGTGATTTGTTTATGCCATTATATCAATGGTTATTGACTAATTTCATTTAATTACATACTGTGAACTATGTTTTTCTTTCGATTAATAACACAATTGTGGTAATTTACTGTTTATTTTAACCTTCTTTTAAGAATGAAAATAGTCAAGAACGGGACTTGAGTCCCTATCTCTATAGAATACATTCAAAAGTTTGTTTTTTGGGGGGAGAGGGCAGGAGGGGTCTACATAGGCCTACTCGAGGGTGCGCGTAGGCCTGCATGTGTCTCCTCACAAGTGTGTGCAGGCCCGAGAGAAAGAGAGAACCGGTTCCGAATTCTATAGACAAAAAATTTTAGAGATGTAAAGAAAGATTTTGAATCTCACCACTGGGTATGTGGTAATATATTATGTAAAGAACTAAAGAATGGAATCTTTAAAACAAATATAGCTAAAAAAACAAAATAAGAGATGCTCCTTATTGTGTTGCATGACAGTAAGTGATTGATAACATTATGTTAGAAATTAGAAATATTTTGGGTTTTTACCTGGAAGTGATTGTTTCTGAGATCAAGAAGTTGAAGCTTGTGATTGAATTTTAAAAGGTTTCCAATCTGAATGCCATCACTAGCCATAAGTTTATTGTCACCAAGAAATAATTCCTGAAGAACTTCATTCACTTTCAGAGCAGCAACTGTAAAATAATAGAATAAAAACCATCAACAGTTAATGACATTATTTATTGCAAAAAATGAAACGGCTAGAGCTATGGCCACCAAATTTTCTGTGGTTAATAATGGAATCCAGGAGCATGTTTGTAGCATTTTAGTTTTTGAAAATTCTAAAACTTTTAAATTTGCAATGTAAGCAAATGCTAAATTAGACCCTTACTTTGTGTCCATCTGGTTAGCTAAAGCAAATCTTTATCTTTTAGTTTAAGCCTATAAAGTAGACATTGAACTGAAAATCCCACCCGTTGGGTTTATAGCTAGTGGAGCTAATATAAATGCCTTTCTGATTAAGAGATGAATATAGTAAATAAGAAAAGTGTAGAAAGAAATTTTTAACAAAAACATATTGGGTCTGTATGTGGTGATATACCTAAGGCATTTTACAACTCCTTAAAGTATTTTGTGGGAAGGGGTTATTCATAAAAAATGTCAGCATATTGTCACTGCCTGCTGACATGAGAAATATTCCCAGTGAAAGAGCACCATCTGCACAACTCGGACTGTAGGTTAAAATGAACAACTTCCTATTACTCTACCAGTGAGTGTGCAATTATTGTAAATTTAATATATTTCAAGGCTGAAAAAGATTATATTTATGATAATGTGAATCAAAACAAAATACATGACATTTTAAAAAGAACTGTTACCTTTTAGTAACAGTTCTTTCTAAATTGTCATGTATTTTGTTTGTAACATGAAAATGAACTGACAATGAAAAATACACATCAGCATAGAGGTCACCATCGTTGCTGTTGCTAGGCATTCCATTTTTGTTGATGGCTAATGAGGACTATACAAGACAGGCAAGTTCTGCCACAGCGGCCCCAGGAGAAGGTCTGACAACTGGAGGAAACCAGTATTATGGCACTGCCTCTTCTCCTCAATTCTAGTTCTGCGGTTTTATTCAGAAAGGGAGGTCACCTGGAAGACTATATTGCCATGTCTACCGTCAGCAATTTCTATTGCCCACTGGTGGTAATGAATACCACAAAAGATGAGGGTCATTTTTAGAGAGACCTTTTATCTTTCTTGTGATGCCCCTCTGTTATGCTGATGTACCTTTTGCATTGTATAACGTCACACTTGGTGGGACTGGCAATCTTTAGTACAGTACATTGTAATGGTTTTGTAATGTAGTCACTATAGTGCACACTGAAAATGATGCAGAGGCAACACTGATTGAAGCATTTGAGGAGGTATAGATGGTACTGGTAGAAGACCCAGGATTTGATATCATGAAGGAGAGAGGTCAGCATGACAACTTTGTAAACTTTTACTTCTGTGTCTTTCTTGAGATTGTCATTGCTCCAGACACATTTGTACAGCTTAGCAAAGGTTGTGTAAGTCAGTTGTCTATAATTGCCTATTTTTGGATAGGACACATCCTAGAAAGGTGAAATCCCATATTTTCCAATTCTGTCAGGCCAATGGAAAGTGATACTCCTGTCAAGGTACAGAAGCTGGTGGAGGATTAGAATTTTCTTCAGATTGACTTCCATACTAAAGAATTCTGCAAAACAAGACATTACTTGTTGCACAGCTGATTGTGTGAGTAACTAGAACATCAGGATCTGCGAACAGAAACTCACAGACCAGCTGTACTGTAGTGTTTGTATGGGCCTGAAGTCACTTCAGATTGAACAGGTTACCATTTGGACATTGTCTTAGTCATGTGGGTGTGAGAACACAACTCTTCCTCATACTGCTAACAATTGAGAATTTGACAAGTCGCTGCCATATCTGACTTGACCAAGCTGTGATCATGTTGGTTGTGGTTTCCCTGAAATCTGGTGTGGTTTTAGAACCACACCAGATTTCAGGGAAGTGATCTGTGGCAACATTTGATAGAAGTCTGTCCTGTAGAATTAAGTATCTTCAGACTTTTATTTTTAAACATATTGCTATAATTTAAATATTGGTTTTTAAGTTTTAATTTTGGTTTTAACTCTTTGCTCCCTAGCAGGCATGTTTGATTACTTGATTGACTGCCCGACGCCCTGAAACTAATCTAACAGCCTGATTCTTAAGCATTTCCAATATATAAGTCTGGCCATGGCCACCATTTTACAGGACAGCACTAACCACAAGAAATTGCAAGAGCTGAAGTGTGCCAAAGCTGCACGTGTTGATGGCATCTCTCCTGAGATCTTGCAAAATGGGGATCCTGCTCTGCATACAAAGCTCCATTTTCCAAGATCTCTGGAGAGATGCCATCAACACGTGCAGCTTTGGCACACTTCAGTTCTTGTGGTTAGAGCTTTATCCAGTTCCAGCTTTGCTGGTAGTTAAAAGATGTTCTCAATTGAAGCCTCCTAGAGTTGCAAGGTGGCCAATAGGTTAACGGCACGGAAAATGGGGTCGATGAACAGAGTTCAAACTCTGGCTGAGACAGTTGGCACTAATGCCCTTGAGAAAGGCATGAATCCATCTCTTCCCCACTGCCAACAGGTAATGGACCAACATGGCAGGATAAGGCCCTTCATCCCCCCAATGCCCAACAACAGACCTTAAAAGGCTGATTAAAAAAAACAAAATGACAGATTTGGTATTAAAGAGAATGTGGAAGTGCTCTAACCAGCATTTTAGGATGGAATCCTTGTCAGTATACAATTCAGTCCCATCTGCATTACCCATGGGGCTCTGGACCCGCTTTTAAGGTTTGGCAGAAACCTCTGCAGTCGCCAACAAGTTGAATTCTTTCTGCAAGGTTGCTCCATCACTCATTTTGCGGTTGTGTTGGAGGGGGCTGCATGCTTAGCAAAAAGCAACTTTCCTACAGGGACAATTGCTAGATTTTTTATCATTTTCATCAAACTAATCTCAGTTCCTCCTTGTGGAGAAATCGAGGACATTTTTTTAGAGGTTTCCAGGAAAATTTGATATGCTCTGAGAGGGCCTCAGAGAAAGAGTCCTTCAGACGACAACTGATGTCAATGAGGATTGTAAATTCTTTTTAAAGTCTAGTTTCCTTGTTTTGGAGGCAGCTGATTCTGAATGTCTTCCTGGAGCCCCTTTCCACTTTGGTTTTGGTTTAAAGTGGAAGCTGACCTTATAGCAAACAAGGTTGTGGGCACTGTGACCACTATGGTGTGATTAATAACACAAAATACTTTTATTCAAAACCAGATGGAGAAAATTTTAATTTATCTTCCTTTTCTTTTAATTTCATCAAGAGATTGAAAGCACATGAAATTAAAAGAAAAGAGTTGTTAGATTTTGAGTTTTTTTCCCATCCTGGCAATACCCCAGCTAGTCATTTATAATTTATTAAAATGTTTATTCCCATGGGAGACAAAAAATGTTCATCTGTGTGAATTTCCTAAAGGCAGTAATGCAACAATGTCAATGAAGCATTTTAGCAATTTTCAAAAGGATGAATGTAATCTTTCTGTTAAGCCTTGCTCGGGAAGACCAACCACCTTGGATAATGATCTTTTGAAGGCATCTGTTGAAACAGATCTTCATTAAACACCAGTGATTAACAAAAAGACACAATGCGGATAGATATCATCCACTATGAGTTACTAGATCTTGAAGAAGCCATCACCGCAGTTGTTTATTGTCAACAGCTCGAATGTGTCAATGATGCATTACACCAGAAATACACAGCTTTGGTGAGAAGAAGAAGAAAGTGTGTCATTCTTCAGCAGAACAATGCAAAGCCTCATTCAGTAAAACAAATCCAGGAGAAAATAAAGTCATTAGACGGAGAAGTTTTTCCTTATATCCCATACTCACCATCTTTTGCTAATATTTATTTTGACAACTAGAACATTTTCTCAAGTGCCAGGACATTTAGAAAGAAAGATGTTATTGAATAATAAAATTTGACTTAATTACATTTGCATTCATTTTTATCTTTATCATGAAAAAAAATATTACTTTCCAAATCTATACTAATATTTGAGCCCTTTGTTTGTTTGTTCGTGCCTCTTCTACACTAAAACTATGAGGCCCATTGACCTGATATTTGGCATGGAGAATCAATAAAAGTCGACTTCTCACATAGGCTAAACCTTGGAGGCCATTCAAGGTCATCAGGTCATTCTCTAGCCAATCTTTGGTTCTAAACATCATAGACAAATCTTCAGGAATTATTTTGTCTAGTGTCATAAATATATATGAGTATTTGTAGCTGTTTTTGTCTACTATATATCCGCTAATCACGGACATTTGAAAAACAATCTAAATATATGTCCAACACTTCATAGTTCTATAGTCTAATACTCCTTATCAATAATTTATTATCCATAAATAGATAACAAGTGGTCAGGCGAAAAAAACATTGCAAAAAGAAAAACAAGTGAAAGTCTTACCCAATATAACTAATGGTCGACCAGACAGGTAAGTATACTCAAGATGAAGGACAGTCAAATTGGAACCCATCTTCAGTGAACGACCCAGGACTGGAATAATATGGTCATTCAATTCACATCCACGGGCATCCAGGTGGCTCAGACTAGGAGTCTACAAAATATGTAAAAAGTAGGATGTTGTTACATCTATTTCACAATTACAAATAGTCATAGGTATTAAGTGAGTGTTAGAGTTAAATCATGAAAAAATCTTAACCACACTTTTCAATCCACTCAGTGCTGTATTTTGATCATTATACGTATCTGAGTGTGTTGCTCCTCTCCATTCCATTCACATTCCCCATCGATACATTGACACTAATACGGTTTATACATTCCTGTCAATCTTATTTGTCATCTTGCATAGAGACATTTAGTTTTTGTATTGGTGATTGTTACATTTCATATTGGAAAACATGAAAAGGAATATTAAAAAAGAGACAAAAGAAGAGATCTTACTGAACTTTGCGACAGCATTTTCACTTTGAAGAGAAAGACTGAGAGAAAGAGAAACTTTTTTGTTACTTGTGTATATTTCTTTTTCGTTTTGCACTTTCACCTTTTTCAAACATATTTTCATGCAGCCCTGAGCTCATAATTTCTTTTTAACTCGAGATTTATAGGAGGGAAAAAAAGAAATGGCATATCATGGCAAATAATTATTCTTGACTATCATCTTGTTAAATGCATTGTTTACCAGCAAATTAAATTTTTTAGAAGAAAAAGATAAGAGAAAATTGTATGTGAAAACAAGTGTCTTTCTTTTCTTTGTGTAAATGCTATTGGCTTGTGAGTAGGACATACTCCAGCAAATGATGTCTCAATGTATTTTGAGAGTAAGTACTCTACTACAGCTGGATTGTGCATATTAAGAATGGCTAACAGATTCAATTTGATATTTAGATCTCTTTCTGCAAGTAGTTCAGCTTCTAAATTACAGATTGATTTCACTTGAATAAATGGGGCATAACTTTTGGTCTAACTAACCAAGAAAGGTAATTTTTATGAGAAAGATTCTACTAGATAAAACATCAACATTAAATCTTACAAAATCATGTTAAATCCCCAAATTTATTCTTATGCTGGTGGCGAGAAAGTTAGCCTTTTTGTATGTGAATGCACATACTAAGTGTTTATAAAACAGGTTTTTATGTAATAATTTTACCAAAATATCTCAAATTTTACATTTAAACTTTCTTTGAAAAATGAACCAATTTTATTTTTAAATCAGCCATTTGAAAGGTGACAACACTTAACCTCTGTTGCTGCATCCATGAACCAGTTTTCATTTCAAGTTGAAACTTAAAATTGACTCAACATAACAAGTAACCATACATCTTCTTCACATATTCTATGCCTTCATTAATTGAGTTTCTTAGAAACTCAATTAATGAAATTAATAGAAACTTTCTATGATAATTTCAGTCAAATACTGAACAATTTATGAAACAAAATGACAAAGCATTAAAAGTTTAAAAACAGATAATTTACAATTAATTTTATATTTTGATCAGCTACATTTTTAGCTTTTTCCAATAAAATGTACTACAATCAGTTATTAATCTAATAGAGTTGGAAAATCTAATAATGATTATTTCAGTAAATAATCCTATAAATGAAGAGATTATAATCCAGGAATGATACACACCTTTCGAATCATCCGTGAACATGACTGCCAACCACGAATGCCAATGTTTTTGTTGAATGACATATTCAGTTTCATGGTGGAATCATAATATTCTATCATATCAAAAAGAGCTGCTGCAGTCTGATAGGAAAAAAAGAAATCAGAAATAAGACACTGGAAAGTGATAAAAAATGAGTCAATATAAAATTTACTTCATTTCATATATATCATTTTTAAAGTTTTTGGCAAAAATAAGAATGTACTGCATGATTGAAAGAATAGATATCTGTCAATCTCATTCTTTTTTTCTTATGCCATTGAAAAAAAGTATTATATTTTGTTTTGGAAAGGAAATCATATGAAATAACCATCAAACTCTAATTATTTAAAAATTTCAATATTTCAAGTTACAACTGAACAATCTATCACAAGGGTTCACACACTTTTTCTTCCAGTATACCAGTTCATCCTGTCTGGCAGTGTTGGCAAACCCCATGTGAAGAATATAGTGCCAAACGTATTGATAACATAGAACAGACAGTATTTGTTAGTAAGTTCATATAGTTTAATGTTACATTTTTTATGAGATAGATGAGCTAGGCTCTTTCCAACAAGTAACACAATTCTAGGCCCAGTTTCTGAGTGACACACCTGCATATTGTGAGAGAAACAACCACATGCTCAATTGACAGTTTGGTACATATGTTCGGTTAGACACATTGCTAATAATTTTAGTATTTAGTTCGTTGGGATTACTTCAAAATTCAAGTGATTTTACAAACCCCAATAATTTCTCTCACATGCCCCTCGTTTGAGAACACCTGATAAAATGCAAATGAAATAAAAATGCTGACAATATCATGGTTATAGTCAATAGATCGATTTTTATACTTAAGTAATAAAACAGGAAGGTTATTGTAATGAATTTTAAACGCACATATAAAATATATATATAATATATGATGGGTATGGTTAGACAATGTGG